>CM021104.1:76329443-76791252 GCA_007115665.2 Sequoiadendron giganteum
TCCCTCTCCCTCCCTCCTCCCCTCCCTCTCTCTCCCTCTTTCTCTCCCACTCTCTTTCTCTCCCACTCTTCCTCTCTCCCTCTCCTCCCTCCCTCACTCTCTCTTTCTCTCCCACTCTCTCTTTCTCTCCCACTCTCCCTCTCCCTCTTTCTCTCACAATCTCCCCCTCTCTCCCTCCATATCTATCTTCATCTCTCCCACTATCTCTTTCTAACCCTCTCCCTCTCCCTCCCTCTCTCCCTTCCTCTCTCTTTCTCTCCCTCTCCCTCCCTCGCTCCCTCTCCGTCCCTCCCTCCCTCTCTCTCTCTTTCTCTCCCACTCTCCCTCTCCCTCTTTCTCTCCCAATCTCTCTTTCTCTCCAACTCTTCCTCTCTCACTCTCCCTCCCTCCCTCTCTCTCCCTCTTTCTCTCCAACTCTCTCTTTCTCTCCCACTCTCCCTCTCCCTCTTTCTCTTTCTCTCCCACTCTCCCCCTCTCTCCCTCCCTATCTATCTCCATCTCTCCCACTATCTCTTTCTAACCCTCTCCCTCTACCTCTCCCTCCCTCTCTCTCCCTCTTTCTCTCCTACTCTCTCTTTCTATCCCACTCTCCATCTCCCTCCCTCTCTCTCCCTCTTTCTCTCCCACTCTCTCTTTCTCTCCCACTCTCTCATTCTCTCCCACTCTTCCTCTCTCCCTCTCCCTCCCTTTCCCTCCCCCTCCCTCTTTCTCTCCCACTATCTATTTCTAACCCTCTCCCTCTCCCTCCCTCTCTCCCTTCCTCCTCCCTCTCCCTCCCTCCCTCCCTTCCTCTCTTCCTCTCCCTCTTAGACAAGAAGGAGAAAAAAAATATATAAAGAAAATTGCATTTCATATAACACGTGCGCGCTTTGAAGAAGTAGAGATGCTACAGTTTTAGGAAGAAATAGCATTCTCGCGTTATAACGTGAGTGCGTTATAACACGAGCACATTTTGTATTCCACTAAAAATGGTAAAAAACTAAATATACCTGTGATGTCAAGGCCCGCAGTTTGCATATTCTCCTGGTTCTACACGTGCTCTGACAAAAAATAGCCTTTTGATGATGTTGTGAAGTGTGCAAGAATTTTTTTCACACTCCATCACCTTTTCCATGATCTTTCTACCACCTTTGCATGAAATAGAAGAGTTTCCACATTGAAAGACATATAATATCAATTGAAGTTTGAAGGGGAACAAACTTTTGAACAAGTCAAATTTTTATGGAGTTTGAAGAAAGAAGAAGCTAAGCCTACATAATTGGGTTGAACTCCTCCATTTGAAAGTATGGTTTTTTAGGTATGTGAAGTCTTTACACATTTTCTTTCATTCTATTATTGCTTTCTTTCAATTTTGTCATTATAACCTTACATTGTCAATGCACAATTTAAACATCTTAATGATTCCCATACATGGAAAATATATTTAGTGACCCTCTTACGACATGGAGATACCCAAAATTGAATCAAATTTCAAAATGGAAGCATGGATTGTCAAGGTGCTCATGCACCACAAACTTATCAAACACTCACAATGCCATTACACTCATTATGATTGTAACTTACATGATATTTATCTTATTTCCCTTCAAACTCAACTCCCCCAATGTATCTAACCATTTTTGTAACTTCTTAACTAACTTATCTCTTCACAACTTTTCCAAAAAATGCATTTTTTTGCAAATTTCCATGCTTCCATTTTGAGCCTATCTTGCAATCATGGCATGCCACATTACCACTTTTCTTTAAGGTATTCTAGATTGAAAAAAATCATGTCACATGTGTCTATGCTAGGTTAACTTTTTTACAGGATAATTGTAAGTATTATTTAAATGGAGCCTGGAATGACATTCATTTTTCAATTAACTTGAATGGATACATTTATTAGGAACTAATATTTGTCTCATTACCATGGTATAGATAAAATTATCTGCCATGCCAAATAAAAAGATAGAGGAAACTAACAGATGAAGAGAATGAAACCTTCAAAGAAAAGGAGAGAGTTCGGGTGGTGGCATATCGTGAAAAGAAGAAATTGGAAATGATTGATGAAAACAAGCCAATTGAAGACGAACCTCAACCGTCAAAAAAAGAATGGGAATTGGCAACACAAAAGGAACAAATGCGAAAGCATCATCGTAAGACAAATTCAGATACCGTAGTTGGAGACACACCCTCTATGACAAGTGAATATAAAGGGACACCATCTAGGAGAAGTGAATATGGCTGAACACCGTATAGTGCAAGTGAATATGGAGGGACACCATCTAACTCAAGTGAATATTGGTGGACACCATCCAACACATCTCAAGTTGATAGTACATCATCACTCGGATTTGATGAAGAAGGTATGCCATCATCCCCATGTGAACCTCAAGGTATTTCTTCTTCTCCACCCTCGATCGAAGGTATGCAATCTATCCCACCTCAATTAAATATTGATTAAATTCCTAATGTTGAGATGTATGTACCTAGGAGAACACCACCTAGAATTTTGTGTAGAAAGCCAAAGTATTTGATTAATATTGATGATGAGATTTTGCAGCACATGGAAGGTAATATTTCAACATGCACTTGTAGAAGATATGCTGATAAGATTTGGGAACGATTCTTTGAAAGACTAAATGAGACTGCAATATGTCAACTATTTATTGAAACAATGCTAGGTGTAAAGTATAGGAATATCATGAAGACTCTTGGGTTGAGAACATCGAATGCATCGAGTGAAGACAATATTATGAAGAATCTAATGGATGGTTATGAGAGTTTGGATAAGACCTCACACTCAAAGGATAGTAATGTCATCTAACATGTCATTACATTGACTTTGGTAAGCTATCAGACAAAGAGATATCGTCTCATTAAACAGATGAGTGAACACATGGGAATTAGTAGAAAAACTTTATCAAGAGCCATTAAAAGGCGACAAAGAATTCAGGGAAATGATTCAAATGAATTATGGGCATTCTCGAGGAGACTGCCACGAAAAGATAAAGAAGTTGTTGAAGCCTTGAGAACACTAATTGAAGAGTATTGGAAGAATAACATAGGGCCATCTCCAAATCAAAGGGATGTGGTAAGAAGGAGAATCGGTAGTCAGAATCATGAGCCACATCCAAAGCATTTTTTGGATATGACTCAAACCCAATTTTTTCAAAAATTTGAAAATGGTTATCCTCAAATTAGTATTTCTCAAAGATTTTTTGAAATTCTTAAACCTTTTTATGTCAAGATAAATCACACACGCACTACTTTTTTTTGTAGACTACATATTGAATTTTCTAACCATTATGATTTTTATCATTCTATATGTGTAGATTTGCATACTAATTATGTTTGGTAGGATTGTGGGATAGAAGCCCCAAAAAAATCTTCAAGAGAGTTCTTATCAAAAAATTATTTGAAATAGAGGATGGTCAGATATTCTACAGGACAACATTCTTGGATGGTTCATGTGAGCATTGCGGAGGCTTCCAGTGTATGCCAGTATGTCAACATATGGAAAGCACAGATGAGGTAGGACAAAAACTAGTAGAGTTTAGGAAGTATATAATAGTGGCATATGCTACAAAATATGGGTCTCAAGAAAAAAGGTGTGATTTGGTTATTGAGAAGATTCGAGTGTACTAGTTTATGTCCATGTTTTGTGACAATATACTATTTGAGTATGCAATGCATACCCATAGAGCCCGATGGTTGGACATGTAATTCAAGCTATGAAAAGACACCTTTCCAGTTGGAAGCATAGTATCAGTGGTTGAATTTGCGAAGAACTACACTCTACAACCAAAACATGAGGTTTAGTCACAGTATTACAACTCCACACAGGTTTCGATATTTGTGCAGATAGCATTCATTCATGCATTTGACAGTACAGATGACCAAAGGAAGGTATTGAGGAAGTACCACTTCTACATTAGTGATGATCGCACACATTCTCCAGAGTTCGTGCAAGGTTGCTTCCAAATTTTCTATAGTGGTTTGGCTCAGAGGGGCATAAAATATGGCCAACATATAATATGGTTTGATAATTGTGTAGCACAATTCAAGAACTCGCGAATGTTCTATTGGTTGTGCAGGATGCATGTAATTACAAGTGTTCAACATATGTGGAACTTTTGTGAGGCTAGACATGGAAAAGGGGAGCATGATGGTGCAAGCGCATGCATGAAAAGAGCATTAGCATGAGAAGAGTTAAAGTATAAAGATAGTGCAAAGTTGACATATGAAAAATCAATCGTCGAGTGGTGTAATGCTTCAATGGGTCTAGGTAGTGAAGGCACATCTTCAGTTTGTAGAGTTTTTTGGTTGATGGATGATACTAACATTGCACCATATGAGGACTATTGTACACTAACATGATCGAGTGAGGTACACTCTTAGCTCAAATGCAGGTTCATGGAGTATCGATACACGAAATATGGCATGCTTTTGTTCTTCATGTACAATATAAGCCTGGAATGATTGTGAGTTAAGGGAGTGGGTTGACATATGGCTGACAAGTTATCTTAGCCCACTTCACATGTATCGCCCTCCTACGGCATTAGAATTGACATAGATGGAATCATCAATTGACTTTGACCATGTATCAGATATAGTTCAACTAGGTGATATATCTACTTTCTTAGTTGCTGAAATTCCATATCGTTATCTTACTTTGTACTATATTCGTAATGTTGACAAATTTCAAGATATTTTCTGCACATATCAATGTAGGGCATGTTTATCTTGTTATTGCAGATGTAGACAATGAAGAGGGAATGAACTATTACTTGTGTCATTGTGTTGAGGCCAAAAATAAATTGGAGGCCCCAGTTATAGATGGAGAGAACATCGAATACCCTATAGGGTCAGTTGTGGTTACTGGAACATGGATTAGAAGGTACCCACATTCTAGTGTTAAACATTGGCTATTTTAGGACATTGACACGCATTGTAAGATTCTTCATTACTCGAACCTTGTCATGGCATCCAATGTTTATTTGAAAAAATATGGGGGTAGAACTTTGAAGAAGACCTTGTGGAAGGTCCGTGAGTCTGACCATAAGGCAATAGTTGACACAATAAAGAGTAGAGCAGACCCGAATGGTTTGTTGGATTAATTTGTAAGTATACGCACATTGGTTCTTATTAATTTATACTTGTATGCACATTAATTTTTTTTATGCTAATGCTATCATCTTCTTTTACTTTGTGTATTTGTAAGTAACATACTAAATAGTGATTGTTGTCCCCTTGCAAAAAATGCAGATATATGAGCCATCCAAGAGAATGTTAGCTAGAAAGGCAATGCAACATCCTTATTTTGATGATCTTGAAAAATCCCAATAATGATTTTAAGCCATTAAAAAAGTGTGTGCAAAGCTTGGTGAGGGACTTTCAAGTTATTCATTTGAAGTTAACCTTATCATGAGCAGCTATGATGTAGACATTATAAGAGCATCTAAAATTTCAACTTACTATATTCATGAGAGGTGTTGTGTGCAATAGGTATGTTGGAATTCCTAGTGAAGATGTATGACCAGGAGTGAATAAGTTGTGAGACTTGCATGCCTATCTGTAAGTTCCTTCCATCTATTTTTATTTCATTTCCATTTTTGATTCTCTTTCTTTTTCTCTTTTACTCTATGTATTTGTAAGTAAACTACTAAAAATTGATTGATCTCTCATTGCAGAAAATGTTGATTTATGAGCCATCAAAGAGAATCTCAGCCAAAAAATCAATGCAACATCCTTATTTTGATGAACTTGAAAAATCTCAATTTTGATTTCAAGCCATTATAAAAGAGCGTGTGAAGCTTAGCGAGGGAATATGAAGTTACTTAATTGAATTTAACCTCATAATGAGCACCTATGATGCAGACATTTAAAGAGAATCTCGAATGTATGAGTGACATTGTGAGAGATTTGTGAGAATGAAGTACCAAAGGCATTGTAATGAGATTTAATCAAATATTGTAATTTTGGAGTTCATGTTTGGTGCAATAGCACCTTTTCTCTGTAAATGCCTTCAATAGGAAAATTGCAAAATTTGAATTTTGAAATGTAAACAATGTGAAAAAGATCATGTAAAGGTCATATGTAATGTATTCAAAGTTTCAAAGAGGTCATTAGGTGATTAGAGAAGTGATATAAAGCATGTAAGGTCGAATTAGGATGTTTTAGGTGTGTGTGTGTTTATTTTTGCAGGGGAATTCAAGAAACAAAGGAACATACCTTTAAACATTCAAGAACCCCCTTAACTGTTGAGGCAGAAATTATCATGTATTTAAACCCTCAGATCCACAATTTGTCTCAGGACAAACTCACTCCACCATGCCAAACCAAAGCCCTTATTTTATGCTAATATAAGAAAAGTTTATTGAAAGGAATGGTTCCACACCTTACTAGAACATGGCACCACCTCAGACCTTCTTAAAATCACCTACAAAAACTCAAAAGACAATCACCCAACCTCTACATGCAATATTTTATCGAACCCTAGGGTGATACCTCATTTTTCATGCCCTTTTCCATCAAAATCTATAGGGGCAGCAACACAAACCCCATAAAAATTATTCCATTTCAATTAGAAATTTCTTGTCTAATCCAACAGGATCATGTTGGGCCCCTCTAGAAAAACCTCTCTCGGTATTGGCTATCTTAGAGTGGTTTTCCGGCGGCAGCGGATTTTCACTTGATGGAAAAAGTGTCAAATTCAAGTTGTGCAAAGTTGCAAAGTGGTGCAACTTTTGTTCTGCAACTCATGTGACCAAAATAATTGCTCCAATGCATCTGAATAGATATTTTTACACTAGGAATGGTCCTCTTTTGAACCGAAACATGTGGAATCGCTCTGAGCTATGTTCCACCAGATCGATCCCTTAAGGGTCCAAAGTGCAAAATGGCTGCAAACTTCAGCATGCTATTACTCAAATACCCTAATTCTTACAAACTTCTCATCTGATCCTATAGGATCAAGTTGGGCTCCTCTACAAAAACCTCTCTCAATTTTGGCTATCTCAGAGTGGTTTTCCTGTGGCTGCGAATTTTCACTTGATGGAAAAAGTGTCAAATTCAAGCTATGCAAAGTTGCAAAGTTGTGCAACTTTCACTCTACAACTTGTGTGACCAAACTAACTGCTCCAACATGTCCGAATAGGTATTTTTATGCTAGGAATGGTCTTGTTTCATACCAAAACACACGGAATTGCTCTGAGCTACGTTCCACCGGATCGATCCCTTAAGGGTCCATAGTGCAAAATGGTTGCAAAATTCAACATGATAATACTCGGATACCATGATGCTTAGAAACTTCTCATCTTATCCTACAAAAAACTCTCCCAATTTTGGCTATCTTGGAGTGGTTTTCTTGTGATGGCGAATTTTCATTTGATGGAAAAAGCGTCAAATGGAAGCAGTGCAAAGTGGTGCAAATTTCGCTCTGCAACTCGTGTCACCAAGCGGACTATTCCAATATGTCCAAATAGGTATTTTTATGCTAGGCATGGTCCTATTTTGCACCAAAACATGAGGAATCATTCTAAGCTATGTGCCACCGGATCGATCCCTTAAGGGTCCAAAGTGCAAAATGGCTGCAAACTTCAACATGCTATTACTCAGATACCGTGACACTTAGAAACTTCTTGTCTAATCCTACAGGATTGCATTGGGCCTGTCTACAAAAATATCTCTCGGTTTTGGCTATCTCAGAGTGGTTTTCCCATGGCGGGGGATTTTCACTTGATGGAAAAAGTGTCAAATTCAAGTTGTGCAAAGTTGCAAAGTGGTGCAACTTTCACTCTGCAACTCATGTGACCAAACTAACTGCTCCAATGCATCTAAATAGGTATTTTTACGCTAGGCATGGTCCTCTTTCAAACCAAAACATGTGAAATCACTTTGAGCTATGTTCCACCGGATCGATCCTTTAAGGGTCCAAAGTGCAAAATGGTTGCAAAATTTAGCATTCTATAAATCAAATACCGTGATTCTTAGAAACTTCTCTTCTAATCCTATAGGATTGCATTGGGCCCCTCTATAAAAACCTCTCTCAGTTTTTGCTATCTGAGAGTAGTTTTCTCGTGGCGGAGAATTTTCACTTGATGGAAAAAGTGTCAAATTCAAGTTGTGCAAAGTTGCAAAGTGGTGCAACTTTTGCTCTATAACTCGTGTGACCAAACTAACTACTTCAATGCATCCAAATAGGTATTTTTATGCTAGGCATGGTTTTTTTTCACATCGAAACATGCAGAATCGCTCTGAGCTACGTTCCACCGGATCGATCCCTTAAGGGTCCATAGTGCAAAATGGTTGCAAACTTTAGCATGCTATTACTCAAATACCATGATGCTTAGAAACTTCTCATCTAAGCCTACAGGATTGCATTGGGTCCCTCTACAAAAACCTATCTTGGTTTCGGCTATCTTGGTGTGGTTTTCCTGTGGCGGCGGATTTTTAGTTCATGGAAAAAGCATCAAATGCAAGCAATGCAAAGTTGCAAAGTGGTGCAAATTTTGCTCTGCAACTTGTGTGACCAAGTAGACTGTTCCAATGCATATGAATAGGTATGTTTGCACTAGGTATTGTCCTTTTTTGCACTGAAAAAACATGGAATCGCTCTAAGCTATGTTCCACCAGATCGATCCCTTAAGTGTCCAAAGTGCAAAATGGCTGCAAACTTCATCATGCTATTACTCGGATACCATGACACTTAAAAAATTATCATTTGATCCTATAGGATTTTGCTGGGCATGTCTACAAAAACCTCTCTCAGTTTTGGCTATCTCAGTGTGGTTTTCCCGTGGCGGTGGATTTTCACTTGATGGAAAAAGTGTCAAATTCAATCTATGCAAAGTTGCAAAGTGGTGCAACTTTCACTCTCCAACTCATGTGACCAAGCGGATTGTTCCACTGCATCTGAATATGTATTTTTATGCTATACATGGTACTCTTTTGCATCGAAACACACGGAATCACTTCAAGCTACGTTCCACCGAATCGATCCCTTAAGGGTCCAAAGTGCAAAATGGCTGCAAAATTCAACATGTTGTTACTCAGATACCATGATGCTTAGAAAATTCTTGTTTGATCCTACAAGATCACGTTCAACCCCTCTACAAAAACCTCTCTTAGTTTTGGTTATCTCAGAGTGGTTTTTCCTGTGGCGATGGATTTTCACTTGATGGAAAAAGTGTCAATTTCAAGTTGTGCAAAGCTGCAAAGTGGTGCAACTTTTGTTTTGCAATTCATGTGACCAAACTAACTGCTCGAACATGTCCCAATAGGTAGTTTTACGCTAGGAATGGTCCTCTTTCTCACCAAAACATGTGGAACTGATCTTACTTGCATTCAATCGGCTTGATCCCTTATGATGGCATGCAAAACACTAGAAAAGAGAAACATACAAATGACGGTTGAGAAGTTTGAGTATTCCACATGAAAAATGTATGATCATTGGTGTAGAGCACCTTGTTTCTCCATTTGATGAATAAGGTCTAGTTCAGTGGTGTTAGTGATTATTTTATGGTGAATAGGTTGGTCAATAGGTTATTGTGGGTATTTTGAGCATGCTTTGTCTTGAATAAGGTCAATTAAGACCATTAGGTATGTCTTAGGGTGACTTTTGGTTCTAGTGATAAAAAATGTGAAAATTTTAATCTTGCAAAGTTGTCTTTGTAGCCTTTGAAGGCAAATTTGTGAATTTGTATATGATTGTGAAAGAATGGAGTTTTGTCGATGTAATAAGGCTATTTGTATGCCATTTTTGTGGGTTTATAGGTCATTAGATGTACTCATTAGGTTGGAGGAGTCTAAAGTTGCAAATTTGTAAGTTGCTTAAAGCAACAAATTTGAAATGCAATGATTACTTGTTTTGAAAGTTGGTTTTTAGTTAGTTGAGGGCATGGATCAGTTAGAGAAGGGTGTAAAACACTATGTAAAGCCTTGAGAGGCTCGAATGGAGGTTATTGATGAACTTTTGGAGAAGATCTAATAAGAATTATTCACACTATTCTCTATTTTTTAGATTTTTGATACAAACTTGTCAATCCCATACTTGGTACGACCTCTAGCTTTTAGATAAAGAACATATTGGAATATTTTTATGAATCATTTCATGGAATTCCAATTGTAAACTTGTTTTTTCCTTTTAGATAAGGTTGTTTAGCATCAATCAATTAATACTCAAGACAAATCATGAAGGACAACAATGATCAATGCTAGGGCTAACCAATTAATAATTATACACATGAATAATTCAAGCATGTACATGTCAATAAGGGAAGCACAAGTATTCAAAAACATGTAAGCCTCAAAAATTATACACATGAATACATAGTATACACAAATTAATAAAAAGTATATGCACGAATACAAGGTATACGCATGAAAACACATAAGCCACAAAGTAAAAATTTGAACGCACGTAAATCACAAAGTATACACATAAGTTGTAAAGTATGCACTTGAATACACGTAACTCATAACTATTGAACCATCAATTTAGAATGCAAATATGGACAGACATCGATAAAATATATTTGTATTAACCAAATAGCCATATAGGCATACATCAATATATGTCAGTATAAGTATGAAATATATGTACAGAATAGCCATATAGGCTTATGAGAATCCCATATAGGTATACAATGTCAAATATTTCCAATAAAAATATGTATAAAACTGCCATGTAGGCATACAACAAAGGGTTCTGGAATCAAAAGTCATTTCTCTCCATGCCCTGGAAATAAATTCTTTCCCTTTCCTTTTTGATCGGATGGCGAGAGGTATGTCACTCATTTTTGTTGTGCTCAAGGAGTGGTCCTACTGCTCCTCCTAGTCTTTAGTTCATGGTGAATATTTAACTGTTACAATAAGAAGTAAAGACATGAAAATATAGAAATTACATTATAAAAAAAGATATATTTGACAAAATAATCACTTACCGCCATCTCATGATCTCTCTCCACGAGGGAAATATTATCACGCCCATGCTTAGGCATGCTCAAGCCTTGTATAAACCATACAAATTGAAATTAAACTACATGAATCAATAATGGTTTGATTTTTCACTAACTAACATCTATAACAAAAAATGTAAATTTAAATTTAAATGGTTGGATTGTATAGCATATGACACACCAATATCCATTGCGCTTGTCACATTTGTAGGTGTTTCAGCTTGCATCATCTGAAAATAAAACAAAAAATTATTCAACGTAATCAACGATGTACCTATAAACTACACAAATATATTAAGTACCTGATTCATTAGTTAAACTCTTTATTCTATTACCTCTGTGTACGTTTGAGTAAATCCACTACCACTAGGAAGTGCTCCATCAAAACCTCCAATATTAGTTTGTTCAACATCCAAAATCACATATTAAATTACCATTCATAAAACAATGCTATTAACATGCAATAAATTTATAATTGTTTACTAGTTACATATCCCAACGATAGGTGTACTGTAGAAATAAGTTGGTGGGGGGCTGGTGTATCTAGTGTATCTAGTCTCAACTCAATTAACATGCACTAACTTTTACCTGACTATCAATTCCATATGCCTCATTCAAAATGTTAGTTTCTCTCTCCATCTCCATAGTTGCAGACGAATCTTGCGTACCAGTCTCTTGAGTGTCGGTGGGGTTATATGAACAAGTTTCCTCGCAAGATTGACACACATGTGTTTGACGACCACCACTTGAAGACTCCCCTAGATGGCGCTGTAGAATAGGGCTAGTATGATGGATGACACTTTGGGTCAAAGTGTTGATTGCCTACAATGTCTCTATGTCAGCACTTTCCTTCGTGATGGAAGGAATAACAACATGCTCATGAGGTGGCCTAGTGAGAGGTTATCTACCTTGCTACATAGGATCTGGTTGTGCACCGGGTTTATCCTGAGCTGACCCCGTACCTCTCCCCTCGAAATTGCTCATATCAAAATAATTTGGGATTTTGTTCAATATGAACTTACTGTATAGTTTCCTAAGGGAATATTGTGGGACCTCACAATTGTTGCACGGTGGGTAATCGATGACCATGTACAATCTATCATAAAATTGATCCCTAATCTGTTGGTGGTGGCACCAATGGATAGGAAACCCATTTGCATTGAGGGTAAGATTTTGATTTGTGCATGGGTCGTTGAATAATGAGCACAAATCACCTTTTGTAATTTTTAAATCATTTACATCTTTGTATGGTAGTTTATTTGCATAATAATCCCTAGCCACCTACCTCCTATCTTGCCATCCAGTTATTTGTTTGCTAATTAAATCTACATTTTTTACCATATCTTTCAATGAATTTTCTAGGGTCATTATTTCCGTTGTTGAACCATTTGGATCACTCAGCCTACTGATCAAATCCTCAATTTGTTTTTTTTTGTTCTCAATTTCACTCATTAAATTTTGTTGAGTGCTAGGAGGGGGTTGAGTGATTGGTGGAGGAGGTTGTTTTTGTGGTTATTTTGATCTTGAGGATTTGGTTGGTCTTCCTATTGAGGATCTTGAGGGTTTGCAAGTTGATTGCATCTCTTAAATATTAAAACAAATATATATCAAATTCAACCCAAAACTAATAAATTCAACTTAAAACTAAATAATTCAAAACAAAAACCACAAAATACTTACCTCTCATATCTCCTTGTCATTGTGGCAACATCATTGCAAAGAAATAGAAATTGTTGGTGAAAAAATTTGTTGAATTTCTCCTCCTAGAACGTGAGTGCGTAAGTATGGGGGTTTTGGTCGTGGCTGCAAGAAAAAATAAGTCAAAATAACAATGACAAATTTTCACTTTTTATTTTATTTTAACAAGCAATAACGTGTGCGCATTATTGATTTTCAATTTTTTTTTGAAAGGTGTTCACAGAATTGCTACCCATTTCCATGCACCTGCCCTCATTCCTTTTGCTACATGTTTATTCCATAACTACTGTGTTATGGTTCCTCTTTAACTGCAAATAAGTTAATTCCACAAAACATGTACACGAGGATAACTACCACAATTAACTCATAGAATTCCATCAACATTCCATACATATGTTCATATAAACCACATAGTACTAATATATTATAGTCATAATTCCATCATCATAATTAAGGTTCAAGTTTGCATAATGGATATAAAAGGATAGCATAATGTAGGAATTTTTTTTGTGAAATGTATCTAAAAGTATTTTGAGGCATGTATAAAAACAACAGAAAATAAGCTATTATCTAGATCTATTAGCTCACATAATACAAGCACAAGAGCAGTATGGTGAAGTGTCTAAGTTGCTTGATGAAGCTCAGAGTGAAAAGGATTGGATTTATACAGGTGCAAAGATTGAATCATGAAGTCAAGGTAGAGTGTAAAGTAGTTAAAGATATGGACATGGTCCTGCTTAAGACAGTAACAATAATAGAATGGTGAAGCGACTAAGTTTCTTGATGAAGCTCAAAGTGAAAAGGATCAACTTTGTATAGAGGTGAAAATATTGAAGCACAAAGTCTAGGTAGAGAAAAAAGTAGTTGAAGATATGAGGGTCCAAATGCAAGAGCCACCAAGGAGCATCAACAAAAACAAAAAGTGCTTGGGGACATAGTGAGCAGACAAAACATTATATATGTGTAGTTACAAAGGGAGCTATAAGAAATGGATAAGTAGAAGGATGATTTATAGGAAGATTTGGTTAAGGAAACTAATGATCTTCAAAGGGTATAGGTAGAAATAAATAAGGAAAGATAGGAAGAGAAAGACATTGAGTCTATCCTACAAACTCACAATGGAGAGATAGAGAAGTTGCACTCTAAACTTTCAAATTCTCTCCAAGAAATAAAGAAATTAAAGGAAAGCATGAGAGCTAAGGAATCCCAATTGTAGTAAGAATTAGCTGCAGTAGGAGAATCTAGGCTCCTCTCAATACTCAAATGGATGATATCCTCCCAATGTTAAAGGATCATGATTGCAATAGCAGCCCTGAGCCAAGTCTTGAAGTTTCTAATAGATGCATAGGAATTAAATTCCAAGGTTGGCCTAGTAGTTGAGAAAATATTACAAATAATCAACCCCCGTTCTAAGGAATTGGGGAGATTAATCACTAAGCTATAAAAAGTGGCTGAGGAAGTATTTAGAGATGTTGGTATTCTAGACCGAAGGACATTAGCTAGAAAGGCAAACAAATTTATCACTTGCAATTGAGTTTCCTAGGAAAGCAAACCTTGTCAGACAACTTTGACTAAAAGGGTCAAAGATATCAAGGGAGACTTGCAGGTACTAATCCTGATTGGGTTGCCCTCCTTATTCTCAAATGAAAAATGAGTGTTGGTAGAAGAGAAAATCAAAGAATCCATTAAACTCAAACAATAGGACTTCTCGTCACGTCAAGGTTTGAGCCCATCTCGTTTGGTCACAAAAGTCAAGAAGGTTCTCCTCTACTTATACTACCTTTAATATCACATTGGAACTACTACATCAAACTGGAGAGGAGTTTCTTTCAAATTGGTTCTTGATCTTGATCAAGCCTATGAGACACTACATGCCCCAGTCTTGCCTTCCAATGAAGACTGGGAGTCCTAGCATGCTGCTTTTCTCAAACTCTAAGGATTATATTAGTTCATGCCTCTACAAGCAAAGGCCCCCTATGAGTCACCAGAAGTTATGGAGCAAATTATTCCCTCAATGTTTTACTTTTGGTATTTCAGCCCTTGTAGTCTTCTATTTTGACCCTTACTTATTTCTCACATTTTGATGACACCACACCCCAAAAGATAAAAGCTATTCTTGCACAAAGGTGCACAATGCACCATGTAGTGGAAACACATATTTTCCTTATTTTGTTTTCATTTCAGACCCAATATAGGACACATGGCTGCATGATGGGGATTTTCCCCAAGTTTCTCTCATGGATTCACAAAATACCTGCCAAAAATCCATGTCACTCACTTTCGTTGGGTGGGTTCTTCATCTCGTGGATGCATTTCTTTTAGTGGAGTTTGTCAAAAAATGCATTGGAGATCTTGTATTCAGGATTGGTCTTATTGGGTGGTGTCATTATTCCTCATAGCAAATCAAATAATGTTTTTCTAGGCTATAATAGGATCTAATCATCCTCTAACCGTGTATCTTCATAAAGCTTCTACTACATGTGAAGCCATTAGTGTAGCAACTCAAATTTTATTAGTGAAGATTGTTGTGATCTAATCAAATCTTGGATTGGATTGTGGTGTATCATACGTGGACACTTGGAAGTGGTTCATCTATATTGGTTGTAGTTGGCTCGTCCTTCTGGCTATATAAAGGGGTTTTTCCATAGGAGGAAATATGATCAATTTTTATTAGTACAGAGGAGTTTTTCTGTCTGTTAGGTGGCTACAATAGGAAGTAGAAGATATCTTTTCAGAGTTTTTTCACTTTTTGGCATGTTGAATTATCAAGACTATTTATCAAATTGGTATTTGACCTTTCCATTTATATGATTTATTGTCAAAAAAGTGATAGTAGAAAGAAATATATGAGATTGTGCATCTATATGGCCTTTGTTACATGTTTATTTTCTCTATTTTTGCACATGCTAGATGCTCTCTATAAATTTACGTAAGTATGAGCTTGGTGATTATTTCACATGTCATTAGCTTTTGTTTGCTGGAAGATAGTCAGAGCTCCCCTTGGGATTCATGACATGGACTAACCACTTCCAATGGATTCGTTAACTCTGGAAGTTGTATCAGGCATTAAGAGGTCGATCTTTTGGTGCAACGACAACTATGGGCCAACAAGTGGTATCAAATCCAAATGTGTCGGGTTTGAATCCCCTTAGGTAATGTTGAGGGGGAGTTTGTTGGTAGATGGTTAGCGCTCCCCTCATGATTCATGACATGGACTAACCACCTCCCGTGGATCCATTAACTCTGGTAGTTGTATCAAGCATCAAGAGGTCGATCTTTTGCTGCAATGAAAACTATGGTACAACATTGTTTTTATGTTATCTTTCAAAAATTGAATCATGTTCATTATACTCCTTCATTTTCTATAGATATTATGCTAATTTTCACACTATTCTACAAGAGTAAAAGGGTTCTATAAAGAGATATTTATAATAGTTTTGGTTTTCTTGATTTTGTCAGACCTTTAGTGAGGTGCAATTAGGTCCCCCACTTAAAGAATTTCCCATAAGACTACTTTGAGATGTGCAAGCTTTTATGATCAACAATACTTATTCACCCCCTCCCTTTGAATATCACCACATTTTCAACACTTATTTAATGTATGTTGATATCCTAGAGGAGCTCATGGATCTTATTGTTGTAATGAAAAATTTTAAACATTTAAAAGCTCATTGATAAGAGATGGTTATTCATGTGATTGGAGCTGTTGAACCTTGTTTTAGAGTATGTTTGGCATTGTGCCTTGGTTTACTCTTGATCCTATCTTAGATTTTTTACATGATATGGGTTCTCTTGAGGCCAATATGTGTGCATTTTTACATGTGATCTCCTAGGAGAAAATGTTATATCATGATGTCATGATTGGGTTCTTGATTTTGTGGTTAGAGCTTTGACATTGGTCTTGTTTCTTATCTTGGTATTGAGCATAATTTTTCACTTTCTTGAGGGCTTTATGAGAGTGTTGTGTTACATTTGGAGCTTAGCATGGATTGCTGAGTTGGAGGTTCTCATGGATAATTTGATACTTGGGTGAGATTGTATTTCTATTCAGATTAAAGACATCTTTTGAAATGCTCATTCTTTGGAAGTTATAGCAAGAAGATTGAGTATTTGACACATGTATATGGATGTGATTTGATAATAGAATTATAAAGGAGATTATTCTTGGAGTTATTCATGACGACATGGGCATCTTGGAGGAGTATTCACATTCCCTACTCTTGGTCTACAGAGTGATTTTTCATTTGAGAGGTATTTTCTCATTCGTTTTTTAGATGAATTATATTTTATTCTGTCTATTCTCATGGATATAGATATTTATCTATGGATAGTTAGTTATAGAGGGTTCAGTTGAGGTTTGTTTAGCAAATTTATCTCCTTGTGCATATGAAATTTTTTATGATGTCATTTATGAGGATCAAAGGACATTTTTATTTGATTGATTTTATTGTTTTGGGAATGGATATTTTGAGTTTGTTCTTCCTTTGTTAGAGAAGCTTACATCCATGTTGGCTTACATGATACATATATTTCATTTTATCTATGAGATTGAGTACTAGGTTTTTGTTGAGGCTTTTCATTTGGGGTTGGTAAGGATATCATACTTGACATAGATTATCACTTTGAGGTGTTGGTAGAAGGACATGATATGATTTACATATTTTCTATCTTTGTTTTATGGATACTTCTTGGTGGTTTATGTTCATATGAGTTGGGAGAGTTGTGGTAGAATATTGTAAGAGTATATGCATCTATGTGTATTGTATTAATGGATTGTTGTAAATTTTTCAGTACAACAATTTTTTTTATCATTTTCCACACCTTTGTTTAAGTGTTGATTGGTAAAATTGATGTGTTATGATCTATTTTGACATTACCCATGTAGTGGAATTGTTTAGATGTGTATTTTATTCATTCATAGGTCTTTTATAGGGAGCTTTTGATTATAATTTATGGTTTACATATATTGATTGGTATGAGTTTATTAATTTTCTTTATACCTAGGAGGTATGGATGGTTGAATGTTCTAGCACTTTTGGTGGGTACCATTTCCACTAATGTGCATTTTTACCTTTGATAACAGCTTGGATCCTTTTTTATCACTTTTATTAGATGATCCTATTCTTTGGATGGGTTCATCTTCACCATGGCTTGTTCCTTTTCTTCCATAGGTGGAATGTTGGAGGATGAGAGGATTTCTTTCTTGAGATGGTGGTCACCTGGGTTTTATTATAGTTATCTTGATGGAGCTTGAGAGCATAGTGGAGGTTCATGTGGTTTCATGTTTGGTTATGATAATGCATTTAATTTATTGACCCTCATTCAATGTATAGAACAAGTTGGATAATGTTAGAAATAGGTGTTATACACCTTGCATAATATAGATTATTTTAATATGTAAATTATATAAATATTTAGTTGTGTTACATCTAGGAGATGTGTTTAGCCACATTAGATATTTATTTGGACCCACTTTTAAAATTGTATGTAACATTACATTAGTTATTTTATGTGTGAGAGATATAAAAAAGTAATTAGGAAAAGTAATTGATATTTGTATCAAAAATTAAATGAGGGTTCAATATTTTTGTGTACTCGTGGTTTTATGTTACCACTTGGTCATTTTTTTGTGAGTGTGAGTCTATAAAAAAAAACACATATTTATGGGTTAAGGTTGATGAGGTGAGTAATTTATCATTATATTGATTCTTCTTCTAAGGAGTGTATATGTGAATCATGGAATGGGATGTGTCGATATAGTATTGGAAATATGGAGAGTTCATTGGAGGGGCCTGGTGTTTTAGTTCAAGGTAACTTTATAAGTGAAAATTATTTTTTATTGTTGAATAATACATAGAGTGTGGATGCTTTTGGACGATGGATTTTTCTCAATTGAATTTTTTCCTTGAGTGTATCTTTTCTCATGGGGTTATGTAGGAAATGGATTAAATATTATGAGTGGTATGTTTTATTTCCCAAAAAAAATCATAAAAAATATATGTTTTACAAAATAATATTAAAACTATAGTACCTCTAGTACTAGCTTTTAACTATATTTCTACCAATTGATTTTGGAAAATACTAAATGAAATAAAAATAATAGGGGCACACAACAAACACTATTTTGTATTTTATTAAAAAAAATAGGCACACTTTAGGCACATCACATTTGACAATCTTAATGAAGGAAAACCCGAGAGGGGAAACCCGAGGGTCTAGGCCCAAAAGGTGCCACAGACGTCAGAAAGGCCAACTGTCGGATAAAACCTATAAGGGCTCAAGACTTAGCATTTTTCGGAGGGGAAAAATTAGGTCAACCTTAAAATATGACTGTTGAGAATGTGTTGACCATCAAGGACACAAAAATGGGCATGCAAAATGAGGTGAATCAAAAAGGACCTAGCAAGCCAAGATAAAAGAGAGGGTCCCTGGTCTGAATGGGGTGTGTGTGCAAGAGGCACAACAAATGGAAACTCTGCTAGGATAATGCTCCTAGCCTTCTAGAGATAAATATTCATTTTGAACCCATGATCTTTGGTTTTGCACGCCAAAGTGGATTTTCAAAATTTAGCCAAGAGCAAGTTAAGGAAGGCGAAATTGAATCACGCCACGAAATCATCAAGGAGGTGTGTGCTTGATGAGTTAATTTCCTTTCCTTAGAGATAGCACAAACAACCACTAATTGGGAAGGACAAGCTACATAGTTCACCTAACCCCAAAATTAACCTTGACATTGCTCCGCTGCCAGTCAGGCATCCATAGCCCTGACGAAGTTGTCGTTGTGACCCCACGAACATAGCTCTACTACCATCCAGACATCCATAGACCTGGTAGAGATATTTGCACACCAATACAATTTTTATCTTTATTTTGTCTATTCTTTTCATTTGATATTTTTTGTTTAGTACTTTTCTTTTTCCTTTTTGTTCAACTGTGTAAGCAATGAAGCTCACTATGGGCTTGGGAATCACATTGGTCACTAGAGTAGACTTTAGGTTTTTTACTTCTCCATCCTTCTTAGTAATCACCATACCATTCTTTAGAAATTTTAAAATGTGTTTCTATGTGGTCCATGATAGATGCAAGAAATTCAATCGGAACACCATCCTAGGTTAGTTCAGAGTTTGAAAGTTGAAGACCAATGCTTAGGGGATTTTAGAGGTTAGTAATAGGGAATGAAGGCTTATCTAGAGAACAATGCAAGAGTGGGCAGTAGGGAAAACCGTTTATTGAGCCAAGCACGACCACCACAGTAGAACAACGAGACCCTTTTAAGGCCAAAACAAGAATGGTTGGGGAACACGCAAAATATAACAAAACCAAAAGGACAAAATAAGGAAACCTACCCTAACCTATGTACAAGTATTTACATAAACAACTTGAGAAGAGCTCAAGCGTGGATGTAATGCTTAAGGAGTTGCTTGTTGACAGGCAATGAGACATCTTCACCAGTCAAATTCTTTAAACAAAAATCATTATCTCCAAGGGTTTCAACAATTTGAAAGGGGCCAAGCCAAAGTTAGTCAAATTTTTTATGTTCCCCTTTACTTTCATGGGCCTTGTCCCAATAAAGGACCATATCAGAAATTTGGAAGGCCTTAATTTTGGCTTGGCGATCGAACCATCTTTTGACTATGCCCTCATGTTTGGCAAAATTTTCTATTGCATGGTCTCATACTTCTTCTAGGTGTATTAGCTCGGAAAGGTGAGCTTCTTTGTGGTCTCCGCCTTCATAAAAATCATTGATGAACTGGAGGGTAGGGATTTTCAAATGTATAGGGAAAAGGGGCTCCGAGCCATAACCGAGATGGTATGGGGAATCTCTAAGGGTAGCCTTGTGATGGGTACGGTCTGCCGAAAAGGTGAAACGAAGTTGGGTATGCTAGTATTTGGGATTCCTATCTAGTAGCTTCTTGATCACAGTGATCAAGTTATTGTTGGTTGACTGAGCAAGGCCATTGCCTTGAGGATAATAATTGGATGAAAATTTAAGGGCGATACCATAATCAAAGGCCCAACCCATGAATTTTAATGAAGTGAATGTAGGACCATTATCACATACCAGTGCATAAGGATAGCCAAAGTGATTTAAAAGAAAACTTTCCAAAAAATTAATTACTACTTCAGTTGTGCATTGCCTACAAGCGATTGCTTTTGTCCACCTAGTCCAATAATTGAAAGCGGTCAGAATGTACCTATGTCTAGCAGATGATGGAGGGCTTATCAAACCAATGAAGTAGAGACCCCACTACAAGAATGACCTTACCTCCAAAATAGGTTGCAATGGGACAACACGATTCCTTTCTCCAATGGCAGCAGTCTGGCATATGTGGCAGGTACAGAAATGAACATGAGAATCCTTGAAAACCATGGGCCAATAGTATCCAGCTCTTAATATTTGATGCATAGTTGACAAAATAGAACTATGACCAGTCCCGAACTTATCATGAAACTCTTTGAGAACATGATCAACTTCTTCTCTACCAAGGCATCTCAAATAGATACCTTCATGGTTCCTTTTGTATAGTATGGTGCCCTATAACATGTAGCTATTTCTTTTCAATCTAAGGGCTCACCTTTGGACCCCCTAGAGATGAGGCAAACATTTATGATTCAACAGGTAATATACTATGTCATCGTACCATTCCACTAGAGAGACATCTTCCAGCTGGTACTGTTGCACTATGAGTTCAAGCCTAGCCTCAATAACCACTTCTTCCATCATTTTGGCAAGTTCCTGTACTCTCACCAACCTCATTGGTTAGATTTCCATATCATACTCTTGCAGTAATGCAATCCATTTTTCCCTTCGCTCTCCTAGCTCGTTCTACATGAGCAATGTCTTCACCATGGGATCAGGAACTATAGCAAACACTTTGTTGCGCAAGATATAATGCTTGAACTTCTTGACCCCCTTAATAAGGGCATAGGCTTGTTTTTCGATGTTGTGATACTGTAGCTCAACAACTTTCAAAGGGGTACAAATGAAAGCAATTGGATTTTTGCTCCCTTCATCATCCTTCTTTGTCAAGATACTGGCACACAAATGAGTAGATGTAGAAGGGCCTCTGGTAGTTAGGGCTAACCAGCACATGGGTTTTAGCAATTTCTTTCTTGATTTCCCCAAAATCTTGCTTTTCTTCTATGGTCCACTCGACCTTGGCATCCTGTTTTAGCATAGCATTGAGTGGTTTGAAGATTTTTGCGAAGCTTGTGGACAAAGTTGATCTTTCCAAAAAAAGATTTTAATTCCTTTTTGGTGCCTAGCAGTTGAATCTTCATGATTGATTGGATACACTTGGGGTCGATATAAATTCCCCTCTCTGATAGGACATGTCCATGGAGCTTCCCTTCAGCGACATCGAAGATACAGTTCTTCGGGTTAAGATAAACCCTGAAATCACGGTATCTCTAAAAGACTTTGCATAGGTCAGCAACGTGATTACCCCATTGCTTTGAGAACACTATCAAATAATCCATGTAGATGGTTATGCACTTTCTGATCAAGTCCTTGAAAGAAATATCCATGGCGCGCTGGAAAGTAGCACTGGTATTGATTAGTTTGAATGACATTTCTCTATAAGCGAAAGTTCCCCATTTGGTGGTGAATGTTGGTTTGTGTCGATCTTCATACTGTACCATGACCTGGTTGTACCCCGAATATCCATCCAAGAAGCACCTCATCTAATGAAGGTATAAGATAGTTATCCTTTTCTGAGGCTTGGTTCAGGTTGCGGAAGTCGACGCATAATCTGATTTCCCCATTTTTCTTTCTAACAGGGACCAAATTCTCCACCCATGTGGAATGTCTAATCAGAAAAATGATCCTGGATGACAACTTTTATACTTCCTTGTATATTATTGGTTCTAGTAAACCATTAACAGGGTGTTTCCGCTGTCAAAATGGCTTCGTATCTGATCTGAGAGGGATGGTGTGGGTGATAATTGACATATCATATGTTTTGAGATCTTCGTAGCTCCAAGTGATGATGTCATGGTATTTCTATAGAGCCTCAAGTATACCCTTTCTTTCCTCAAGAGTGCACACCTTACCAATGAACACATTCTTAGCATTCCCAGCCATTCCAAGGTTGTAGGTGTCACACTGGCCATTGATGGTATCCTTCTTAGCCTATTGATCCTGATCTCTGATCTGATCCAAGTCAAAGATTCACTCTAATGAGACCATCCCCATAGGGATGGTGTTGGTCTTCAGGTTGATAATCCCCTCTATATCCAAGTCAGCCTCTTGAGGCTCAACCTCATCGATTATCTAGGTAGAAAACACATATGAACTGGTGATAAAATCTAGGGTGTGTTTGTCATCGTTGAATACTTGGAAGTTGGCTACGTTATCCAACACTGATGGGATGGAGGTGAGTTCCACTGTGAATATTTTGAGGCCTGACAGGGATAGTGGTTGTAGTATTCTTCCTGCCTACGCTAAGGCATTAGTAGTATGATTCTAAGAATGTGGGATCAATTGGATATTAAATGCATCTAGTCCTTCTAGTAGATCCCATACCTGGTGTGTGTAGTTGATGAGTCTTTGATCATAACAAGAATAGATCTTCCTAACTTTCTTTATGACCAACTTTGAATCTTCGTATACTTGGAGCATTTTGACTCCTTTTCTTAAAGCCATTAGGAGGCCCAAGACCAAGGCCTCATACTTTGCTACATTATTGGTGCAGTAAAACTGAAGTCTATGAGAAGAAAAGTATGACTTACATTTAGGACTGATCAATTCGAAACCTGCTCTAGCCCCATGCTTGGATTTGGACCCATCAAAGTGCAATGTCCAGAATCTAGAAGAATCCTTGAACGCAGAACCAACAGATCCAACTTTTCGCCTTGATGGGGCCTTAATACCAGAAACCATTTGGGGAGGTGCATGGATAGAACACATTTTTTTGGGTGGTACTGATCCAACTTTCTCCGTCATATTGGTTTGTCTTTTAATGTGTTCAATTGTTGTTTTACACAAACAACAGTCAAACTCTGAGTGAGCAACATTATGTACCCTGCACCATTTAGGCAGCAAGAGTTCTTTAAAGTTCATTCAGGCCCCCAAACTAAGTTGGTCTTGTACGCATTTTTCCATGAAATTTTGGAAGCCATCTAGCAACCCAAGATTTTCATCCTCTCCTGACTCTTCATCGTCAGATTCTATCAGCACTTCAGTGCTCTGAGAGGAATTGGCTAGATTAGCAAGCGAGCTGCATAAGATGAGGAAAACCTCGCTTGTTCCCTCTTCTTCAAGGTATTTCTTCTCATTTAGATATGATACTCTAGAATAATTCCCCAAATCAGTTTCAGCATACAACACCTCGTTCGTGTTGTATTCGATGATCATGAATCTCATTTGTGGCTCCCGATCGATCTGAATCTGATTCAACATTCTTTTCCATGGAAACCACATGTAGGAGTAGTCAGTTGCAGCGTATCCATTCAATGCCCTCATGAAATCCCTTCCTAGGATTATACCATACATATCCAGGATATCAACCACCTAAATATCTATGGTCTGTTGGATCCAAGGATCAATAACAATTTGCATAGGTATTCTGTTAATTTCCCCAACTATGCTGATCTTAGTTTTGTCCAGCTATGTTACCTTCTGCCAGGAGGGAGTTGGCATTATTTTGAGTGCCTTGTACATGCTCATGGGCATGCCATTGGTAGAAGCCCCTGAATCCAGCAGGCACTTGTGGAGGTTCTTCCCAAACATGTGGATGGTGGTCAGGAAGGGATGAGTTTCAAATTTCCCCTGAAACAATCCGCCAAACATATCCACTTGGGTGACTTGGCCCTTGTCCTTCTCATTGCCCCTAATTTGGGTTGATGCCTGATTAATTACTTTGTCAGACTATTTGTTTGCTTGCCGACCTATAGGCGGGTCAGCCTTACTATTGAAGATTTGTTCAACAATTGGCTCATTTTTCTAATCATCGAAGGAGACCCTCTTAGCTAGAGTTTCTTGAGTTGACCCCAATGGAGTCCCATTTATCATTCTGAAAAAGTCATTCCTAATGATAGGAACCTTTAATAGCTCAAAGGCAGACACACTCAACCTCACTTTCTTAAATTATTCAACAATGTAGTTCCCCATCTTCTCAACTTCTTGATCATAGGAAACATTTTGGGAGGAGCTAGTGAGTTGGCTTTGGCCATGTTTTTTATATTTATTCTTGATGAGGTATCATGTGGGTGTATGGGGAAAACCTTGGTTATTGCTTGCATGTGGATCAGGAGGGGTGCTAAAATTATTCGGTGGAGTGGAGGTTATAAAAGGACCTCCAACATGACCACCGACCTACTTATTCCTGAGGTTATAAGGGGTAGTCTATTGGTGAAACATTTGGACTTCATCCTCCCTAGGCTCTTGTTCATCGTCTTTAGGACCATTATCTACTGAATCAAAAATCTGAGCCAAAGGACTTTCAGAACTTACCTCTTCTTCTTTATCATTGCTGCTCAAGTTGACAACCTCGTGATCTAGTGTGTTGCATCCATCTTTTGGAAAAGGGTCTTGATTCACCACCAGCACCTAAGAGTCATACGGGTCAGACAGGATGATGTCTCTACACCTTGAATTTTCCACAACATTTTAGACCTCAACTTGGAAGATGTTGGGAGCAGTTTGGAACTCTAGACAGTCCAAATCAGAGTGCCAACTTGTTTTGTGTATGCGACACTAACTGGATAAAGTGACCTCAACTAGGTAAACTCCACTTGCAGTGTTCTCATTGCTGCTAGGCTAATCTAGGGGTGTGGGGATGCCACCATTGTTAGGCCTTGTGTTCCACATCCGATTTTGTCTTTAAAATGGCGTTCTATCAAAGTTCTGACCCAAATTCTAATTTTTGTCATAATTCTGCTCGGATGACGTGCTGGAATCCCGACTTTCATGACAATCTCAGTTATCATGATTAAGGTTAGCCTGGATGCTCTTTTGTGATGCTTGTAATTGGTTATTCTGATTTCTCAAGTGTGTCATTTCCATGGACATCTTCTTTATCATCTACAAGAGCTCATCAATTCTGTCCTTTTCGACATTGTTTGGTTGCAACACTGAATTATGGAGGGACACAGGTTATTCAACAGACTGATTTTGATGAGCAGGTGGGAACTCAGCTGCCTGGAGATACATCGACACCTAGGATGGCTGAGGATGGGAATGTTGTTGTTGGGGCAGCAGGTAGTGAGGGACCGACGGTGCCTGATTCATTCGCTGCCCAGGGTGCGGGACCATAGGTAGCTATGGTACTAGATTCAACATGGATGTCTAATGCTGCAAGGCTTGAGTAAGCCCTTGAATCTGTGTCGGATGTGTCATTTTCCATAGAGAAGGCGGTGGACTAGAAATTTTCTACCCCAAATCTATGCTGGCAATAATGGCCTCAGCATATGCATCAACCAACCTAGCAGGCGGTGGTCGCATTCTTTTTACCAGAGCTAAAGTAAGGTTATCTAATGCTGCATAATAAATAGGCAAAATAGCAACGTCATTGAAAACGTATGGGGCCAACAACCGAGTGTACACTCTATAAAAGTGATCATTAAATGAGCTGATCGGCTCATTGATCTCCCTCTGAACCAACATGAAGTGTGGGTATGAGTTCATAGGGCTAACCTGGGTCTTGAATTTCTGCAAGAAAGCCCCCTTTAGAAGAGTCCAAGTATTGATCGTTCCGGTAGGCAAGTTGACATACCAATAGAATGCCTCCTCTCCAAGAGAGTAGGGGAAGAGCCTATAGGCCACATCCTCATATATAATCTACATAGTCTTCAAGGCAATTTTGAAAATCCTTACATGTTCCTTCGTAGTCCTCTGCGGGTCTGGAGCATTGAATTTTGTGTAGAAGCTTTCATGATTCTTTGGCATGTCATGATGGAAATTGAAGGCCAAAGAGGACGGGTTATTGCCCAACCACGCCATGGGTGGAGGTGGTGGAGGTGGCTATTCCATATAGACTAGAATCTGTACAAGGACATCAACATGGTTTGATATTGCATTTGCCTAAAAGGAAATGTTCTGCTTAGATAAAGTGGCAACCTAAAAGGCGGTTTGGATCAGATGAATGGAAGGTGGTGCTGCCAATGATAATGGAGAAGGTGGAGGTGAAAGAGAAATGAGCTGGTCCAATGAATTGGAGATGGTTGGTTCCCTTCATTTAGTTCTTTTAGCTCTGATAGGGAGCTGTAATTTCTAAAATTCTCCTTTATTTGGTGTAGATCTCAAGACTCGATGAAATCTCTTAAGGGAGAAAGACCCAATTCAATCCAGCTTTGTCTCCAAAAGGCCCTCCTTCTAGCACTAGTTCTATTGATGGTGTTCTTATGCACTTCACAACATAGGTAATGTGTAGGTGCATTACCTCTCTTGAAAGACAATCTTCCACAATCAGATTGTAGAACACTATCCCAAGGTCTCTCGGATGTCAAGTCATGACATTGCTTGGAATATATTAGTTGATGTATGATGTGATTTACTGGAATCTCAACGCGGTCTTATGTGAGTCAAAGCAGAAGGAGAATCGGATCTATGAATGAAATTCTTTGGATAGGAAATTACCGTGCTTTGCTACAGGTTCAAACAACAGTCTTGAACTCCATCTTTTCATTGAATTTGACTTTACAATGTGTAATGAACCTTAGCATAGGTTATCTCTTAAAAAAAAAGGAAAAGAGCAAGGAAGAGAGAAGATTCCTGCACCTACAACTACCGATGAACAGTGATCATGGAGGTTCCTGCTGTGGATAGTTTCCCTAAAATAGAATTTCACTTAACCAAAAATTTCACAATGTCATGAAATTTGTGCTATCTTCTAAGGACTGTAGATATTTCATCATTCATTCACCATACAAATGTGAATAAAGAGGAGGTTTAAAGAGCAGCTATAAAATCATGGTCTAGACTAGCTTTATACAGTCACTTACCAGCACAAAATGACTAAAATTATGGACAAGAAAAGCATACACACAACATGAATCTTCACAACTAGAGACAACATTACTAAATCTACCAAGCACAGCTAAAAGGAAACTAAGAACAACAAAATAACTTAAACTAGAATCTTAACTTATCAAAGAAGAATCATGAAACATGTGAAGAAATCCAAAATATACCAGAAGCACTGTATTTCTATTGCAATTTATAAAGCATTCCTTTACAACAACTCAACTCCCTCAAAATGAGAGCAGGAGACCCTTATTTATAGTTTTCAAAAAGAAAAATGAGTGGCCAAGATTCAATTCTATTGTGTGGATTAGATTCACTTTACAATAGGGTCTCACCTACCCCCAAATATATTACATTTTTAAAACATCTTTGTCTTTTCCCTGTTTCATCTTCTAGTGGTAGTGCTATAGCATTTTGTCTTTTTTGTTGATTGCCCTTTGCTGTAGCTATTCTTTTAGCAACTCTTCATCAATGATAGGGTTTCCTTCATGCTTTTTCAAAGCCGCATACTCAATGAATCTCAAGATCATCAGTCGGAGCTTGCCGACCTCAGTGATGTCAGATATTAACAATTGATAACTCCATTCTTTGGAATTTTTAATGAGCTTTTCCTAGTCTTTGTCATACTTGGCAGCGTTGTCCCGAAAAAGCTCGGACTGGGTGAGGGCTCATGCAACATAGCTCATAAAATATGTGGTGACTTTGGCTGACATTCCTTTCTCCATCCTTCCTCAGAAGTGTGGCTTTATCCTTTTAGGATTGATCTTAACAGTAGGTATATCATACCCTGTTATCAACTTGAGATATTTAACACAATCTCCCCTAGCCTTCTTGGCCCATTCGATATCTACAATTATCCTTTCTAAGATCTGTTCTAGCCTCCTTTTTCAATGATCAAAGTCTCACATTCATACATCCATTAGCCAATGGTCATCATCCTTGAAGGCAAGGTCCTTTTCTCATACCTCACTTGGCAGTGTGAGGATAGCCTCAATTTTTGGATAGGCACTCTTATACTTCTTCAGAAACCCCTCACAAATTTTCTAGATGTCTTCAAGAGACATCTGTACTTCAAGGAACTTATTTGCTATTTGGACAACCAAATTGATGCCTATATTTCCAATGTCCCAGACCTATTGGAACCAAGTTTCTGAGGTCTTGTCCAAATTTCTCCTCATTTCCATCTTGTTAATTTGTTCTTGGGACAAAAACTATGACGTAGCCAATGACGTGGTAGGTTCTTCATCAAGAGATGACCATTGCTAAAAGTAGGTTGTCAAATCAGCCACCTATACCTTGAACTCTTCCTTTGACACCTTATCCTATTAGATAAGGTGCACCACTATGGTGACTGACTCCTGAAGGTGGTCGGCCTTCTATTCCCTAGTAGCTACTTCCAAGTCTATGGTGGACATGTTATAGCTTATTCCCTATTCTCCAACCAGTGGTGTAGCTATTTGCACTGCCCTGGATCTGAAGGAATCCATTGTTACCTTAGATCTGATTCTTGGCTTCTTCTCTTTCTTGGTTGTAATCTGAGCTCTAGCCAGTATTGCCTCCAGCCTTTCTTTCAGATCCTTTAGGGTGGGAGTTCTCTTTTCGAGCTACCTTTCTAACTAGTTGGGCGTTTGAAGTCTTACCTTGGGTGATTCCTATTGACCGTTGTTGTCCTCCACCCTAAGCTCAATGGCCTTTGCATTAAGGGTCTCTTGCTTAGCCCTTGCATCCTCCTTGTCCTCATCAAAATCTTGTACGAGAGTTATGTGTTTGGTAGGAGATTTGGTGAGCAACTGCTCTTTAGGGTGGTCTTCCCTTTTAGCATTCTTTTCTTCTTCTTCCTCGTCATACTCACCTTCCTGGAGTTTATCCTCTTGTTCATCTTCATTGAGGGATGTCTCTTCCTCATGCTCTGGGGTTTGACCATGTCCTTCCATAGGAGACCTGCTACCTTCAATCCCTAGAACAACAACTCTTTCTTCAATGGTAAGTTGTCCTTCATCTTCTTTGTCTTCAATCTCCTTAAGTTTCTTGTTCCACTCTGTGTCGAGCTCTGGATCAGCCATCTCTTGGATTATGTCCACTCCTTGATCCTCGCTGCCCTCACTAGAAGACTCATAGGCCACTTCATTGATAACGCAATGTTCATAGATGGGATGCTCATGATACACAAATTCCTCATCTTCTGGCCTCCCGACTACCTCATGTTGCTGTCGCTCAAGCTCATCCGATATTTTCATTATTTCCTCTATCCTTGATGGTTCTATAGGAGGAGGGAGAGTTGGGGCATTAGCCATTGTTTGGGCTATGGAAGCTTGCACCATTGGATTTGCAAGCATTGTCAAAAGTTCAGATGGCACATTTTGCATATATTTGATGGACTCTGGGAGAGTAAGGGAAGGCATTGCAACAGTAGGTGAAGTGGGTGGAAGGGAAGGAGACATGGAGGATGACGAGATTGGTGAGGTCATGGTGGAGGATGAATCCACTGATATGACCTACATGATTAGAGAGGTGGAGGCAAGGTGGACATAAATGTCCACCATAGGTGGAGAGGAAGCAACCATTGCAAGTGAAGCTGGTGGAATGGTGGCAATAGCTATAGTAGTTATAGCAGCAAATGAAGCAAGTGGAGACTTTGGTGGGTCTATCTCCATCTCCTCACCCTCGTGGAGTGGATCCTCAAGTATCACAGGAATCTCTATGATGCTACCCATTATTCTATGTTTCTGAGGAGGCTTGCCCTCCGAAGCCTTTCTAGCATACACCTTCAGATTAAGAGATGGTAGAAACTTACATGTTTCTCTAGACATAGTAGCAGCCGCCCCATTATAAGAACCAATTGGCTCATTCTCGAGTCCCTTGAATGTCAAGGTGACTCCTTGTTGCTTGAATCGAGCGACTTACTCATTGACCCATGCCTTTATGTGAGCCTCAACAGGCTTGGTAAGAATATCGAGGTCATCAACCTCTTGCTCGTCCTAGTCAATTAAAGGCAGTGGTAGGTTTGTGATGGCACCATACCTTGTGTCGATCACTGTGCTCTCATCTTCTTCTAGCTGGTCTGGGATTGGACACAAGTTTACTCTTTTCATGAAGTAGGCGGTCATACGCATATAATGTTGTATCTGCACTTTAAAGTCATCTTTGCAATTAGCCCAAAAATCGTCAACGTCGTGGAGGTGGGAATACTCTGATCTAAGTTCCTTTCTAATGTGACCATATGGGTCCATCCGTGGCCTAGCTATATGCTGCTTGAAGTGATACTCGGCTAGCTCCTTTTCTGAGTTGCCTGCACACTGGGAAGTATGAATTTGATACAACCCCTAGCCAAGTCTGAGGAGATAGGGGGTTCTTTCTAGATGCTTACTGCTCAGAATATGGTGTATATGTTGTAGCTGCCATGTTAGCTCCAATAGTATAATATGGTCATTAGGGTACTGGGGTAGCTTATTCGGCCTTTCCGTGAATCCTTGGGCGTGAATGTAGATGAACTTAGGGAATTGAATAAATAGGAAGGCATAGTGCTTGAGAAGGGCCCTAGCACTGTGAGAGACTCTTCTCTCAAAATCACCTCCTAGAGACTGAATGATATATGCAGTAAAAGCATCATTCACCTGACAGTAGTCTTGCTTGAAATTCCTATATTACAGTTGCAGGTATCTATTGTAGGGATTGAGCACTCTTCCCAGTGCCTCATTGGGAATTGCATACAATCCATGATAATTCCGCCGATCGGCAAGCGATTAGACTAGGTAAGACATCATGTACAATTTAGAGGTCTTTCTTGCATTGATGAATTGCTCATGGAAGCAATTGCTTATTATCTCCCCCCAATAGAATGTAGCATCACTCTGATGAAGAGTTTGTTCAAAAAAGTACAACATCCACTCTTGGAAGAAGGCCACAGAAGGAAGGCCCATTACTTTTCTCAATAGGGTGACGAAGTCATGATAGTCTTCAAAGAAGTCACTATAGTAGAGCTCTTGGGGAACTTTGGCAGCGCTGGCCCGCCTATCCTTCAACCAATATTGGTTGATCAGTTTCTTGCACTTTACAGGGTCTTGAACCCATAAATGCTTTACACTCCTCTATGGTTGGGGCTTCCATGCTTTCAAACATGGGGATGTGGAAGGTGTTAGTTATCCTGACAAGGGACATATCAGCCAGGATGTTGCCATCGATGTCCATAATGGTTCTCATTTCAATTTGGTATGCCTCCCGACATGCCATTACCCACTCGGGGGCCACCAAGGTGGGCAAGAAACCAATAGCTTTGGCAAGTCCGTTGCTTCTGATCAACTTTGCATTGTCTATCTTTAGGTCTACCTTGACCCTTCATGTAAATTCATCAATATTGACTTGTGCGATATTGGTGTCTATGATGTTCTTCCAACTAGTTGTGCCCTTGGAATGCAAAGGTGCCCCTTGGAATTGATACTTCATCTGATCCTTGTCTTCTTTTCCTTGGGGGGCTTTGGCTTTTCTTTTCCCTTTGTCCTTGGCCATCCAGGAGGCCTCTACACCAGATTGCATAAATCTTGCACAGAGAGATGAGAGTTAACAGAATTAACATGAGGGAGTGGTCTCGAACAAATCCCTACAAATTAAGGTTAGATCCACAACATTTATCTAAGAAAAGTCTAACACTTGATAAAAACATCATTATAAGGAAAACAGGTGACCTGGGTTCCAAGGGCCGGACTTCCTCTGGCAGAATGTCATTTGGAAGGGCCAATGAGGCAAGGCGTTCTTGATGACTTCTCGATCCTCGATTTGTTCAATGAAGGGTTGGTGTGGAGGAAGGTCCATTTTTAGGAAGTGGGTTGAAGTCCGTTGTTTATTTGGAGGCCATTTGAGCCATCTTTTTTGCATTCAAGCTTTAGTTACAGGAAAGCCATTCAGGGTTGGTTGTTTGGAACAGTGTAGGGAAAACAACATTCAATTTTTCTAAGTTTTAACTTTCTTGCATGGTCATGCAGAGGTCCAGGGTCAGAAAGCTAATATGGGATAGCCATGTGAAACAGTGAAACACGGGCAAAATTTCGGGGACGGAAGACTGAAAGGTTATACTTGAGGCAGATTTATCAATTAGTAAGAACCCAATGGCGGATGGAGGTTCGAGATCCGATGGTCGGGAAGATGGATAGGCATGGCCGCTCGGGATGGTGAAAGTGACATGGAATTTCGGAGACAAAATTCCAGAGGTCTGGGTCTAGGTGTAGTTTAGCCATTTGAGTTTCCATTTTAAAATATGCACAAGGGATGACCGGGGCCTTAAGCTGGAAAGACACTCGGGGCAACTGTTTGAAATGAAGAAATAGGGACAGTGGTGCAGGGACAGAATTTTGAGTGCCAGGGCCCGAGGATAGCCTCATAGTATGTTTTTTCATTGCTATTTGTGACAGACTTCATGCATCCGGGGTCTAGGGTCTAGAAGGATGCAGGAAGAAAGCCATTTGGAATGGTGGTGGCACAACAGAAATCTAGGAGGGGAAATTCAGAGGCCGGGACCTAGGGTGAGTTTGGCCACTATCAATTATTCTAGTTTTTAACTTTCGTGCATGGCCACAGAGAGGTCCAGGCCTGAAGGAGGTAGTTGCCTTTTCCAAAGAACGGTGATGGGGAGGTCAAATTCCGGTTTCGATTTTGGACCACCAATCTCATAATTTTTAATCTTTTAACTTATGGGTTTTTTGCAGGGAGCACTCTCATACCAAGTTTTCAAATTCATTTTTTATTTTTACTTAATTTCAAGATCATTGATGCAAAAATGAGGAAAGGGCAAGCAAGCGACGAACCTACCTCGAATCCCCGAAGCAGTTTGATGCCAAATTCGCAAGGAACGATGAAGCTGGATCTCAGGCGCAAAAGAGTAGAATGCTGGGGTCGTAGAGCACTTTGAATTCATTTTGTTCATGTGAAAATAATAGGTTGAAACCCATTTAAATAGCCCCAACACCATTAAGACATTAGTAAATGCTTAGTACGGCGACAAGTAAGGTAGGTAGATTCAAATTTCCTGGGCGGCAGCGAGAGGTCCAGGTTCTGGTGGTCGGAGAGATGTTGAGCCATGACTGCAAAGAAAATCTGTGAAATGCAAGTGAAACAACGAACAAGAACTCGAGGTTCGAGGTCCAGAAAGATGTCGACCAGCGGTCGTCTGGAATGACGAAACTCATATGGGAAAACCTGGGGTCTGATGTCTGGGAAGACATATGGGTAGAGCCGTCAGGTTTAACAAATAGTTCAGACAACCACCATGGCACCGGGATCTAGAGGCTGGGAAGACATCAACTGTTGGCTACGAAGAACGGTGAAACTGACATGAAAAACCGTGAAGGGAAACCTGAGGGTCTTGGCTTGGAAGGTGGCACAGACGTCAGAAAGGCCAACTGTCAAATAAAACCCGGAAGGGCTCAAGACCTAGCATTTTTTGGAGGGGAAAAATTAGGTCAACCCTAAAATGTGACTATTGAGAATACATTGACCATCAAGGATGCAAAAATGGGCATGCAAAATGAGGCGAAGCAAAAAGGACCCGGCAAGCTAAAAGAAAAGAGAGGATCCTCGTTTTGAACGGGGCGTGTGTGCAAGAGGCACAACAAGATTCTCGATAACATTGCCTTAAAATCTCATCAATCTATATTCTAACCCAATACTACTTATCAAATCCTTAAATTAAAGATAAAACAATAATTGCACACACCACAACAATGAGATGAACGAAACAACCCTTGATCATTTTATTCAAAATTCAGATATGCTTGTACAATGGAGAGACATGATCTCAAATTAATCATTTCAATTCAAATTCCAGTACTTTCACAAAACATTAAATCTCTATGAGTTCAAAACCTACAATAGAATGACTCAAAACCTAAATTGCATTCTCTTTAAAAAACTACCAGACTTTACAATTTTCTCCGCAACTTCACCTAGATTCAACCCAAAACATGTAACTTGCTAACCCGTACTTCTGGCCTTGAAATCCTTCTTATAAAGGATGAAGGAGCAAATAAGGATCGGGCTATAGAGTACACATGTCACCAGCCACTTGGACCGCCTTATGATATTTCAAAATTTGCTACAACAACAATAATCCTCGAAGAATATTTGTGTTCATATTTCCCATTGAGAATGGTTGATGCAGCAACAAAACTTCAAGATTTACGCACCTAATATTGTCACCAAAAACAAAACTAGAATCTGTTGTAACTACAATAGATGATTTATTAACCGTCAGTAGCCTACTTTTTTTCATTCCTCCTCAGTTAAATATACATTTACCCACTACTGGTACTCTTCATTAGTTAGCCAATTAAAACCAATCACCTCATTCACCTTGACACTATAAGGTGTGTACTTAACTACCACTTGATTTTCTTCTCTTTCAAACAACTCCAAGAATGAGCTAGTGCTAACAATTTTGTCCATACAATTCACCAATAAATCAAAATTTGAATCATCACAAATTAATGTAATTTGAGCATTGATGACCTCATTTTCCCGATCTTGCCACTATTGAAGTGACTTGATATTTCCCTTCTCATCAATTATGTCAGTTAACAATGTGTCACTCCAATCATCAATTTTTTTTAGCAATTCTCTAATCTTCCTACTCAAATCATCTCGTAAGGCTTGAAAAATATTGTAATGACTTAACTAACACTTGAGTAGGCCTTAATGATTGGGGCCTATTATTTATATCAAATATTGAGGCCTTATACATTATGTCTAAGTCATTGGCCCTAGGGATCCATTTTTCAATTAGTGGTATTACTACCTCCTGGTCCCTATCAATTATCTTTATTGCATCTAATAATAAAGAATATAAAGAATACATAGATGAAAATCTGTCATCAAACTTCTCATTCAAATGCCTCAATACAACATCGACAATCTCCCTTTTCTTTAAAAGTACTCCCTCCTCACTTACCTTCAAAGATGCCCATAACTCTCAAATTTTGTGCATTAGCTACTTCTTTGAGAGGCCAAAGCCCAAATTCCCAAGGTCTCGTATTCTTCACTAAAGGTAGAATCTTGCAATGCTGCCTTGACCTCTTCTTCAAAATCTTGCAGGGGACGCTTGGACTTTAGAATAACATTGAAAGCTACTTTAGCTGCAATGTCCCACTTAGGCAGAATCAAGACACCAGCTTGATTTACCAGTTTTCTCCCCTCCTCAGGAGTGAGGCTCTTGCATTCATTCATTAATTTATCTTCTACTTCATCATCATTCTCCTGGCTAACCTATCAGGCATCAATTCTCTTCTCTTCTTGAACTTTTCCTGATACTCATCAAATTTCATTCTCCATACTAATTGCAAGAAGAGTGGAGTTTTTACAAAGGCGCCATCATCTAAGAACTCCTTACAAGCCTCCATCCTTGCATCTTGCAAACATTTTCCTTTCATATCCTGATCATATAGAGCCAATTCAGCTGGTCTGGGAGGAGAAGGCATACTCATCTACATATCCTGGTCAGTGACAACAATCTCACCCACCAAGTCCTCTTGTGATTGCTCAATCTTTCGCCTCTTAGGGCTTGGCTTGATGGTGGTGATGAGGGAATATTTTTAGGTGATGATTCCAAATCAATAATCTTAATTTCCCTAGGTGTTTTGATACTTGGACCTGGTGGTGCAGGAAATTTCATTATTTGTTTTCCTTTTCTATCCTCTTCTTCCTCATCACTACTATCATTTATTTTCCTTCCGTAGATAGGCCAATTCTTTGAAGGTTGGTAAGTTGACCTCTCTTCAAGTGGCCTGACATCTTGTTCCTACATTCCTAGGTCCAACTCCAGGTTTATCTTCTTGGCCATCAAGATTCTCATGATTTCTTTGAAGTTGTCCATCAAAAAGTCAATTTTCTTATGATATGGACTGAACTCCATTAGTGGATCATACTTTGGATCTATTATAAGCACAATGGCCAATAAATTTTCATAAGCTATCCATTTCTCCTTGTTCAATTCCCACTTACTTAGGTCAAATTCCTTTCTAATCAGGTCCTCGGGGAAGTTGAACTCATGCAAAAATTTACCACCTTTTATCCTTTGTCTGAAAAGGGAAAAGAAGCCCTCAAGATCATGCTACTTCTTGGGACCACACCTCAAATGGTATTCTTTGAAAAAAAATTCAAAATAGACCCAGCCTCCTTTTGAAAAGACAAAATCAGACACCACAATATAATCTGGGAAAAATGTTCCTTTACCTTTTCCTGTAAGGTTGTCTTAATGGATACAACCAATCTGCCACATAACTTCAACAAAACCAACTCTTGGTGGCACATTATATGGCAATATATGAGGGGCCCCTTGAAAACCATACACCCTCAAAATAGTGATGACTGGGTATGGGATAATGTCACCCCAATTGTGGAAAAATTTCAATTCTGGCTTCCTCCCCTTTGGTTTGAGGAAATCATGCAACTCCTCAAGAGTTTTGGGTACATTTACCATTAGCCTGGCTCTCAATATGCAAGCAAAATAGTTGTCAAAATGCACATAACTGGCACTCTCCCTATTATATGATAAGTCATCAGTCCATACTTGCACTGGCAATCTTTCTCCATTAATCAACTACCTTAACTCCATCTTCTCAAAGAAGAATTCAACATTCTTATACAAGAACATATACATTAACATGGAATACCAGAAGAATGGAGTGCCTGCATCATTTTGATGTAGCTTCAACAGCCCTTCATGTATCTTTTCGACCAAAAAAGAAGCAAAATCATATACTACCGAGAAATTAGATCGTTATATTTGTACCCCCATGAACATGTATGCTATGGGAATCACTATGTTGGGGCTAAAACCCAAAATTTGACATAAGGAGTAAAAAGTGGCGAAGAAATTATTTGCAAAGTAGTTCAGTCTGAAAGGTTTTGGTCATTAGGGCTAATATAAAATTTGGAACCTCCTACCCTAGCCAAATAAGGTGGGAGCAACTTAACTCTGAACAATGACTTCGACCTCCCATAATCCTATTTCATCCCCTCAAGATCAATAGGAACCAAGAACACACTAGGCTCACTCAGATCAAAAACCTGTTGAAACTCTTCTCTATTAATGCTTAACAGAACCCTTCCATCATTATCTCTAATCACACGTGTAATAGGGTCATATCATGTAGCCACGACCCTAAGCAAGTCCACATCAGGGAACACATTCGGTACTACTAGCTTCCCCATATCATATATCCAACCATTTGAAAAGGGGTGGGGAAAATTCCTTTGTCCAAACCATAATTTGAACATCTCTAAACCCGTAAGGGGAACCCTAGAATTAACTATGTTAGAACAATTATACACTAATCCCTCCCCTAGGGATTTTCCTCACATCAAAACCAACCCCTTCTTCCTATCATTCATTGACAAGGGCAATTGATCCAAGAAATCATCATATAAATTTATATCTAGATAATCAATCTGGCTAGAATGCTGCTTTGATGGTTCCATCCTAAATAAGCTAGGGTTTCCTTGGTACTTCAAATCTCACACAAACTAGGGCTAAATTTTCTTACAAAATTACAGAACAAAACCTTTCAATTTCTCACAATTTAGTTAACCTATAGCCCTAAAACAATTATCAAAAAACCCTTCAACAAACACACAACAAATTCCCCCCAAATCCAGATTACAAATTAACCAGGAGAAACAAAATTCAACTCACAACTTTGTATTTGTAGCAACCCTAACTTCGCTATAACAACTTGTAAATTTGTCCTCGGCCTTGAGATTGCTCCACAAAGATGTTTGAAAGCTTTGTGACATAATAGGGCATGAAATGGTCGCTTTGTTTTGATCAAATCATGCCAATAGACATCTCATCTGCCATTAAAGCGCACTCACGCATTGTGCCAATGACTCCAATCACATTTGATGCAAATTCAAATACTAGCCATCGATCCTTCACTATGGTTGCATCATCAAATGACTGCCTTCAAAACAAACTGATAGGATCTCCACAGTGGTGTTAAGAGCCCACTATATTCTATGTTGCCAAGGAAATCCATGTGGCGCTCGCCTATGATATCACAATCAATAAAGATCTCACAACTTTTGATCATGCGATGATGGGCAACAGTGGATCTCAACCATTGACAATCTTGCTTGTTCAACATAGTCACTAGCTCTTGTCGTTAATTGTCAAGCACCTTTCCTACTGAGATTATAACATCTCTGTTGATTTGAAGCACATGCATCTCATAACTTCTTTAGTAACCTGCTACATAATGTATTAAAGCCAGATAAATGTATTAAAGTGTTTCTATCATCCATGCGGCTTCGCTAGATGAGACACGTGGCGCTCGCCCGTGATATCGCGATCAACCAAAATAGTGTGGCGGGGTCATCACGGGATGGTAGGGAATGGCTGAGATTGAATGGTAATTGATCTACGGTCATGCAAATTTGTCCCTCTACAAAATACAAAACACTTATTAAAAGCACGAGGGGACATCACTAGGCCAACGGCAAACAATGAAATAAGTTGTTTTTAATATATGGGAGCACAAGACCATCCTAGACTTAGGAAATAATAAAATCAGGCGAAGGAAATAAAATGATAGATCAAAAGGGGCCCAGCCTAGATGAAACGATGGGGCTTAAGTTGTTTTAAAACCCTCCTCAAAAAGTAATGGCCAAATAGATCCCACCCAAGGCGTAAGATAAAACACTAGAGTTTTACATGAAGACAAAGGTAAAACCCCAACCTTAGAATTTTCCCAAACATTATAGATGACCATAAACATAAGCAAAAAATGGAACACAAAGAGCAAAATTTGAAGTTCCATCACACGTGCCCGTCATTGTCTATCTTAGTTAATTTAGAGGTTATGAGATATAGAAGAGAGAAAATATAAAGGTCCTTATGGCACATCAAGGAACTTATCTTGGTCAATCCCCATACAAAGATTTGACAAGTAGTTGAAAGGTTGTGGGTGGCCCTATGGTGAAAGTGTATGGAGCTATAACAATAGAGGCCTATGTAACAACAATGGTAGATGCATTAGGTTGATATTTTCAAGGGACAAGCTTATGTAGGTCTAAGTATAGATCTTGAATGATTTTCTATTTCTATTTTACGAAAGTACACTTAAATAAGTGTCATCAAGATTAATCTAACTAATAGGCATAAAATACAAGTAGGATATTATGAAAATGGGAGTGTTTAGGTGGGAGAAATTGATTTTGAATGTGTGGGACAGTATCACATGTTATAGTGTTTGAAATAACCTAAAAAGTGCAAACAAACAATGATAGAACAAAAGACTCATTGTACAAGAGATCATATCCATATCAAATAAAATATATTTCAAATAATTTATACCTTAAGGTCAAAATTAATCATAAATACACTTTTTATAAAGAACCATCAATACAAGATAAAAAAGTATAAAATGTAAACCTTTTGTCTCCAAACTACATATATAAACAATAAGAATAAAGATCTGAAGTTAGTATACCCATTGACTAGAACAACCACCATCTAATCTATCTTAAATAAGTACACCAAATCTTAGATGGCATGAAGGCGATTCTAAATGGGTCGGTTGCTGTGGACCCTCAAAAAAAAACTGCGTCGAAAGCAATGATCCCTGCACTAAAAGGTAAAGAAAAACTCTCTAAAAAAGGTTCTTTGCTAGACAAGTTAAAAGGATTTGCCGTCGAACGTCAAAACAGTTTTTCATTACAATATCTAGTGATGATTATAACAAACTAGATTCGCTCGAGGCATAGTTGAAATGAACTTGAGTTCTTATGGAAGACAATTGACTGTACTAACTGAGACATGGATGGATTTTCAACTATGAACAGGAGACAAGGAATGTTGGAACAGTGGCCTCTTTCCAGTTTTTGAGTAGAGGTTGGCCCACTTCACATCAACATGTGACTGAACTGGCAGTCTGTTCACCAACGCTACCACTTGCAAAAACAGAATCTCTATGTTTGGCTTCTCTGGTACAACTCCACATATTAAGGCAACCTATTTCTCCTGCAATTAAGGAGAAGCTCTAAATTCATTGTATAGTTCTCATATTCCAAAACTGGCACTTCCTGTAAGAATATCATCTTCACATGTCGAGCGAAAACTGGGTATCGGGAGGAAGACAATCAAATGGATAGGAACTGGTTCCAATCATGGAGGTGAGAGGGTTTCGAGGCACGCGGGAAGACCACTTTATTGTTTAGGTCAAAAAGGCAGCATCCATTCCCTCATTTGGCTAAAGATGAGAGGATTTCAAGCATCTTGGATTGTACATATTATGTGATATGATATATATTCATGGTCAAAGTTGGATCTATGTTTACTTTTAAAAAAAAAAAATTATTGAATTTGATGATGTTTGAGAATAATTGTTTAAAGAAGGTAAGCCATCTTAAAGTAACGGAAATTATGATAAGATTAATAATGTTATTTTTTTCAATATGATTATGTTTACATTCTTTTGACTCTTAGTAAGTTGATATCAATGTGACATATTGACTTTAGTTAAATTGTCTGTCATTATGTACATACATTAATTATTTATAAACTGCTTAAAGTGGTTTAAATAATAATTATATCTATTGTTCTATCTTTTATGTGACGGAAGCGTGGGGTGGAGCACAAGAATTCAACCTCCTTTAAAGGTAAAGTTATAATGGTACTAAATTACAAGTTTAATAAATCACACAACTCAAAGATGATATTGTTCATTCCCATATTCCACTTCAAATCATTTCAAGCAATTGAGATTGTACATATTATGTGATATGATTAATATGTATTTATTGTCAAAGTTGGGTTTAGTGTTATTCTTATAAAAGAGTTTTTCATTATTGAGTTCAATTATGTTTAAGAATAATTTTTAAAATAAGAAAAAAAAATTATGTAATATTTAAAAATGACATGTCCTTCAAAATGTTTATGTTTTTGGAGAAATTCTTGACCCAATTAATATCAATGTGATTTATATTGACTTCTATTAAATTGTATCATGTACACATATTAATTATATATCAATAGCTTAAAGTGGCTTAAAAAATAATTGTATCTATCCTTCATTACAATTAAGGAACTAGAGATAAATATAATTTTGCACGAAAATAGTATAATTTACATTATAACTAAATCTTGTAGCTGGCATAATTGCAGTGGAACACATAAATTCAACCTCCTCTTTATTAAATAAAAAATATAATGGTACTAAAATTCAAATTTAATAACCCACACAACTAAAATATGATACAAATACACAATTTACAATGTTTGAGTATATATGATCATATTGACTACTACATTGAAGAATCATTGCATACACAATAGCACTAGAATTATTTCATGAAAACAACTACATTATATAGATATTGACATCTCTATTTTAGATATTATATTATAATATTATAAATAAGCATGCATCTAACCATGAGTCATTATTTTGCTAACATGTTACATATATAAGCTTGCATCCTATCAAAGTGATCTTGTTTCCAAGCGTAATCCAATCGTACCTTTTGTTGGAATTGATAGTGAATCCCATAGCTCCCAAAAATCACCTATAAAAAAATCCTATAACAAATGAGATATCAAAGAAATTGATTTTTTATGAAACTAGAAGAGAATGATTTATCAACACAAGCATCTCACATTGAGATTAACCTATAAATTTATTAAAATTGAATAATTAGACTGGATGAGTACACATTATAAATTAATGCTTAAAAAGTGAAAATATTATATGGGAATTTTATTAGATTGTAATAAGTGTCTTAATATCATGTAATGAGACAACTTGAACTACTAATACCCCAATCTATTACTAAAAAACACTCTTAAATTTAGCCTTAAATAAATAAATTAATAAGGGACCTAATAATTAATTAATGAATAATTACTTATCATGTGATTATCCTAATTAATCCAACACCACCCCTTAAGTAATAGAAACTAAGAGATCTAGGAGATAAGAGACAATCACAATGAACAACAATACATAGATTTGTATTTAGTTGATCAAAATGATAATGAGTGGTACAATGCCTTGCATATACAAGAAAGGATGAGACAATCCACCTATGAGGTGAATTGACAAGTGCCCCAAGATGTGCCACAAATTATTAGACAAGTGTCCTATAGGTTTCGACCTTAGGATCACTTGGACTGTGTAAACTAACAACCTCTATGACCAAGTAATCAACCTTGTGTGCCAAGTGTTGAGTGAAATTTAAGGTGAGATGAAAAGTCTTCAAACCTCAAAAAATTTGTGCCCAATGTTTACCAAATAAGTTAATAATCTCTAAAGGTCTAAAATGTTTCTTATTTCGTAAACCTCATGCACATACCTTTTGAGGTTCAAAGACTTTCCATCTCACCTAAGGTTTCACTCAAAACTTGGCACACAAAGTTGATGAATTGGCCATAAAGGTGGTTGGTGTGCACACTCCATGTGTTTCTAAGGTTGATAGCTATAAGACACTTGTCTACTCATTTGTGCCACATTATGGGGCACTTGTTAATCCACCTCATAGGTGGATTGCATCATCCTTGCCTATATATGCAACGATTTGTGCTCATTATCATTTGGGTCAACTAAGTACAATATTATACATTATTTGTTTATGTTTGTCTCTTATCTCCATGATCTCCTAAAAGCGAAAGAGTTTATTGTATTTAATTTCTTGTACATCTAATCAAAGTAAGAAGGAATTGACCCCACTCCTATCAAGTTTTGTGGTCTAATCTCTAGTGCTTGTGCTTTAATATATTGTTGGGCATTTTAATGTCTCACATGTTCTAATTTGTGGGTATTTTTGAAATCTCTTTATATTCCAAAAAAGAAGGTGTCAACAACAAAAGATGATACACCTAGTGTCTGCCCTCACTTCTATCCCCATCCTCAATTTGCAGCTATAGGGTGAGTTTGGGTCTACCACAATCTGTGCCCAGTGTGAAATTTGCATTGAGAATTCTTTTGGTGGGTGATTCAAATGAAATTTGTGGGTTAGTAGCATTGTCAAAGGCATGAGTTGGGAGAGTTGAGTGCTATCATTTATAGGTGTAAGAGGGAAATAAGAATAGGAAAACAACAATAAAATCAAATGAAATAAATCAAATCAAGATCAAAATCTTAAACCATACTCTTGATATGAAATAGTAAAACTAATAATTCTAAGAACAAATGTAATCATAAAGAAAAAATAAATTGAATTCAAGCATTACAATGCTACCATCCCATGTTCAGGTGTAATTTGTATTGATGTTGGATCACTTGGATCAATATGAAGCCTCCATTGTTGTTGCAAAAGCTTCAAAGAGTGTGTTAATGGTGATAAAAGACTTAAATATGCTAAATGTGCTTCAATGTCTATTTTGACATAACCTCTCCAAATAAATTATAGCTTCTCTGATCAATTTTCAGAAGAAAGAAGGTTGTTTTATAGATTTCTAGGTTTTAGATGAAGGATCAAGATTTAGTAGTGAAAGATCATAATCAATGGTTGATAACCATTGTGAGGAAATAGATTGATAAGTTAACTCCTTTGATTGATCCAATTAAGGATTTTAATTGAATAATTAGTGGGATTAGATTGGAATGATTGGTGGGATTGAGAAAGTTAGGTTGAGTTAGGAAATAGATGGGTTAGTTAGCCAATTAGAGTGAGAAATTAGTGTTCATGATTTACTCAATCACAAAGGGGTGGAGATAATTAATTAATTGAATAATTAATTAATATTGGAGATGAGTGCAATTTTTCGTTTGAATTTAACAAATAAAGATATATTTGTTTGTTGACCATGTTGAATGATTTCAAATAATTGATTTAATTCTTCAAATTTAGAGAAGGGAAAGTGACTTAATTAAATAATTGATGTTTAATTAATTAATCAGGGGGAAAATAGTTAGATTAATGATGAAATAGTGAATTAATTAAATAATTAAATACTATTTAATTAATAGATAAAAATAGGGTTAATTATTGAAAATGATGTGAAATACAATTATATTAATGATAATGATATCGATGATGGAAAAACACAATTCAAGATTTGTGATATGCGTTAGGTCATTTTTGCATGTCTACATTATGCTCCTCTTTGAGACAAAGTACTAGTTACATTGTTTCGAAGAATTTATTGTTTAGATCAAGATTTGACAAATTTTATATGCCCCTTGTGTACCAACGGTCAGAAAAAAGATAATACGACACTAGGCTACCCCCTCGAGAGGTCAGTCAAAAAAATTGCTTTTTTGGTCAAGCTCACGACAAGGTTTCGTTATAGTTTAGATGTGTAGAAATAAAAATTTAGGTTATAGGGTTTGTGTTTATGGTTTCAGATGCTCTAAGTGTTCAAAATTAAAACCTAGAAGGGTTCCCTAGGTAAAAATTATGGTTTGGGTGGGTTAAAATAAGAAATTAGGGTTAATTTTTCCCCATTTACACTCTTAATCCTAGTGAATTCTTTCCTCTCGATATCTTGTTGTGATTGTCAATTTGCAATTTCAAGGATTCCAAGTGCCCCACACCATGCAAATGTAGTTCATTCCTTCGGGGGCCCAGTTAGTGTAGGAATTGTAGTACACAATCCTTCCTTTCTTGTTTTTTTCATTTTTCATTTTCATAATTAACGCTCAAATTTTTTTTCAACGATAGTGGTAGTTTCATGATTTTTATGCTATTGTATTTTTTAGACCACTAGCATAGTAGGTTAGTTTATTTCTATAGTAAAATATCCATGCTATGGTTTATTTTGATCACTATTTTAAAACCCATCCATTATTGTTATTGCTTTTGTAAAAAGTTCACCCTATTATTTTTCTTTTAGTAAAGAAATTGCTATCATCAAATTTGCACGCTCTATTGTGAAAATTGAATGATTTAGCTAGTGTGTTTGTAGTCTTAAGTTTGTGATTTGATTTTCTAGCAAATTTTGGACGTTGTGGGTTGAATATTTGTAAGTAGTTCTCAAACCACTATATTATAGGGTTTGATAGTCACAATAGTTGTTTGATTTGATTGATGTGCTATTTTAGGTTGAGAGAGACTTCCTTGATGTTGTGATATTGCTACACATCTACAATATGCTCTAGATTAGATATCATAGGGAAATGATGATCGCATTGGTCAAGAGGTTGCAATCTAAGTCTTTGTCATTTCACCTTCCTACTGGTGTGGTGATATTTACCCTCAAGGATGTGTGGATGATTCTATGAATTCCCATCCACAGTGAGAAGGTTGCATATGATGTTAATCAAGGTACCTTTTTCATGCAGTGAGTACTTAGTGTGTGACATCTACAAGTAGTGGATTTAGATATTGAATCGTCTCCATTCATCAATGACATTGATCTAAATCTATGGTTCTAGTTGGTTTGATTATCAGGCCTTTGATGCCTAATTGTAGAGGTAAGTTATTTCATATTGGTTGGGGAATCTTCATAGAGAATATGATGGATCATGGGACTAGATATGCTTGGGGTCCCTATGTTTTAGCATATTTGTATCAAGATATGCATGAGGTTGTTTATTGTGGTGACAATTCCGTCTCAGTTGGGATTCTCGGGAGATGGTTCCAGTGAAAAGGTGAGATGGTATTCTTGATCAGGATGTTGAGGATCCATTTTCTTACAGATTTTTATTTTTTTTGCATTACACCTAGTCGATAGGTTACACAACTAGTGATGTATTTTGGACAATATACCTAGGTTTGATTGGAGGTCATGGCTAGCTTGTGAGGCCTTGCACAATGACATGGAGCAATTACATTTTTTCCAATAGACATGATGACTCATAGGTTGTGCAGACACTATTATTGAGAGATATCTTCTCAAAAGGGTTCTCTAACATCTTGGAGAGAGAAAGACCCATTTTTTTGATGACTATCATGAACGAATTGGGTGGATGGCTCGAGAGGTCAAGGCGTGGGGCCGACAGCCTCCTCTACTGATGTTGTTAGAGAGTTTAGAGCACTTGCCCCATTTGGATGGGGATGTTCCATGTATCTTATAGATCTAGGAACTACATGATATTTTGATCAGTGGTAGGTAGATCATGTTCCATTACAATTTATAGATCCTATTGGTGTTGGTCCAGTGATGGAGTAGGTTTAGAGGGTTGTTGGTGTCACTAGTAGAAGAGGTGGTGGGTAGAGGCTCAGGATCATAGTGGAGCAACTTGATAGGGCTTAGGGTTAGGATGATGGACAAGGTGATGAATAGCGCCATGATCAACAAACACAATAGGATTCACCACAAGGACCTCCCCCATAGGGGGATACAACAACCTAGATAGCATAGATGACAGTGGAAAAAGATCCCCACATTATAGAGATGCATGTCAACATTTCTTGATGGAAAATATACATAGGGATAGGTTTTTGTTATTACTATAGAGAATGATGGTCTCCATCACTAGAGATATGCTTTGAGGAAGGAGATAGCCACGAAAAGGCAACAAAGATTAGCAACTAGGATTTTACTAGCCTCCTCCATTCCCGTAGCTTAGTATCAAGTTGATTGGGATCAACTTATGGTGCAAAGTACCTAATACTAGAAATTTTATGAGCCTTTCATTCCTAGGGCTCGAAGAAACCCTCGTTTTGGGGAGTTCAATGTTTTGATAGGTGTAGAGTCTAGTGGAAAATTGGTTAGAAAATCACAACTATCTCAATATATCATGCACCCTCAACCTTCTCCTGCCCATAGTCAATAGGAGCATCAGGACAAACAAGGTTGATCTTATTATGATCTTTATTTATTATAATATTAGAGACTTGTGTAGACATGCTATTTTGTATTTACATTGATCGGCCCAACTGAGGCCTCATATATATTCTTGTATATATTTTGATCACACATGATGCTTGATGTTGTATATGACATTCCCATTTTTGATGATATATATGAGATATACCATGTTTCGATTAGGATTATTATGTGTTATGAGATGCTTATGGATGATTATGGATTCTTATATGTGTTGATTATTTATGATTATATTTTCATATTTTGGTACCTTTCTGATGCATTTATATGATATGTATGGATGTATAATTCATATATGTATGTGATGGATGATAATATATGATGTATGATATTTTTCATTTTATTATGGTCATGATATGTATTGATGAATTTTTGGATGCAAGATGCATGTGGTACTAATGATATTGTGATGTAGGATGAACCTATTAGAAGAAGTGCTAGTATGATTAAAGATGGATAGAAAATTGATGTTGTTTGTCATTGATGAGTTTTCTTTTTCTTTCATAGAGAATTTTTATTTTTTAGCAATCCTGATTGATGTAGCAAATAGACACAATGAACTTGGGTATTGATGACCAAGTTGGCATTGTATCCATTGTGTGGAATTTGAGTTTACGAAACCAAGCATATGGAAACCCCGTTAGAGTGTATGAGCATGAGTTGTTTAAAAATAAATCTAACCAATTACACAGAGACGTATGGATTACTATAATGTAATTGCTACACAAATTGCCCCAAAATGACTTTGATACACAAAACAAAGAAAGTATTCATCATGGTAATATTACAAAAATATCTAACAAAAAAGAACAAATAAAAATCAGCAATCAATGCCCTATTCCTTCCTCTCTAAATCCTTATGGACATCCTAGAGAGATCTTGGGAATGTGACATTAAGATAAATAAAAAAGATAAGATCATAAAAAAAGATAAAGAATGCTACAACATCATTTTCCATAGTTGTTTGGATGTTTGACGATATAACCCATTGATGATGTCTATCATAGGAATATTGTATCCATTAAGACTCATGTTTCAGGATTGTTGATAATGATTTTAAAACATTCGGGGTAGTTTATACTAAGGCCTTGTTTCAATTTGGTAGTGATTCGGTCGTTTCAATCTTTACTTTACAAGTTTTTATTTGATGTTTGTTTTATTTGTTGATTTCTCTATCAAAGGTTGAAGGCGATGATTGTTTATTATGAATGGAAATTTTATTGTGGATAGATGACAATGGAGATAGGGATTTTAAGATTTCCTAATTATTTGATGTTTTTAATGTTTTCGAGAGATTTAGAGATAATTAGGGGGACCTAAAGGGAATGACCTAGTGCCTCGGGGGCTCATCGATGATGAAATTTCCTACATGATGAAAATCGAGGCTCATAGTTCGATCGTATTAAGAGAGACTATTTTTGGATTTTTCTAACATTATACTGATGTTTTTGTTTTGGGGGACTAACCTTGGGCCTCTCATCAATGTGTTGAAAGTGTGGATGTGTATGATGGTGTTTTCATTGATGTAACCACAATTCAGGTTATGTACATATGGTATTTGTATACTTGAGATACTATAGAAGTGCTTAGACTAGATGGAGCTATATGTGTGTGTTATGAGTGTGCTTCGATATTTTCTCTGCATTTACTCTATGTTGATCCTATGCCAATATGTATTTTTCAGTATGTCCATAACCTTCCATGAATTGTATATCCTAATTTTTAGCTTCTGGGTCGATGAAGAGTAGAAGATGTGTTCACTGATGTGTGAACTAGTTTGGCAGAACTATCTGTTTGTGGACTGGGAGAATTTTTTTTGCTCCACACTCTTTTGATATTTGGTTTCAAATATTTCAGATCCAGGAGATGATTATTTCTGATGGTTTTTGTGTTCTAACAAATTTTCTTGTGGTTTGGTTCTTTGGAAGACCTACTCTAGAGCTCCTATGTTTTTGCTGGTTGTTCTGGGTGGACAGGTGAAGAGTTCTCTATGAATGAAGTTTGTTGTAATTTTTGCAGATGTACCTAAGGTGTTCTCAGAATTGGTGAAATATCTGGTGAAGTGTGTTGAGTGATCCACGTGTGATTATATTATTGGAGATGTGTGTACTTCAAATATCATTGGTGTTTTCATTAGGTTTGACTAACCTAGTGTCTACATGTTACATTAAGTTTTTGCATCGACTTAAGAAAACATGTGCTTGATCCAAGATTTTGATTGGGTCCTAAATTAAATATGTAATTGGTCCTCTCTCATTCTTATCCACCATGGGAATGTTGAGTATCCGACCTAGTTTGAATTTGTAAATTAAATTGTATAGCCGACCTCGGAGAATGTTTCTAAGGTTGAAGATGGTATAAAATCAAATCAAGTTGTAGAAAATATGATATCCATCCATCCATGAATGGAGAAAGTGAGTGAAGTGTGTGAACAAGTGCGAAAAGCAGAGAGTGGAAGAGTGAATTGAGGCAATAGTACTTGAAGGTGTTAGATTCCTAAAAGTAGTGAGATGATGGAATCTACAATCTTCTAATCAGGTTGCGAATGTGTGGAACCCTAGTGGTGGATCTTCATTTCTCTCTTTTTATCTTTTGTAGGCAGTGAGCCTCTTGTCTCAATAGTGAGTCCTTTGAAGGTGGTGAGCCCTTGCATTTGGGTAGTGAGCCTTTGTATTTAGGCAGTGAGCCCTCTAACAGTAAGCCTTTGTATCCAGTATTGCATTACTATTATATTGTGAGTTAATCCTCACTAATTTTTTTCCATCATTGGGTTTTCCAAGTAAATCTAGTGTCTCTGGTGCTTGCCTTTTGTTATTTGCATTTCATGTTTACGATTAATAACAGATTGAAGTTAAGGTGAAAAGATGAAGTTTATAAGTAAATTGATTTGATATAACTGATTCACCCCCCCCCTCTCAATCGTCTTGTGCATTTCAACAAAAAAGGTATTAAAGCGCTAGTTCCTAAATGAAAATTTTAACCTCTTGAGGTAGATCAAATGGTGTGCAATTTGCAGATTCCTATTTTTGATGGAGTTGATTACGGTGACTGGAAAGAACAGATGAGAATTTATTTAATTTCACTTAGTTTCAATACCTGGAAAGTTTTGGAGATAAAGTATGTGATACAAATAGCTCGTCCTTCCTTTGTTGATGAGATTCCAGCTTTTGAATAGAATGAAAGAGCAAGGAATGCTATCTTCAGTGCTTTACCTAAAACTAAAAGAAAAAAGGTTATTTCTCTAGCTAATGCTCATGAAGTATGGACAAAATTGAAAGAAATTTATGAAGGGTATGATAGGGTAAAGTTGTCAAGGAAACTAACTGCTAAGCAAATATTGAGAACTTGAGAATGGAACATGGAGAAGATATTTCAAACTATTATTAGAGAGTTGAACTTATAGCAACAAAAAACATGAATCAAGGAGGTACCATGTCAAATGAAGATATAATCGAGAAGATCTTCATGACCTTACCAGATAATTAAGGTGACAAAGTATCTTCTCTTGAAGAACAATATGATCCAAAGAAATTTACTAAGGAGCATCTATTTCATGTCCTAACTGCATCCAAGATGAGAAAATTTATAAGAGAGAAGGAGAAGACTGAAACAACCTTTAAAGAAATGAAGATAGGAGATGATTCAGATGATGATGATTCAGAAGATTTTGAAGCAAATTTCACAAGGAGATCGAAAAAAGGTCTTGGTAAATACAAAGGTAAGTTTCATTTTAAGTGTTTCAGCTGTAGAAATGTTGGTCATTATGGATCAAGATTTCCTAATAGAGCTACACAAAATAATTACAAGGACAATAACAATAATCACAAGGATAAAAAGGATAGGAAGTTCAAGAAATTGTATATGTCAAAGAAGATGCAGGAATTTATGATGATGAATCTAACTTTGAGGAAGATAAAGATGAATGTTTGTTCCTAGCCCTAGAAAATAAAGTTGTGTTTACTAACCATGGGACATATGCAAAAGAATCTGGTTCAGAAATCCAGAAGGATGAAATAGAAAGTACTTTGGTAACTTCTTTTCATGCTAGACAGGATGAAGAAATTTGGGTAATTGAGAATGAACAAATCATATGACTAGAGATAAGAGTAAGTTTACTAAACTTGAGAAGTATGAAGGTGGAATAGTTATGTTTGGAGATGACTTAGGTGCTAAGTTTTTTGGTAAGGGATCAATTATTTTTTATGGAAAAATTAATATTGATGATGTTTATTATGTAAAGGGCTTAAGGCATAATCTCTTTAGTGTTGGAAAAATGTGCAACAAAGGTTTTAAGCTTGTGTTTCAGGATAACACTTGTGAGATCAGAAAAGGATCCAGAACTATGGTAATAGCTAGAAGAAGAACCCATGGAAACATCTATCAACTTAAGAGTGGAGATGGTCAGTATTCTTTTTTCTTAGATTAATGAGAGCTAGCTCTGGAACTGAAGGATGGGACATACGAATTTTGATAATCTGATCAAGATCAGTTCCAGGGAAGTTGTTAGAGATCTTCCTAGAATCATAAATCCTTCAAATTCAATTTGCAGAAGTTGCAAGCTGGGAAAATATGCAAGAAACAATTTTAAAGGAAAGGATCAATCATTGATCAGAATGCTAGAATTAATCCATACAGACCTTTATGGTCCTACAAGAATAGGAAGCCTAAATGGTGAAAAGTACTTCATGCTCTTGATTGATGATTACTCTAGGATGACATGGGTTACATTTCTTAGAGAAAAGAATCAAGATCTTGATAGATTCAAAGTGTTTAAGGAAAGAGTAGAAAATGAGGAAAATCTGAAAATAAAATGCTTAAGGTCTGATAGAGTTGGAGAATTTACATCTAGTGAGTTCAATTCATTCTGTGAAGAGAATGGCATAAAAAGACATTATTTTCCTCCTAGAACCCCTCATGAAAATGGATTTGTGGAAAGAAAGAACCGAACTATTCAAGAGGTTTCTAGAACTATGATGAAAGAAGCAAATGTTCCTGATGTGTATTGGAGAGAAGAAATCCACACTACTGTTTACATTCTTAATAGAGTTCAAATCAGAGGTAACATCACTAGGACCCCTTATGAGTTGTGCACTAGTAAGAATCCTACTATTCAATACTTTAAGGTATTTGGAAGTAGATGTTACATTAGAAGAGATGCTAAAAATATTGGAAATTTTGATGCTAGATGTGATGAAGGAATTTTCCTTGGATATTTAAACAACAACAAGGCTTACAAATGTTTTAATAAGAGACCCAGGAAAATAATTGAAAGTGCTAATGTAAATTCTGATGAAGCTATGTATAGACCAATGCAAATAAATGAATTTGAACCTGATGATCCTATTCGTGTGCAAATACAAGAAGAAGAAAAGGAGGAGAAAGAAAAAAGTGATGAAAAAGAAGAGACTCTGGAACCTACACCTAAGACTCCTAAATATGTTTAGAGAAATCATCTGGATGAACAAATAATTGGAGACAAGAAGAAAAGTGGTTGAGGTAAACTTGTGCCTACTTTATACGATAGAACCTAGGACTGTGAATGAAGCATGTAGTGATGAAAGATGGGTTAGAGCAATGAAAGAGGAACTACAAAAGCTAGAGAAGAATGAGACTTGGGAACTAGTTCCTAGACCTATGAACAAGAATGTAATTGGTTCAAAATGGGTATTTAGAAACAAGTTGAATGAAGATGGTGAAGTGGTAAGAAATATAGCAAGACTTGTATGTAAAGGATATTCACAGTTGAAGGAATAAATTTTGAAGAAAATTTTGCACCTGTAGCAAGAATGGAAGGCATTCGAATGTTTTTGGCATTTTTAGCTCATAAATACTTCAAAGTATATTAGATGGATGGATAAAAATAGGCCCTTAAATGGCAAGAAAATCAGAAAAATCAGAGTTAGGAATCTTGACGTAAAAATTTGAATAAGTTATCTATATTATTTCAAAAATATGTAAGAATAGAATCTGTAGAAAATTGAATGTAGTTTCTAAACTACTAGGTTTGTTTAAAAAATAAAAATCTATTCGGTGAAAATTCAAAATTTCAATGCAATAGTACTTAAATTTGAGGGAAAAAATAAGAAGTAGGTGTGTGTCTGACAACCCTAACTACAATAAAATGATAATATATTTTTATAATATTTTAAATATAAGTAGAGGACTCATGTCCTGATGTGATGCATATTTTTTTGTAATTTTTTTCCAAGTAAATAATTAATTATGATTTTTTTATTATAAATTTTAGGAAATATAAAAAATGCGTATGTCTGACCACCTTAACTTGGTCAAAACTTCATGAAATTCAATTTTGATTTTTTTAATCCTATAGTATGCAAACCATAGAATATGACGCATTTTTTGGATTCAAAAATTGTGTTACCGCTTGAAAGCTATAGATGTTTTTCAATCAACCTATCAATTAGGAATTTAGTCATAATTCAAATAGAAAATGAATAATAATTACTTATTAAAGTCAAAGTAAAGCATAATTTATATTGGTTGAAAGCTGAGAATATTATTTAAAAACCCTTTTGGTTTCATCAATTTTGGGTAAAAACCAATTCGTCAGCCACATAACCATCATATTGCCACTTTTTGGCCCATCATGATCCTACACATACCTGATGTCAAGTCTACATTGTATGAATGGAGAAATTTGAAGAAGAAGTATATATGGAGCAATCAGAAGGTTTTAAATTGTCTAACAAATTGAACATGGTTTCTAAGTTAAAAAAGGCATTATATGGACTTAAACAAGCTCCTAGAGGTTGGTATGCAAGATTGGATAGATACTTGACAAAGCAAGGATTCAATAAAGGGTCTGTAGAAAACAATATTTATTTCAAGGTTGAGAAAGATAAGATACTGGTAGTTGTGGTATATGTTGATGACATCATCTTTGGTGGAAATGAAGGTTTGTGTAAGATATTTCTTGAAGAAATGAAAAAAGAATTTGAAATGTTTATGATTGGTGAATTAAATTCTTTCCTTGGACTTCAAGTAAATCAAACTAACAAAGGGACATTCATCTCACAATCCAAGTATGTTAAGGAATTATTAAAGAATTTTGGAATGGATGACTCCAAACTGATTTGTACCCCTATGGTAAGTGGATTTAAGCTGAGTAAGAATGATGAATATGGTAAAGTTGATAAGAGCATATACAAATCTACGATTGGTGGACTGTTGTATCTTATTGCCACTAGACCTAATACTATGCATGTAGTATGTTTAGTTGCAAGATTTCAAGAAGAACCTAAGGAAGCACATGTTACAACTATGAAAATGATATTTAGATATCTTAAAGGAACTCTAGATTATGGACTATGGTATCTGAAGGACAATTCTTTTAGATTGAATTCCTACACTGATGCAAATTGGGTTGGTTGTGTAGATGACCAGAATAGTACAAGTGGTAGTGCATTCTTCCTTGGGGGAAGATTAGTTTCATGGTTGTGCAAGAAACATCATTCAGTGTCTTTATCTACTATAGAAGTAGAGTATATTGCAACAACATCCTACAATACAAAGGTACTTTAGATGAAGCAAACCTTGATGGATATAGGTGTGGTAAGTGATGAACCTATTTGTATATTTTGTGACAATACAAGTGCTATAAACATTTTAAAGAATCCAATGATGCATTCTAGAACAAAGAACATATCTATCAAGTATAACTTCTTGAAGGAGAAGGTATTGAAGAATGAAGTTAGACTTGAATATGTACCAACCAAATAACAAGTTGCAGACATATTCACTAAGGCCCTTTTGAAGGATACTTTTGAGTATCTCAGAGGGAAGTTAGGGATTACTGACCCTCCTTCTTTGAACTAAGTGCACATTAAGGTGCATCAATCTAGTGGATTAATAGACTCCTTTTGTTCTGGACTGATGAAGGAGGCCTACTCCTCAAGGGGAGTAGATAAATACATTGTTGTAATATGTGATGTGGGTGTACTCCTAAGGGGGAGTGAACAAATCTTTATATGGAAGGAATTTCCTTTTCCATTGATTTCAAAGGGAGGAGAGAATCATGTGAAAATTTTATGCTTGGCAGGTTGTCGCTTCTAAAAATCATGTATGCTCTCTTTGATGGTTTTTTACATCATGTGTTGCCATCAATGACAAAGGGGGAGATTTTTACAAGTATGGATGTGTTTGATGGTATTGTCATTGATGTTAACACATTTTAGGTTGTGTACAAATGGTATTTATATAGTTTAGATACTGTAGAAGTGCTTAGAGTACATTAAGCTATATGTGTGTGTGTTCTGAGTGTGCTTTGATATGCATTTCCTCTATGTTGATCCTATGCATATGCGGATCTTTGTGTATGTTCATAAGATTCAATGGATTGTATATCATGAGTTTTAGCTTCTAGTTTGATGGAGAGTAGAAGATGTGTTCACCAGTGTGTGAACTGGTTTGGCAGAATTATTTGTTTGTAGACTGGGAGAAATGTTTTTGTTCTGTAGTCTTCTGATATTTAGTTTCAGATCTTACGGATATGGGAGATGACTCTTTATAATATTTTATGTGTTTTGATAAATTTTCTTATGGTTTGGCGCTCTGGAAGACCTGCTCTAGAGCTCCTATGTTTTTGCTGGTTGGTCTAGGTGGACTAGTGAAAAATTCTTTGTGAATGAAGTTTGTTATAATTGTTGCAGATGTACTTGAGGTGTTCTCAGAATTCGTAAAATGTCTAGTGAAGAGTGTTTAGTGATCAACATGTGATTATCTTGCTAGAGATGCATGTACTTAAAATATCATTAGTGTTCACATTAGGTTTGGTTGACCTGGTGTCTACACGTTACATTAAGTTTTTGCATCAACTTAAGAAAGTGTGTGATTGATCCAAGATTTTGATTGGGTCCTAAATCAAATATGTAATTGGTCCTCTCTCATTCTTATCCACCATGAGAATGTTGAATAGCCAACCTAGTTTGAATTTATAAATGAAATTGTATAGCCGACATTGGAGAATATTTCTAAGGTTGAAGATGGTATAAAAGAAAATAAAGTTGTAGTAAATTTGATATCCATCCATCCATGAATTGAGAAAGTGAGTGAACTGTGTGAAGAAGTGAAAAAAGTAGAGAGTGGAAGAGATAATTGACACAAAAATACTTTAAGGTTTTAGATTCTTGAAAGTAGTGAGTTGATGGCATCTACAATATTCTGATCAAGCTACAAATGTGTGGAACCCTAGTATGTAGGAAGTGAGCCTCCTTTCAAGATAGTGAGTCCTTTGAATGTAGTGAGCCCTTGCATTTTGGAAATGAGCCTTTGTATTTAGGTAGTAAGCCCTCTGGAAGTGAGCCTTTATATCTGGTATTGCATTACTAATATATTGTGAGTCAATCCTCACTATGGTTTTTCCCTGATTGGGTTTTCCATGTAAATCTAGTGTCTCTGGTGTCTTCCTCATGCTATTTGCATTTCATGTTTACACCTAATAATAGATTGAAGTTAAGGTGAAAAGATTAAGTTTATAAGTAAAGTGATTTGATACATTTGATTCCCCCCCCCTCTTAGTTGTCTTGTGCATTTCAAAAAAATGATGGCCTCACCTATGTTATACATGAAGAGGCTCATAGCTCACTTATTTTGACTCAATACAGCTCATCTAGGGATGACCTATTATATTTTTGTGATTTTAATGTTTTGAACTTGTTTTGGATTGTATGGTAGAAAAATGTATCCCTATTCATGCTCATGTGGGCCTTTTCTTGTGGTTTTTGACCTAGTTTTTCCTAGATTTGATATTGCAATATGGTCAACACATTCACATTAGGTCTTGACCCCTTGCGAATCAATAAGAATTCTATGGTGTCTTGTAAAAGTGTTGTGAAGTATTTTATCCTATTTTCAAACTTTTCTAGGAACATTTCATCATAATTCACCTAAATAACCTCTTAACAAGTCGCAATTCAAAGTGTTGTAAATATTTGTAACAAACTCTCACACTTTCCTAGGCTTGTCATCAACAAATTGACCCTTTCTTATGATAAAATGGTCACTTAATGCACTTATAGGTCCTACTTAAGTGTGTTTCAGAAGATAATCCCACTTAAAACATTAATTACATTCTAATTCCCAACATCCACTTAAAAATTCCTAGGTTGACTAAGTTGCCGCCTTGGGCAACTTAGTCCCATGTGGCAAAAAAATCAAATTTAATCCAAAATTTTGGCAAGTTATTGTCTTCTAAACCTAAAGGTCAACCTGTGATGTGTTATTTTCAAGAAATTTAGGGCAGAAAATGTATAAATGAAGGGTTTTCCCCTCATTTTCACCCTAACTAGTTGTCTAATTCATCCACTCATCACTCATCTTTCATTCTTCTCAAGCAAGCTAGGCTTTTGGCATTCTAAGTCATCAAGCAAACATTGAAGTGTAGATTCTTCCTCCATTTCTGCAACAACTCAAGATCAATCATCATGGAAAGTTATTAAATCTATTGTTTCATGCTTCATTATCTTATTTCGTCATTTTGGTTTAATTCTCAAAAGGGGTTTGACCAAGGAAAACCCCCATGCCCTAACAATCAACATTTCTCTTTCTCTCTTTGTATGTTTACAAATTTAGGTACATTGAAGGCTTGGAAACAACTAAAGAATGGATTGGAAGCTTTTTGAAGACATCTCCTTGTTGGATACAAAAAACTATCTACAAAAAGTCTCTTACAATGCTAAAAACCACAATTTCAGATCCAGATACTTAGAGAAGTAGAAAGTTTTGATTGAGGGCTTCTGACTCCAATTTAAAATATTTAGAAAAGCCAAAGTGGACTAAGTTACCACTAGTGGCAAATTAGTCCCACTGTACATGTTTTTCAGAGTTCTGTATCCATTTGGCTGAAATGAGCTCTATAGCAATTCTCCAAATTTGGGACTAAGTCGCCCAAAATGGTAGATTAGTCCCAGTAGGCCAAATTTTTAGAATCAATAGCATTTCCAACTTCCAGCCCAGTCCTCAACACATTTCCAAGTGCATTCCTTCTATTTTACTTTCCTATTTTTTTTAATTTGTATTTTTATTCATCTTTTTAGGTCTTTTTGCATATCACAATGTGTTTTCAAACAAAGTGTATTTTCTAGGTTTTACATTAGTATTTGATTTCCTTTATCCATTTGCATCATTTAGATCATTGAATTTAGGCATTTTTCAATCATACTTCCATAGTCTTGAATGTGAACATTGCCATTTTGGTATCCCTCTCTCCTTTTAGGTGAAAAACCCTAGAAGTGTTAGAGAGTCTTGTGGTAAAAATATCTATGTTATATTTTGGTGAACCTGAATTTCAAATAACTTGCATCATTGTCCTAGAATTATCTTGCATTGCATGTTGCATTAGTTAAGTTGCATTCTAGGGTTTCAAATTTTTGCCTTAGTGAAAGTGCATACAGGTTGTATTTTTGCATCTTAAATCATTAAACCTTTCTGAAATTTTGCATCTGCATCTTAGGTATGCATCTTACAACACAAAATTCATCCAAATCCACCAAAAAACTTTACAAATTCTAAAAAAAATCCCTAGCAAGACTAATTCACTACCTTGGGCAACTTTGTCCCTTTATGCCCTTGAAACAACCTTTTATAAAGTTGAAAACCCTATTTTTAAGATTTTGTTTGGTACCCTCACCAATCTATATTAGTTGTGCATTTCATTAAATCTAGCTTAAATTGGCTCACTTCATGCATTGCACATTTTCAATTTTGCAATTACAACATTTTATTTTCATATTATTGCATAGTGTAATCAACAAATTACCTTGTTTGAAATCTGAAAATTGCATTTCATTCTAGGTCTTATCATTGCATTGTTCAAAAAAAATGTTAGTTTCAGTCCTTTCCAAAATTGCAAAGAAAAAGTTACTCAATAAACATGTTATTCATTCATTCAATGCATTCCTAGTTATGAGAGTCTAAAGAATGGAAAAGTTGAAAATTATCTTAAACTCACACCAACCCTATCTCTCTTATTTGTGGGAATGATGTGATAGAAGATCTTAAAAGTGTAGAAAATCATTTTTCTCATAATTTTCCTTCCCCTGATACCTCTTCTTTTAAAGATGAAGGTATCTTGGTGAAAGAAGATACAATCGTTGAGCATCATACAAAACTTTCTTGTTCTTCTCCTCATCCCCTTTGGGAAGATATTTTAGCACAAGAAAATGAAATCATAGACACCTTACCTAGACTCTATAACCATGCCCATGACAATTGTCCTTCTCCTACTATCCACCCTCAATGTGCAGAAGATATTTTAGTGTTAGAAGCACTCCTCATTAAGAATCATGGGAATCTTATTCCTCCCTTTCCTGATGCCCCTACCCTTGGGGAAAATCTCTTTGAACAACAAAGTCCAATCCTTGATAATAATGATAATCATAATTGTCCTTCTCTTGATGCCTCCCCTATTTGTGTTAAAGCTTCTTTCACCATGGAATATAATGAACGTATTACCAACTCTCCTACTAGGGTCAATACTATGGTGCAAGAGAAAGAGACTTTAGACAATCAACTAGAGAATTCACCCAATATCTACACTATAAATAAATCAAGAAGTCAAACCATTGATAATTATCTTACACACGATGAAGTTATCATGGTGGAAGACACCAACAACACTGTTGACCTCCTTTCAAGTAATTGTAATGTGTCTTCCTTGGGTACTGGTCAAAATATGATACTATATTTCCCTTTCTTAGACAAACATCAAACCAAGACCACTAAGGTTATGCATATGCAAGAGTCCATTAGACCCCCCTTGATCAATGAGCCTCATACATACTCCATGGGACATCCTAAGAATCTTCTAACTCTTTACCCACCATAACACAAAAAAAAAGCTCAAAATGACCCAAACTCATCCTTCCCCAACCTAAGAACAATGTTTCACACCAACCAAGTTACACTAACAGTGCTCATATCTACGAAAAAGGGAATACCATCAAGGCCAACTTTGCAAAAACTTTGTTTACTTATCCACACAAATAACATGAGTTCCTGCTCCTTGCCATATAATAGTTGTAGGATCATAACATACTCACTATTGCATGTTTCACTTCCATCACGAGGAGCAACATACCATCATCCATTCCAGGCTCACCTTTGTCCTACACTAAGTGGGGGCAAGTGGTTCAATAGCCTTTTCCTTGTATGTCACATGTCATTGTCTCTTTTGACTAATCATTAACCTTTCATGAACATATAAGCGCAAGCTTGGAATGTGGATGACATAACTTAAGTTGTCTTGCATGTGACATACTCCCATTTTCATGACGTAGCTTATCGGAAACATATGACTTGGCATAGGGATTTTCAAACAAGCTCGTATGTCTTCTTCTTCTACTTTAAAGGATTTTCTCATAGTATTGGTGTTAGCAAACACTTTAAAGTGGGGGCATACATCAACACTCATGTTTCAATGTGCGATTTTATTCTTCTTGTCATTCCCTCTGTTGGAAACATTAGGTACAATGTTGCTCATGATTATACATTTCACTTGTCATCTCTTACAAATAATATGAGACCATTTTCACTTTTTCTGTCTTGGAGATATAATGCATGATGTTCCTTAAGATGAGACCTCGCATGAACTAAGGAAAATCCCCTTTAACAAAATCTTCACATAATATTTAAAATCATTTCAGTGCCTTATCAAAGTTATTAGAAGGGTAACTTTGGTATCATTAGTATAATGGGAAGCTAACATAGTGGCATGAATTTCTCATTATATGGTTGGAAGTTGACACACTAGCATGACTTACTCACTAAACCACTTCTTTGGACTTCTCAGCTGATGGAAAACCATAAGTTTCATTCTCTCAGAGTGAGTATGAAATTTTGGACAAACAACCTAGATCTGATCCACAACTAGCTAGAAAAATTATCAAAGCTTGATCCACCTCTTTACTTTTGTTCTTCTCTTCCTTCTAGTTTTATCCATCGCATGATCATGTATCTCATTTTCTTGCAAATCATTCATGATGTGTGTGTCATCTTGTGCACTTATATTGGTTTGACTTAGGATCTTGGATCCTGGGGGCTTGCGCTACCTCCTATGATCTTTGGCATCCTTTTCACCCTACCTAGTTGGCTAATTCATCCACTCATCTTTCATTCTTCTCAAGCAAGCTAGGGTTTTTGCATTCTATGTCATCAAGCAAACATTTAAGGGAATATTATTCCTCCATTGCTGCAAAAATTCAAGATCAATCATCATGGAAAGATATTAACTCCATTTTTTCATGCTTAATTATCTTATTTCATCATTTTTCTTTAATTACTCAAAAGGGGTTTGACCAAGGCTAACCCCCATGCCCTAACAATCAACATTTCTCTTTCTCTCTCTGTGTGTTTACAAATTTAGCTACATTAAAGGCTTGGAAACCATTGACGAATGGATTGAAAGATTGTTGGAGACATCTCCTTGTTGGCTAGGGAAAACTATCTAAAAAAAGTCACTTATAGTGTCAAAAAATAGAGTTTCAGATCTAAATACTTGGAGAAGCAGAAAGTGTAGACCGAGGGGCTTCTAACAACACTTTCAGATTTTTAGAAAAAGCCAAATTAGACTAAGTCACCATTAGTGGCGACTTAGTCCCACTGTACATGTTTTTCAGAGTTTTCTATAGATTTGGATAACCATTTAGCCGAAACAAGCTCTGGTGCAGGTTTCCAGATCTGGGACTAAGTCGCCCTGAATGGCGAATTAGTCCCAGTAGGCCAAATTTTCAAAATCAACAAAATTTCCAGCTTCCATCCCAGTCCTCAATATATTTTCAGGCACATTATTTTTATTTTACTTTATTTTTCTATTTTATTTGCTTTTATATTAATCTTTTTAGGTCTTTCTGCATATCATAATGTGTTTTCAAACAATGTGCATTTTCTTGGTTTTACATTAGTATTTGATTTGTTTTATCCATTTCCATCATTTAGATCATTGCATTTAGGAATTTTTTAATCATACTTGCATAGTCTTGAATGTGAACATTTCCATTTTGGTGTCCCTCTCTCCTTTTAGGTGAAAAACCTTAGAAGTGTCAAAGAGTCTTGTGGTACCAAAATCTATGTTACATGGGTTTTTTTTTTTTAATGTTTTTGATTTTGATATTTTTTGACATTGATGGGATGACCAAGGATCAAATACACTACCAATTTCAAAACTTGGTTCAACACTTGATGAATCATCGAGCCATGGTTGGTTGCACATTTTATTATGGGACAGATGGAGTGGATGTGATAGATAGTGCATATAGATAGAGATGTGGTACTTATTCAGGCATAGCACATGTTTAATAGGTTTTCACTATGGTACCAATCTTGGAAGTGCCACAAGGTGGTTTGCACTTAAAGGATGTTTTATTTCTCTTTACTCTTTTTCTCGATTTTTTTTATTTTTTTTTCTTTTCTTCACTTTTTTGCTTGGGATATTCTAATGTTCTTAAGTGTAAATGTTTTTTAGATGAATTCTATTTAGAGGTTTTTCTAGATTTAATCCTTCAAGAGTAGCCAACTGATATTTTCTAGAGCCATAGCTTGTTTTTATGATGAAAGGACCTAGATAGTTTGTTTCAAACTTACCCTTCCCATCCTAATTTAGCTAGATCTTCTAATTTTTTTTAGTACTAAGTCACCAGCTTGAATTTTTTCTTTATCTTCTTGTTATAGCCTTGCTTGAGCCAATTATGATAAACCTAGAGATGATTTAATGTTCTTAAACATTTTTTATCTATAAGTTATGGCTCATTAAGTCTGCATACCTAATATTCGTCATTATTGGCCATCCCTTTCAAGGATGCTTGTAGTGATGGGATATTGAATTCAATAGGTAGGATTGCTTCAGATCCATAGACCATGGAGAAAGGGGTTACACCCATGGGTGTATGGATGTTTGTTCGGTAAGCCCATAAGGTGGGGTTTAGCTACAAATACAATCACAACGACATCATTAATAGTTTTTTTAATATTTTTGAATTTTTTTATTGGATTCTTTAGCTTGATCATTTCCTTGGGGATAGTATGGTGTTGAGAATCGGTGTTGGATGGATAACCTTGAATAAAGTCCATAGACATCTTGTTTTTTTTAAATGGAGTTCAATTATTTGTTATGATAGTTTGTGAAATTCCATATCAACATATCAAATAATTCAAGATGAACTTGGATATTTGTTTCCCTGTGATGTGGGTTTATAAATTGGCTTCTATCCACTTTGTAAAGTATTATTTTGTAATTATGATAAATTTGTGCCCATTAGATGAAGCAAGAGATATCTTTCTTATCAAGTCTAGTCCCCATTGCAAGAAAGGTCATGGTGTAGTTATAGGGTATGTGCAGGAGCATGATGGACAAAAAAGTGGTGATATCTAAGTGATATGATGACCCATGTGGCTGATGACTTCTTTTAACCCAAAATTGATGAAATGAAAAGGGTTTTTAAAGGAGATTCTCAGATTTCCACCAATATAAATTATGCTTTACTTTAAATTTAATAAATAATTATTATTCATTTTCTATTTGAATTACGACTAAAGTCCTGATTGATAGGCTAATTGAAAAACATCTATAGCTTTCAAATGGTATCACTATTTTTGAATCCGAAATATGCATCACATTCTATGCTTCACATACTATAGGATTTTAAAAAAAAAACTAAATTTCATGAATTTTTGACCAAGTTAAGGTGGTTAGACATACGAGTTTTTATATTTTGAAATATTTGTAATAAAAAAGTCATAATTAATTATTTATTTGGAAAAAAAATACAAAAAATTATGCATCACATCGAGGCATGAGTCCCCTACTTATATCTAAATCTCATAAAAAAATATTATCATTTTATTTTGGTTAGGGTGGTCAGACAAACACCTACTTCTTATTTTTTCCCTGAAACTTAAGTACTATTGCATTGAAATTTAAAATTTTCACCAAATAGATTTTTAGGTTTTTTAAATAAACCTAGTAGTTTAGAAACTACATTTAATTTTCTATAGATTCTATTGTTACATATTTTTGAAATAATATAGATAACGTATTCACATTTTTACGTGAAGTTTCCTAACTCTGATTTCCTGAATTTTATTGCCACTTAAAGGGCCTATTTTTTCCATGATGATCTTCCATATACCCTATAGGTTGTAGCTCCTATACCATTGAATGAATAAGATCAATATGTTGTTGACATTGGTGACACTTCCTTGAGTAATGAATGGATTCTTTACCCATTCATGGCTAATAATACCTTGTTCTTAGCAACTTTTGTAATAGATTAGTTCAACTAGAATGAGACATGTAAACACTTTCATGCACTTCTTGTAAGGTGGTTTGCACTTCATCCACGTTTAGACATCGAAGTAATGTATCATCTAGAACTTTTTTCATATGGTATCTCCTAGGATGGTGAATCAAGAAGTTATGCGTTCAAAGGTTTTCTTTTAATTTGCCAATAAGTTAGTGGGTATGATCCCATGTTGGATATAAGAAAATGTGTCTTGGTACCAAGGTGAGTTAGGACCATCTACATCAAATACAAGTTATGATTCTAGGATATCAAATTCCAATATGAGTAGTTGCTCCATAAGGAATTCATATTTGGGAATTATGTTTTGGGGTATGTCGAGGAGTGAACCTATTGTTTTCATAGCATCACCTACTCTGTTACTGATTCTGGGAACCTATTCAAAGGTGATGACCATAAAGTAATACTTGAAGCTATCCACCATTCCTCTGTATGACATAAGCTTTTCATACTTCATTTGGTATTCATTATCTAACTACTTGGCAACTAGTTGGGGTTCACCATAGACCTATAATTCCTTCATCTTCCATTTTATAGCCATCTTTATTCCACTAATGAGTGCTTCATAATTAGATATATTTTTAGCAAATGGAAAGGTAATCCCATAAGCTTTGGGTATACTATCTCCATGATGTGTGAGAAATAGGATATCAAACCCTGAGCCATGTTAAGTGTGGGATCTATCAAAGTACAAGGTACAATGACTTTATTGATCAATTAGAAGTATTATTTCATCTATAAATTGTGATAGTAGAGGTTGATGATCTTCCGTTGGTGCATCTGCTAGTTGATCTACTACTACTTGTCCCTTTATGGTTTTTCTATCAATTTATTCTATATAAAATTCACTATGTATAATTACACACTTAGTGATCCTTCCTATTAGAGCTTCCTTTTCCAATAGATACTTTAAGGGATCCAATTTTAATATCATCTTTAATTTCCTATTTAATATGTAGTGCTTAATCTTTTGTGCTACGATGAAAATAGATAGACATTCTCTTTTTATAGGTGTATAGTTTAATTCATAGGCTACAAGGGTTTGACTGATATAGTATACCACTCTTTCCTTGTTTTGATCATCCAATTGCGCTAACAAAGCTCCTAAAGTTGTAGGTGATTGTGAATATAATGTATATAAGTATAATATCATTTTTTATGTTGAAGAGTGGTAATTAAGTTGTGTGTGAGAATTACTAATAAAATCATTTGAATGTGATGTGAATTCAAATCATAGTTGAGTGTTAGAGAAGAGTAATATAAAGTGTGTTGATTTAGCTTTTTGAGCTTTAGTGGAACTGTAACTCCTACATATGTAGATGCAATTATAGCAGTTCAAATCATGGAAGTGAGCCACCCAGGCTCTCTTATATTTATCTTATTCTCTGGATAGTGAGTCCACTAGACCATGAGCCCACTTGGTAGTGATCCTTTCTATAATATCTTATAAATGGTTATAATATATTGTGAGTTGATCCTCACAATAGTTTTTCCCTTTTTATGTTTTCCACATAAAAATGTGGTATTTTTATGTTCTATATGATTTGATGGTTTCTTTCACGATTTCTTTCCTTTCTTCAATTTGAATATGATGAGTTGAATGAATTTTTAAATGGTTAAGTAGTTTTAGAGAATACTGATTCATCCCCCCTCTCAATATTTTGGGTGCTCAACAATTGGTATCAAAGAAAGGTTCGTTCTTTTGGCTTGATCGCTAAGGTAGATATTTTTGATGGTGTTTTTTCACTTCTCAAAATAGAAACAAACAAGTGTAATGTCTCTCTTGAAAGGTAAAAATATGTAACTAAGTTTCAAAAAATCACCCTAAGGTCTCTCAGGTGTTAGGTCATGACTATGCAAAAAAAATTGAGTTATTTATGTGTGATTTGTTGGTAATCACAAGGGGCATTTTTGGTTCACAAAGCATGGAATTTTATGGTTTGTAATTGAGTTTCAAAGTTTTGGAAACTATGAATAGTGATATCAATTTTATGATAGCATCCTAAAACTCATTTAGTTCATCAGATCTAACATTTTTGTGATGTTGGATACATAAGTTTACACTCGGATTTTAAAGGAAAGTCAAGGTTGAAGGGTTTAGAAGTTATTCTAACTCTAAAACTATGAACAACAATGGCAATGAGAGATATTACAATAGACAGAATTCCCAAATTCAAATTCCTAGTTGGAAGCCATGAATGAGGAAATGACATCATTAAAAAAGAATGAGACCTAGGATTTGGTACCTTTTCCTGAAGGATGAAATCTTGTTAGCAGTAACAGATAGCTCATTTCCCTACAAAACTAGAACAACTAATTACTTGTAATCTATCATACTAAACCTCTCAAGGACATTATTAATATTCTTACTTTAGCTGAAGAAAATCTTTCTACTTCCCCTATCCCTTATGATTTCCATAACCAAAATATACCTCGTTGCACCTAAATCTTTCATTTCAAAAGGGTGCTGACAACTGAGATTTTAAAACAAAAATCATACCATTACTATTCCCAAAGAATAACATATTGTCCATATATAGGGAAATAGTAAGTAAACAATAATTTTTAGTTTTGTAGTACACACAATGATCTTGTTTTGATCTCACAAATCTCAATGACAACACAAAAATTTTCAAATTTTTGGTACCACATTCTAGGTGGTTTCTTTAGACAATATACAAATTTCTTTAACTTGCAAACCAAACTTTCTTTACCTTTCTCAACGAAGTTCTTAGGTTGGGACATATAAATTTCTTCTTTCAAATATCCTTGAAGAAACATTGTCTTCACATCCATTTGTTGAACCTCTAAGCCATATGAAAATGCAAGTAATAACAAAAATCTGGTTGATATCAGCTTAGTTATAGGAGAAAATATTTCTCGATAATCAATTCCCTCCACTTGGGAATAACCTTTCATGACAAACCTAGATTTATACTTCTCCACATAGCCATCTAGACCAATCTTCTTCTTAAATACCCATTTACATCCAATAGGATTCCACCATTGAAGCAAAGGTACCAAATCCTAGGTTCCTTTCTTTTTGAATGATTCCATTTCCTCATTCATGGATTCCAACTAGGAATCTGAATCAAACATATTAATAGACTCCTTTGTAGTCCTTGGCTTATCAATGCTAGTAATCAAATCATAGGAATAGTTTTAATCTAACATTGAAAATCCATACCTACCAGGTTGTCACTTTTTATGTATAGACCTCCTCATAGGCTGAGGGTAAGGTTGTGGTTCTTTTTCCTGTTTAGAATTCTTAGAGCTATTGGAGCTCTCCTCAGTTTTGGGTACACTTTGAATTCATAGCTCCTCTTTAGTTGGAGTTAGAGGAATTTCAAATACATCATCCTTCTTTTCTTTTTCTTCTATCTCTGACTATAGATCAAGTGTAGAAGGTTTCAGATAATGAGAAATATTAGACTTTTACTATACACAACCTTCTCAATAACATGATTCCAAAGCTTGTATCCTTTCACACCAATTTTGTAGTTGATGAAGATACATTTATAGCTTTGTTTACCAACTTAGATCTTTTCTCATTCGGCACATAAACATATGCTTCATATAAAAAGACACAAATATGTCTCATAGAGGGCTTCTTACTAGACCATGCTTCCATAGGTGTTTTGTCAGCAAGAACAAAACTAAGTGAATGATTAACCAACATGTTGTATCCATATCCTCAACCCAAAAGTTCTACTCTAGACCAACACTACTCAACATACTTCTCACTTGTTCCATTAGTGTCCTATTTAGCCTTTCAACAACTCCATTCTATTGTGGAGTATAAGGCATAGTTTTATGCCTTTTAATTCCATGGTCTTTGCAATACCTTTTGAAATATACACAAAAAAAATCACTGCCATTATCCATCCTTAAGCATTTAAATATCCTTCCAGTCTGATTTTCTACAAATTTTTTAAACTCTTTAAACCAACTGAACACATTTGATTTACTTTTAAGAAAGTACACAAATTCCCTTCTCAAATAATCATGAATAAAAGAAACATAATATTTAGACTTTCATAACGAAGGAATATTTACTAGACCAAATACATTAGATTGAACATAATCCAATATGCTAGAAGATCTATGAGGACTATAGTAAAATGAAACATGGTATTGCTTTCTATGAATGCAATTTTCACAAAAACCAAACTCAAGGTTACAATCATGAAGCCCTTCTACCAGGCTTTTATTTTTCAAGGCTTTTAAGCCCTTTTCTCCTATGTGACCAAGTCTATGATGCCACAAAATGATTTTCTCTACTGGGAGTTTCACCTCCAAAGATTTTGCACCCAAAGGAAGTTCATTCTACTTCTCTATATGAGAACCCTTACATGACTTTGCAGAGGCATTGTTACATTGAACAGCTTGTGTGTCCAACTTGTACAGAGTGCAAATTCATGCACCCCTAGCTAGAACCAATGATCCTCTAGTCATCTTACATTCACCACTCGAGAATGAGACTTGCACGTCGACATCATTTATCTTACTAACAGAAAACAATTACACACTAGATCTAGTATGTGCATTATGCGATCAATTCCTTTTATTCTTCCATCAATAAATTGTATTTTGACTCTTCTACAACCAATAATTTCAATAGATGAATCACTTCCTAGGTACACCTTTCCACCAACATACTTTTCATACTTAGTGAACCAATCTTTGTGAGACATCCTATGAAAATATGCTCCTGAGTCAATCAACAAGACATTATCTGATGCCTAAGTCACCAAGGTTGCATTGAAGGTATTTGTATCACTCTAAGAAAGATCATTATCCAAAGAGTTGTTTTGTTTTTCTCCTCTTTACAATCCTTATGGATATGACTAGTCTTCCCACAATTCCAACATTTCACCTTGGAATTCTTCCCAAGAGACTTTGATCTCCCTTCAAATTTGGATTTAGAATTCTTGTCTTTCTTCTTGCCTATCTCCTTTGATCTACCCCAAACAACAAGGGCCTCCTTGGCCATCTTATAATATTTCCTCTACATTTCTTCTAACAACATCAAAGAAAACACATCTTCTATCTTAAAAGTGGTTATTGTATTTCCAATAGCCATCACCAGATGATCCCATGTGTCAGGTAATGAACATAATAGAAGCATACAATGATCATCCTCCTCTATCTTCACACCCAAAAAGGCCAACTCATAAATAATCATATTAAATAAATTCAGATGGTCTGCTACTGATGATCCTTCTTCCATATTCAAGGAGTATAACTTCTTCCTCAGGAAGAACTTATTCACCAAAGAATTTCCCTAATAAATATCACCAAGTTTCTTCCATAAAGAACATGCATTCTTCTCCTCATGAATGTTCAGGAGAACAAAATTGGCCAAACAAAGTCTTATGAACCCTCTGGATTTTCTATCTATGAGTTCCATATCTTCTTGCTTCATACCTAGTGGTTTTTTTCCCATAACAACAATCCAAACATCTCTATCCACCAATAGGTCTTCCATTTGGAGTTTCCACAACTCAAAATTTCCGTCATCAAATTTTTCAATTTCTATTCTTCTTTATTTTCCTTCCATCTCAATCTATAATCAAGACAATCAATTTTCTCTATAAGACTCCCACTGAACAAAATTAGCATAATAAACTAGCCCTACCCACAAGGATAGCACAACTACACAGGATTTGATTCCACTTGTAAGGAAAGCATGGTGTTGAGATGCCTTCCAAATGTAAAATTCATAGGAAAGAAGTTTATAATATTTCATTTAATTTTAGTTATTTTCATTAATATGCACAATACAAAAAAAATAATAGGCATTTTAACACACAAAATTGAACACCATATTTACGTGGGAAAATACTTATGGGAGAAAAACCCACACACCAAGTAAAGCCCCATTATATTATAGTAAATCAATTACATCTAGAGTTACAGACTCCACTCTCAAGTGTTAATTCATAGGAGCATTAAAATCCCCTCATCAACCTCATACACAAATTTTTATTATAGCTATTTACTCACATTGTTACAATTCTCATGTATATCATACAATGTAGAAAATAATTCAATTGAACGAAATCAACCAACCAAAACTTTCTTCATTACAAGGTGTTGCAATATATATTTGACATCCATCCATGGTCATTTCAGTTCAAGTAAACCAACTGTTCCAAATGTACACAAACCATCACAAACATGTACATGTCAGAAAACTGCATCAGCTTTGATGTCCATTCAACCTGCTAAACTAAATGTCAAGATTCAACAACCAACCATCTCTTTCCATCTCAATACCAATCAAATCCCACTTCAATGTTCTTCATGATTTATTGAGTCAACCTCATCATCTCCCTTCGATATAAGTTCCAAGTGGTCCCCACTACCAACTTGACTCCATGTCAGCACCACTGGCCAACCACCATAGCTATCGATAAGTCAGAGGTTTCTAAAACTTCACAACTCTCAACTTGAGGTTTCAAAGTTCTAACTTTCCATGATCTTGTGATCTGCTTGTCTTTATGGCTGGTAAGTCAAAGGTTTTCAAGACTTTGTAACTTCCGACATGAGGCTCCAAATTTCTAACTTTTCATGATCTTGTGATCCACTTGTATTTGTGGTCAATAATTCCAAGGTTTCCAAAACTTCACAACTCCTGACACAAGATTCCAAATTTCTAGTTTTCAATGATCGTATGACATTGAGGCCAATTTAGGGAAAAACACCAAGTTTTAAGGGAAATTCCAAGAAAAAAATTTGAGGCACATTTTCCAATAGTTTTGAAGGTGATACCCTTGAAATCATCCACCATTTCATCATGATATTGTACACATGTACCCCCCGCTTTAACCATTTTCTCTAATTCAGAGAAAGATCTTACAACAAAACCTATAAAATCCACTAACAATGTGTCACCAGTTCCATGTTCCATTCTTTTGTAGAATTCATACCTTACAACCTCACAATATAATTCCTATGTTGGCATCATGTATCCTATCACCAATTCTAAAATATAATCACTCTCAGCCAAATGGGGGGAAACATGGGCATGGATAACATCTAATTCAATTAAAAACAATTATAAGACACCTTTTCTCAGTTCACAATTAAATAACTACATATTGGGTAGCCCATGATCCTCTTTTGATAGAGCTAACTCTTTTTCCCAAACTTCTGTAGATAGTTTTAGTGTACTTCATTATTTGGTGTATGTGACTTTGTAAAGATCGGAGAAATCTTTACATGTTTTTGTCTCTTTCTAAATCTCTTTTTCCAAGACCAAATAATGATTATGCATTCTTACTACATAATGAATGCCCTTATTTCCCATGTTTATCACCCATTTGAGCCATTATGATGTGGACTTGGTCCATTTCTTCATTATTTCCATTTTATTGATATCCTCCTTTGATAGCAAGGCATGCACTGGTGATCCCATTGGAGCCTCTTCTCCGGTTGTTGTGCACTATTATATATAGGTAGTCAATTCTTCTTTTGTGGACTAACCTTTGTCCATTCTATTACAAATTGTGGTAATAGGACCTTGAAAATCATTAATCTTTTGGGCTCTAGATGTGGGGCCTAGTTTGATAGTTGTTACCTAGTAGTCTTTAGCCTAAAGGGTCCCTACTTCTTTGTCTGCCATCGGGATGGCAACCTACAATATACGAGATCCCGAGGCATCTATTGTGATGTGAGACCTAACCTTTGGTTTATTCTTCTCTCATGTATTCACTTGTGCTCGAGCCAGTATAAACTCTAGATGGGCCTTAGTATCCAGGAGTACAAGAGCTTTACTTTTCAATTGCTATTCCAACTAAGAAGGGATCTATATTTATTGGTCATGGGATATAGTGTTGAATTTATTATTTGTATCATCTTTGATCCTTTGAAAGGTCTTCCTCATCATGTGTAGGAGCATCTTTGATATTATTTTCCCCTTCATATTTCTCCTCCTCTTTCATGATTTCTTTTCTTTTGTCATGCTCAATGGATTTTTCATCTCTTTGATCAGTATTTTCTCCTTCTTGCCTTGGCTTTTCAATTTCTACATTCTCACCGCTAACTTCTTGATCAAGCTTTGTGTTCTTTTCATCTGCCTTATTTTCCTCTTTATCTTGATCTTCTTTTGAAGGCATTTATTTATTCTAGAGGCCTTCATCTTGGCTAGCCTCTAGGAGTTCATCATTCTTTTCCACATTAACCCATACATGTCAATTCTCTCTTCCTCCAAGTGGTGTCCCTTTGGACTCGCCTCTTTATCATTATTTTCTTCATGTTGTTCATTATCAGGCTCTTGATCTGAGGTCTCTACATCATACTAAGTGTCAAACTTAATAGTATCTCCATCCTTGGGAATTTTTTTCCCTTCCTCATCCAAAACTACTTCATCTAGATCAATTTTCAAGCCCTCCTTGACATGCTCATAGTATTCATCATGGTTTGAGTTCTTTGTCTCCTTAGTGACATCCATTGTTTCTTTAATTTGTTCACTTCTTTGTCTCTCCATCTCCTCATAGATTTGCATGGTGGATTCCATTTTGGGTGGCTTGGTTAGAGGTGGAGGGATAGACAATGTCGAGGTGAGTTGAGGCATAAAAATTTTAGCTTGGGGAGTTATAATAACCTCTAAAAATTGAAGTGCCATGTTTTGTAAATAAGAGAAAAAAGTCTCAGACAAGGCAATAGGTGCCATAGAGGTTGTGGGAATAGAGGGTGGAAAGGTGGAGAAGGTTGTTAGTGGAGGTGGGAGCGAGGAAGATAATAATGGGGAAGTATTTTAAGAAGAGGAATCAAGCACAACCATAGGGTCAGTCAGAGAGGCATAGGTGAGGTGGACATAGATGTCCACAATAGATAGGGATGACACAGGTAATGATAGGGGAGTGGAAGAAGATGGTGCAATGGCAAAAACTAGAATCATAGAAGTAGTACATGGAGGAGATTGTGGTTTCTCTTCTTCCCCTTGTGGGGACTCCTCTTCTTGGATGGTAGGCATATTGGGAATAGATGTTCCCATTCTCTTGGGATTCTTCGATGGCCTCTGTCCTTCAAATGTATTTCTAGTATACACATTTTACTTTGGCTACCACTTTGATACCTCCTTTAATTTCCTTGACCTGGTAATAGGTGGAGACTTGGGAACCTCACTTGAAGAACCTGTGCCAACACCACTGTCTATCTCGCTTTCAAGGTCATCTTCTAATTCTCCATTTGTTAGCTCTTGCCTTGTTGTTGCAATTTTTCCACTTTATCATTGAGCCACTTCTTAGTCCTTTGTTCTATCAAGTGAGTGACAATGTCCAAATTTGTGACCTCTAGCTTTGACTAGTCAATTACTAGCAATGGAAGATATGTTAGAGAATTGTATCTTTCATCAAGAACATTATCTTATTTGACCAACTAGTTAGGGACTAGAGTTAAATTAATAGAATTTATAAATTTGGCAGTCATTCTCATATAGTATCTTCTTCTGACATCATGATCATCATTGCAATTTACCCAAAATTCTTCAAATTTGGGGCCGATGGGCATAATACTTGCCAACCTGATTATTGAGTTTCTCAAGAGGAACAAATCCTCCTCTCTCTGTGTGTAATTCCAAGTGGTACTCTGCAAGCTCCTTTTCTAAGTATTTTGCACATGGGGTAGCGGGGTATGAATATAAGCCTTGGCCAAAAGCAATGGGATAGGAAGCCCCATCATGGTTCTTGTCTTGGAACAATGAGTGGGTAGTCCACAACTATCGAGTGAGTTCTAATAGGATTATCTTGTCACTGGGGTACCTTAGCAAATGATATGGAAATTCCAAGAATCCTTCTACCCTTATGTAGGTGAACTTGGGTAACTGAATGAACCAGTACCCAAAGCCTTTAACCAATGCCTTCAAATTGTGAGACATCCTTCTATGATAATACTTTGATAGGGTCTGGATGAGGTACATGATGAAGGCATTGTTGACCTTCTTATAATCTTTCTTGTAGTTTCTATATTGTTGTTATGGGTAGAAATTGTAGACAGGGTTCTGCCACTTCTTCATTCCCAATGGCCAACACAATCCAATCCTCTATATGGAAAAGTGACCGCCAGAATATTTACAATGTAGGAGGTCATATAGAATTATTGGGTCTTCTTTACTACAACAAATTGTTTTTGTATATTATCATTGATTATCTTTTCCTAGTTAAATTTGGATTCACCTCATTCTTCGACAAAATACATCCATTCCTTGAAGAGTGAGGAAGTGGGGAGGCCCATTACTCTTCTCAATAGTGTCACAAGGTTATTGTCCTCTTCCACAAGGTCCCTTTGATACAACTTTTGAGGCACTTTATCAGTACTGCCCCATTTTTTGAGCAACCATTTTTGGTTTATGGTTCTCTTACAGTTGGTGGGGTCTACATTCCACACATTTAGGGAATATTCCTTCTCCGTTTCCTCCATCTTGTCAAGTAGTGAGATCTTGAATGTTCTTTTGATCAACATGGGAGTCAAATCGATTAGTACTCTTCCATATACAGTAACTATTACTCTAGATTGTGAGTGGTAACATTCTCTGCATGTGAAGATCAATTATGGGCTAATTAGAGCCAGAGGGAAACATGTTTCCTTTGTAATCCCGCCCTTCTTTATCCTCAAATATTCTTTAGTTTTAGGATTAACCAAGACCTGTTACCTGACTTCATCCACTAGTATAGAAACAACAATAAAATTATAAATCTTCTTATAAATTACTACAATTGGTCACATGACCACTAGTAGTTTATTGCTAGTCATATATAACATGACCAAATTGATGAGTAAACCATTTATAGTCATTTATTGGTTGTTTTGATTGATCGATTTGGTATTATATTTATTCATTGATTTATTCATTCATTGCTATGATCTGGTCACTTATTTAATCACAATTTTTCCACTCATATATCCACTCATTGATTTAGTCATTGATTGCTATAATTTGGTCACTTATTTAGTCATTTGTTATTCATAGATATATTTCACTGGTCACTTATTTAGTTTTTTATTTAGTCATTTATTCTTGTAATCTGGTCACTTATTAGTTGTTGATTTAGTCATTGATTGTTGTAATTTGGTAGTACATTTAGTCATTTTTATTCACTGATTTCATTGGTCATATATCTAGTCATATTTATTCATTGTTCACTATTTTTTGTCAATTGGTAGTATATTTAGTCAATTTAATTATTAATTGATGTCAATTAGTAGTATATTTAGTCATTTTAATTAACTGATATTAGAAGATTTAAGCATAAAACACAAAAATACACATCAAGCACATAATAACACAACCATTGAGAAGGAAAAATTAGTGAAATTTATTAATAAAAGAAATGTGTTCTAGTTACAACTTACAAATAGAGTATTACAATTGTTATTTTCAGTCACAAGATTGAAAACATAAGTTGCAATATTGCAGAGAAATGACTGCAAGAAATAAAATTCTTTAAAAGAATTTTTCAATGATAGAAATGCATGCTTGAAGCCCTTCAATGTGAGCACATGCCCCTTTCATCTCTTAAAAATTCTACAACATGGGAAATATTCCTAGAGCAAGCTATAACATGTAGAATCTAAGGAGAGTGTTGACCGTGTCCCATATATGAAGCTCTCTCCTTTAACACAGTCAATAATAACTGAGCTAAAGTATTTCCTTCTTTATATGCAATGTGCCATCTGATAGGAGCAACAAGGTGCTATCTTTTCTACCATGAATGGAGCTCTACCTCAATACAACCAAAAAAATTAATATTAGTCTCAATTCAGAAAGAATAAAAGTGTATTATATAATGCAAGTTTTCAAAAGAAAGTCCAAACACAACATAAAGATAAAACAATTAAAAAGCTATAGCCTTGTTAACAAATTCCTTAAATAGATTGTTCAACATAGGCCTGGAATATGCATATTGAACCCTTTATAATACTTCACTTTGTTCAAAGTTTAAGAAATGTGATCATATGCTCAGATTATAGAATGAAGTCTATCAACACTAACTAGATTGGAACACCATTATCAACATAAATTTCCTAGAAACCAACCCCAAGAATGACATCAAAATTAATTAGAAAAAAAAAATGTAAACCCTGGTTCATGTGTTGTCTGAGTAAAGACTTGCACCATGGAAGAATCCATTTATACATAAATTCCAAATTAATTTGATGAGAAAATATCTTTGATATCCAACTGGGAAGCCTTAACATCCAAAAACTACTAACCGGATGTTTCACAACATGTTTCCCAAATGTGACATTAATTTACTTAATAAACTGGATATTGATCCACTACCATATTGAATCTCACATGATTCTCCTTCACAAACAAAAAATGATATATATTATTTTTTTACCAACTTCCTTAATATCCCCATGTAAGAAGACTAAACTAAGTGAGGTTGAGGGTTTGAAGTAGAATACCATCTTCTTGGTATGTGCTTAACTTTGATGACTCATCTTCTTGGTATGTGCTTGAATTTAATGACTTGTATCTTGAATGAAAATAGCGAGCTAGCTGCACTTAAAATAATTGTTAATCGTTGTTACAAAAATAACCAAAAAATCATCTTTAATTAAAATAATCCTCCTAGATATTTCAATTAATTTCTAAGAGAGATAATTTCACTATCCAAACAACCATCAATCTATTTACTATATATAATTTCCTAGAATTTATAATTTAAATATAATAAAACTAACCACAATTACCAAAGATTTGACACCAAAATGTAGTACAAAATGAATTGTTTGACATAATGCCTCAAAGAGATTTCATCTCATGGAAGGAAATGATATGATAGAAGAATGTGCACAAAATGGATTTTGTAAGGAAGCTCTCAAAATCTTTGATTTAATGAAGTACTCTAGAACATTGACATTGTAAGTTTTGCTTGTGTTCTAGAAGCATGCAGTTATGTAGGTTTAGTGGATGAGGGTTGCACATACTTCACACATTAGTAACCCCTATTTCATTACATATATAGCTGATCATTAGGCATAATATAGGATTTAAAAAAATAAAATTGAATTTCATGAATTTTTCACCAAGTTAAGGTGGTTAGACATACAATTTTTTATATTTTTTGAAATTTGTAATAAAAATTCATAATTAATTATTTACTTGGAAAAAATTACAAAAAAATATGTATCACATCAAGACATGAGTCCCCTACTTCTATCTCAAATCTTATAAAAAAATATTATCATTTTATTGTGGTTAGACAGACACCTACTTATTTTTTCCCTAAAATTTAAGTACTGTTGCATTGAAATTTCATAGTTTCACCAAATAGATTTAAAAATAAATAAAATAAACCTAGTAGTTTAGAAACTACATTCAATTTTCTATAGATTCTATTCTTAAATTTTTTTGAAATAATATAGATAACATAATCAAATTTTTACTTTAACTTGCCTAACTTTGATTTATTGAATTTTATTGCCATTTAAGGGCTTGTTTTTTCCATGATGATCCTACAAAATTGACTCATGCATCTAATCGCACCTCAATTAATACCATTTCGACTATTAATTAAATATATCAGTTTAATTAATTCACTAGGGTTATCTCTTTAATTAAATAAATCATTTTTATTTGATTATCTCCTAAAGCTTCTTGTTTTATTAGATCACATATATTTAATTAAATGGCTAATGATCATTATCTCCTCTCATTTTGATTTATTTTAATCCAAAAATTTAAGTAAATATGTCACAATAAACTAATCATTAGCTTAATTAATCAAATCCCTGATTAATGCTAAGTCTAACCCATGTTCCATCCTCTAGCTTTTCCCACTTGCACAAATAAATAATTTAATTGATTTATTAAATCTTCTAATTTCCCTCAACATGGTAATAGGGAATATTCCTCCAATTTGAATTTCTCTCTCAAATGGCTTGTCCCTTCCAACATTTCATTAACTCCCCTCTTACATGTCTCCCACTTGGCATTTAAGACCCCTTTCTCTCCCTCCAACAAGTCAAATTTGAAATTTGAAAAGGCCACCTAATGTCATTTATTGGCACATTGACCAAAACTTGCACAACCATGGTCCATTCACATGGTGACAAAGGGATCCTTCCTATTGGTTGAGGATTAGTCCCACATTCCTCAATCTTGCCTCTTCTCTCCTCAATCTCACCTATAAATCCAAGAACTTCTTTCACCATTTACACACACAACCTCATGCAATGTTACTCTCTTCATATTGAGAGCTGATTTTTTTCATTATCATAGCATTATATTTTCATCATTTAGCTTGTGGTGTAGGAGCACCCATAGGTTGTCTAGGAACTCTTGGAACACTTTGTATTGTGGACCACTAGGCAATCTAGTTTTTCATTTTTGGCTATGTTTAAATGAAGGTCATGTTGACCATTGGGTACATGAGATAAATTTAGAGGCTTAGGAACCTGTCTTTATCTTTAGAATAATAATTGAGGAATGTTGGATGAGTTTAGAAACTCATTTGCTCAGTTTACTAGAAATGGGTAAAAGTTGAAAAATGGTGGATTTGGCAACTTTGCCACAATGTAATTGAAATTACATGACCAAGGGGAGGCATAAATATTTTTGGAAATCTATTTATGGTTTGCCTCGACCTAGAAGAGGGGTTAGAAGTTTGTGTGATCAGTAGAAGTGATAAATTGAAAGAAAGGAGCATATATGTTTGAATGTGTAATTTCTTGTTTTTAGTGTTATAGTGATCTTTAATGGATTGATTTATGTACTGTAATTCATGCATAGGATGGTTTAATTACTCTTTGAATACTCTGTGGTAGTGGATAGTCTAGTTGTTTAGTTTCAAGCACTTTTATTATTGTTTTGGTGTTTTCACTATTATTGGTCTGAACCAAACAGTTTGAAAAACATGGACGTTTATCTCACTTTCCCACCATACAAGTGGTATGGTCCCTTGGGATTGGTGGCTAGAATCCATGGATGTATATACTATAGGAGTTAGGATCTTTGATACTGCAAGAGCCAATGGTAAAGTCTTATCCTAGGCGAGCTAGAGGAGAGTTCGGTTAGGGAAGACAAGAAGTGTAGAGCACTTGATTTGAAGGGGTGACCATTTCCTGACAAATGACAGTGTAGAAAGGGTAGGAATAAGCCTTGCCAAGGAATAAAATGGATGAGGAAGTTCCATCAATCCATCGGGAGCAAGAAAAACTCTAACAGTTGCAGTGAGGTCAGAAGAACTTAAACAAAAGGCCTAAATTGCCAATTTGAAGGTTAAGCCTATGTACGAATAGTTGAGGGTTAAGACCTTTAGATTATTTGAGGAATGGGCATAAGGACCAGGAACCCCAAGGAAATATTGGAGGTTCTTTGAAAAACTTTGGAGAACTAACCTAATTTCTCGAAGGAGGCCTAATTGGGGCTCCTAGGGCTAGTAGCCTTTTTAACCCTAAATGAGGGTTTGGTGGAAGCGACTAGTAAATGGAGTTAGGGGAACCCCCAAGAAACCTAGCACGATGGATTGTAGATAATAAAAACATCTCCACACCCCTGCAAAACTAAATCCAAGTAGTTGGAGAAGGATAGCCTTTAGGGTGGATTAAGGGCTAAGGGAAGAATTGAGAAACTTGCACCAAGGTTGGCTTGGTAGGTAGAATTAGAATGGTAGTTGGGTTGGCAAGGAGAACCAGGGGATCCTATGCTAGAAAAAGGTGCTATAGGTTAAGGTGGTGGAGTGAGACTTCATAGTGGTCTTCCAAGTAAGACCTAGAGCAGGAATCGGTGATTGATTCCTTCAACCTCCATATCAAATTAGTATCAGAGCAAGCAAAAAATTTGGGATAGAATCTTGTATGTCAGACCTTGAATCCAGTGGTTCCACAACCATGGTGACAAAAATTGAGCTGGCAAAGAAGGTCGAAGATCAGGAGGAAGACAATAGGAGATTGAGGGAAAGAATAGCTCAACTTGAGCAAGCATTGAGTAATGTGCAGACCAAGGCGGAAGAGGTCAGTGATAGATTGGAAGGTAGGGTACCAAAGATTGAAGAGGTTGTAGAGGAAGACAAGACCCCTGAACCTGACCCTATTCTACAAGAAGAACCATTCTTGAAGGCATTGAAAGCTTTGAGTGGGAAAGCACTTGAAGGCATACCACTGTTTAGTGGGAAATTGGAAGCTGATCTAGTCATGGATTGGATAGAGGGCATGGAAAACCATTTTGAGTGTCATGGAGTCACTAAAGCACAAAAAGTGAAGGTGGCTAAATCAAGATTGAGAGGATTTTCCTTGACATGGTGAAAATTCATTCATATAGAGAGGGAAAAGGAAGGAAAAAAGCCTATTTCAACTTGGAAGGGAATGGTTGCCAAAGTGAGAGAACCATACATGCCAAATGATTATGAGATTCAGTTGCATAAGAAGAGACAAAGCTTGAGACAAAGAGATCAAGATGTGAATTCCTATACTGAGGAGTTTCAAAAGCTTTCCATGAGATCTAATGTTTCAGAAGATGAAAGTCTCAAGGTGGCTAGGTATCTTAACAACCTTAAATGGAACATTCAAGAGGAGATGACTCTCCTAAGTCCCAAGACAATACACCAATGCTACCAGTTGGCTATAAAAATTGAGGAAAGAAGCAAGAGGAAACAAGACCAAGCTTCTAAGAGTAAAGGCAAAGGTAGAGATCAAAGAGGACACAGAGGTGGCTACCAAGGTAGAGGAATTGAACAAAGAAACCAAGGAGAAACCAAACTCACAGAGCATGGAAGTGAAACACCTTCTAGAGGAGGTTATGGAAGAGGTAGAGGACCTCAAGGAGGATCAAATAGAGGAAGAGGAGTAGGCAGAAGCAACTCATACTTTGCTAGTATGAAGTGTTATAATTGTGGTCAAGTAGGACATCCAGCTTATAGGTGCCCAGAGAAAGCATCTTCATCAAATATAGAGAAGAGAGTGGCATATTCTCAAGAGGACACCATGAGTACCAAATGACTTGAGGTTAATCACATTGAATTAGAAATGGGGGAGAACCTGATGTTTAGAAGAGTTTTGATCAGAAAACCAGTCAAGGAAGAGCCAAAACAAAGGAGAGCCTTATTCAGGGTAAGGTGCAAAATCCTTGGAAAGGTGTGTAAGGTTATAGTGGACTCAGGGTCTACTGATAACATAATCTCAGAAGAGGCTGTAAGGAAGTTGAATTTTGAGAAGGTACCCCACACTAACCCTTACAAAGTAACATGGTTGAATAAAGGGAAAAGTGTTCTTGTCAATGAACAAACAACGGTGGATTTCTCCATTGGAGGTTACAAAGATAAGTTGTTATGTGATGTGTTACCCATGGATGCATGCCATCTTCTATTGGGTAGACCATGGTAGTATTACAGAGGGGCCATATATGATGGGAAAGAGAACACCATTTCTTTCAAGAAGGATGGAAAGACATTCAAATTGTAGTCACTGTCCGATGAGGAAGAAGGATAGTCAAATACCCCTAGTGTCTTATTAAGCAGTGGTAAAGAGTTCATTAACAACCTACATCAAGGAGGTGAAGGATATGTGGTTATGTTGCAACCCAAGGAAGAAAACAAGACTAAGAAATCAATCATCTTGGAGTAGTCCAAAAGTTGTTAGAACGGTTAAAGGACATAGTTAGTGATGGGACACCAGCAACCTTTCCTCCAAAGAGAGCCATTAGTCATCAGATTGACTTCATACCAGGAGCTTCATTTCCAAACAAAGCATCTTACAAGCTTACAATGGATCAGAACCTAGAGGTAGCTAGGCAAGTACAGGAGTTGTTGGATCAAGGATTAATTAGGAAGAGCATCAATCTGTGTGCAGTACCAGTGGTATTAGCAACCAAAAAAGGAGGCAAGTGGAAATTATGCACTGATTCTAGAGCTATAAATAGAATCACAATTAGGTATTGGTTTCCTATTCCTAGGATTGAGGACTTGATGGATTGTCTTAGAGGAGCTTAGTATTTCACCAAGTTGGATCTCAAGAGTGGATATCATCATATCAGAATCAAGGATGGAGATGAGTGGAAGAAAACATTTAAGACAACTAATGGGTTGTATGAGTGGAGAGTTATGCCATTTGGCTTCTCTAATGCCCCTAGCACATTCATGAGGCTCATGAATGAAGTGCTCAAAGACTTTACAGGGATATTTTTGGTGGTATATCTTGATAATATACTCATCTTTAGCAAGACTACAGAAGAACATCTAAAGAATGTGGAGTTGGTTCTTAGAATATTGCAAGAAGAGAAGTTAGCCATCAACCTAGAGAAATGTGAGTTCTTCAAATAGGAGCTTGTGTATTTGGGGTTTGTAGTGTCACAAGGATCATTGAAGATGGATCCAAGCAAGGTGGAAGCTATCCTAAATTGGCCTACACCAACCACAGGGACAAAGGTAAGAAGTTTTCATGGATTGGCTCAATTTTATAGGAAATTCATAAGGAAATTTAGTGGCATATGTGCACCAGTCCTTGATACAATCAAAGATGGCTTAAAGACCAAGTTCAAGTGGACTCAAGAGGCTGAGAAGGGTTTTGAGAAACTGAAACAAGAAGTGGCAACTCAACCCATTCTTTTATTACCTAGTTTTGATAAGTTGTTTACAATGGAATGTGATGCCAGTGGAGTTGCAGTAGGAGGAGTGCTAAGCCAAGAAGGAAAACCTATAGCTTTCTTTAGTGAAAAGCTCAACGAAGCTAACAAAAATTATTCTACCTATGACCTAGAACTTTATGCTTTAGTACAGTCACTTAGGAAGTGGAGGCATTATCTTCTACCTAAAGATTTTGCAGTCTTTACTGACAATCAGGCACTTAGCTACATCAACACTCAAGAGAAGTTGAGCAATAGACACTTCAAATGGATGGAATACATCCAAGCTTTCAATTTCACCATCAAGCACAAGAAGCGATAGTTGAACAAGGTGGCAGATGCACTAAGCAAGAGATTGCTGACAGTGCAAGAGATACAGATAAAGAGCATTGGAATAGAGAGTTTCAGCGATCTCTATGGGGAAGATGAAGACTTCTTAGAGGCTTACAAGGTATGTTTTGACTTTCTGAATCACTTTCATAGTCAATACTCAGAGTATACATTGCAAAGTGGATTGTTGTTCAAGGGGAATCAATTATGTGTTCCAAGAGGATCAATGAGAGAGAATCTCATCCAGGAGAAGCATAATGGTAGTATTAGTGGACATTTTGGCAACAACAAGACAATGGAACTAGTGCAAAGGTTCTACTATTGGCCTAAGTTGTCAAGGGATGTCAGGAGGTATGTGGAGTAGTGTGTAGTGTGTATGAAATCCAAAGGAGGAGCTAGTAATGTAGGTTTGTATCAACGCCTACCCATTCCTAACAAACCATGGGAATGTATTAGCATGGACTTTGTTGTAGGACTCCCTAAGACTAAGACAGGGTTTGATAGTGTCTATGTGGTGGTAGATCGATTCAGTAAGATGAGTCACTTTATCCCTTGCAAAACCACCCATGATGCTAGCTATATTGCTCACCTTTTCTTCAAAGAAATTGTAAGGATCCATGGATTGCCTTTAAGCATTGTTTCAGACAGGGATGTGAAGTTCATGAGCCATTTTTGGAAGACTCTATGGAGCAGATTAGGTACCAACCTGTCTTTTGGATCAGCTTACCATCCTCAAACCAATGGAGAAACATAGGTGGTTAATAGGGTGTTAGGTAACCCTCTATGATGCCTAACCAAGGATTATGGACAGACATGGGACTTGGTCATATCAAAGGCTGAATATGCCTATAATGACAGTGTGAACCGGACCACAAGGAAGAGTGATTTTGAAATAGTGTATGGAATGCATCCAAGAGGTGTGTGTGAGCTTAGGGATCTAGGAGCTATGGAGCATAGGAGTGGACATGTAGAGGATTTCTCTCAGACCATGAAGGAGATTCAGGAGCAGGTGAAGAAGATTGTCACTGAGGCTACCCAAAATTTGAAAACTAAGGTGGATATCTCTAGGAAGGATCTACAATTTGCAGTAGGAGACTATGTCATGGTCCACCTCAAAAAATCCAGATTGCAGAAGGGAACATCAACCAAGTTGCAGATGAAAAGAGTGGGACCATGCAATGTGTTAGCCAAATATGGAAATTAAGAATGCATACAAGGTGGAGCTACCTGCAGATTTAGGCAATTCACCAGTGTTCAATGTAGCTAACTTGATCAGGTATAAGGGATCAGTCATGGATGTGGATCAGACAAGTATGGAGGTCTTGAAGGATGTGAGTAACATAAACTTACCTCCTAGAGACAAGCTAAAAGTAGAGAGGATCTTGGAGTCAAGGGTGAAGAAGTCTACCCAGCATAAGGAATAGATGGAACACCTCATCAAATGGAAGGATAAACCTAAATCTGAAGCTACATGGGTGGATGAAGCTCAGTTCAAGAAGTAGGGTATTGATGTATCACTGATCTCACCTCACTTTCCTTAGTGTTTGTGCAGAGAGGGGGATCGGAGAATGGTGCAGGAGCACCCATAGGTTGTCTAGGAACACTTGGAACACTTTGTATTGTGGACCACTAGGCAATCTAGTTTTGCATTTTTTGCTATGTTTAAATGAAGGTCATGTTGACCATTGGGTAGGTGAGATAAAGTTAAAGGATTAGGAACCTATCTTGATCTTTAGAATAATAATTGAGGAATGTTGGATGAGTTTAGAAACTCATTTTCTCAGTTTACTAGAAATGGGTAAAAGTTGCAAAATGGTGGATTTGGAAACTTTGCCACAATGTAATTGAAATTACATGACCAAGGGGAGGCATAACTATTTTTGGAAATCTATTTATGGTTGGCCTCGAACTAAAAGAGGGGTTAGAAGCTTGTGTGATCAGTAGAAGTGATAAATTGAAAGAAAGGAGCATATATGTTTGAATGTGTAATTTCTTGTTTTTAGTGTTACAGTGATCTTTAATGGATTGATTTATGTACTGTAATTTATGCATAGGATGGTTTGATTACTCTTTGAATATTGTGCGGTAGTGGATAGTCTAGTTGTTTAGTTTCAAGCACTTTTATTATTGTTTTGGTATTTTCACTATTGCTGGTCTGAACTAGACAGTTTGAAAAACATGGAAGTTTAGCTCACTTTCCCATCGTACAAGTGGTACGGTCCCTTGGGATTGGTGGCTAGACTCCATGGATGTATATATTGTAGGAGTCAGGATATTTGATACTGCAGGAGCCAATGGTAAAGTCTTATCCTAGGCAAGCTAGAGGAGAGTCCGGCTAGGGAAGACAAAAGTGCAAAGCACTTGATTTATAGGGGTGACCATTTCCTGACAAATCACAGTGTGGAAAGGGTAGGAATAATCCTTGCCAAGGCATAGAATGGAAGAGGAAGCTCCATCAAGCCATCGAGAGTAGGGAAAACTCTAACAATTGCAGTGAGGTCAGAAGAACTTAAACAAAAGACCTAAATTTCCAATTTGAAGGTTAAGCCTATGTACGGATAGTTGAGGGTTAAGACCTCTAGAATCATTGAGGGATGGGCATAAGGACCAGGAACCCCAAGGAAATATTGGAAGTTCTTTGGAAAAATTTGGAGAACTAACCTAATTTCTCGGAGAAGGAGGCCTAATTGGGGCTCCTAGGGCTAGTAGCCTTTTTAACCCTAAATGAGGGTTTGGTGGATGCGACTCGTAAATGGAGCTAGGGGAACCCCCAAGAACCCTAGTAGGATGGATTGTAGATAATAGAAAAATATCCACACCCCTGCAAAACTAAATCCAAGCAGTTGGAGAAGGATAGCCTTTAGGGTGGATTAAGGGCTTAGGGAAGAATTGAGAAACTTGCACCAAGGTTGGCTTGGTAGGTAGAATTTGTATGGTGGTTGGGTTGGCAAGGAGAAATAGGGGATCCTAAGCTAAAAAAAGGTCCTATAGGTTAAGGTGGTGGAGTGAGACACCATAGTGGTCTTCCAAGTAAGACCTAGAGCAGGAATCAGTGATTGATTCCTCCAACCTCCCTATCAGCTTGTCAAAGGGTTGGAAAAGGGCTACCTTCTACACAAAGAGTAGCACCAATCCACCATGGAATAGGTATACTTCATGTCTTTTTTCTATGCTTTAATTAGTTTTGTCATTTGTTTGTGTTTTGAAGCATGGGGTATTGTTTGATGAGGATATTGGAGGTATGCTTGGTTCTAAAATGTTAATCATGCTAACAATGTGTGTGTGTTAGAGTTTTACCACCATTTGAAGATTTTGATATCCACAAAATGGCATTAGAAAGAGGGCCTAATGATTTGTATCATAATAGGAATGTAAAGGCATACTTTCAGCTTTGGTGTGTAGCAGACAATCATAATGAATATTTTTAGTATAACCCTCTAGACCTATGATATTATGAAATTTGAGCTTGTTCTTATTTTATTATCAAAAAAAATTGTTATATACTTAGTTATAGCTCTGTTGTGTATGTACTAACCTTGGTAACTATGTGTTCATATATTTATCTTTTCTGTTGTTAATTTCCATGAATGATTGGGGGTATGTTCTTCAGATTTGATATGAGTTTGTCTTGTGTATATGATGAGAAAGAGGTGTTATTTACGTTTGATATGAGTTAGTATTGCATAAGAAAAAGGATAAAAATCCATGATTTCCAAGAAAGATCCATGTGATACGATGCCTGAAGGAATACAAGTTCTCAATGTATGTATTAGGCTTCTCTGTGTTGTATTCTGTGGGATCATTAGAGAAAGATGCTTTAGATTCTGAGATTATATTCTCCTGCTTGGGTCACAAAATTTTAGAGTCGCCAACCATTATTGGGTTCCCCTATTGCTAGTGTAGGATATAATGGATGTAGACTTTATGCGAGAAAAAAATGATAGTCGCATAGTCGATAAATACCACATCTTGGAGGTATCTTGTAAAATATTTCATGTGCTTTCTTTACGTTCCCACATCTTGAAACAAGCTTTTTTGTTTTATTGCCTTTAATCATTAAATTTTGACAAGGGATGCTGAATTGGACTTTGCACCTGCAATTGCATTAACTTAAGAATCCTTTTCATATTAGTTTTACACCGACCGATTGTATTAACTTAATATTTTCTGAATTTGTTGATTCTAATGGACTGATTTATTCATTGTTTTTATTCACTGTTTTTATTCGTTGGTTTCTTTTTAAGGTTGGGGAGTTTTTTTTATGCTTGCTAGTTGCTTTAGTTTGAAAGATTGTTTAATAGCTTTGGGTTTGTGACCAAGCATTTCATTTGGCTGAGTGTTGCTGATTTTCACATAGGCATGCTTGACCCATTCATCTTCAAAAGATAAATTTGTGTGCACTACATTATCAATACCTTTAGGATTTACATGGTGGATGATATAAAAGGATTTTATCTTCGTCTCAGTTGCTAGTTTCTGATTTAAAAGGGCATGAGGAAAGACCACTTACCATAGTAACTGAGTTGGGTTTCACGTCTTCCAACTGCATTTTCTCAAAGAAATACGAGGCCGCACTAGAGATGTTTCCAAAGAGCAACTGTGCTATCCCTGTCCATTGGTATTTGGCATATATGTCAATGACAGAAGTTGACATACCAAGAATTTATTTAAAGAGTACAAAAATTTGTGGCTTGTTCAAAAACTCCTAAATGGGCATAGGTAGGAAGCAGATTGAACACTGATATTAAATAGAATTTCCTAAAGAGACTTAAATTTCTATTGGATATTTTATGGGACGAGGTAAATTCAACCCAAACTTTTTTGAATCTGCATTTTAAACGTCTGGACATATGAGTTCATTTAGTAAACGCCAAGTTACAATGGGTATTGCATCTGACAATTACATTTGAGTAAAGAGAAATATGGCTTCATTGGCTTGTCCTTTTTTTAGCATGTCTAATAAGCATTGCATTCCATGCCATCACATCCTTTCTTGACATCTTCTCATTGCAATAAGGGCCTAGACCAAAATCCATGCAACAATTTGTATACTCATTCTTGCTGGTTTAATCTGGTATAGCCGCAAGAGACAGAGATTGGCATCCAGGCTATATGTGTTAGACGATACCTATTCTTGGATATAGGCTTCAAAATTAGGAAGAATATTAGGGTTATGAGGGTTCAAAGCAACAAGTTCTCTACTATGAAGGATTTTTGTTGTTGTTGTTTCTTCTGCATTTCATTTTCTCTATCCATGGAAATTGATATTTTTAACTCAAAACTACTATCCCCATTGATTACAACTAACTAGGTGCAATCAAGTATCACCTAACATATTTATTTCCTATAGGAAAAATACTCACAGGTGATCTTGGCGTATGACATAGCTTCATTTATTTTTAGACATTATTTGTGAATTTAAAAAGATCCCTCTCTATTTATGGCGGAAATAGGGGGTTTTGTCACGTGTTTCATTTATCTTTGAAATGTTTTATTTCCTGGAGAAGTACAAATTTATCTAAACTGGCTTCATTCAAATCATTTATTAATATTTATTAGTGCCCAAGATGTCAACCTTGTGAGTTATGGTTTACTGATATTTATTAATGTCTGAAATGACAACGCTGTGAGTTATGGGTTTCTAGTTTAAGATAAGTAGAATGGGATCCATCAATCTTTGCTGACAAATTTGGAGTCTTTTTCCTAAAGTACTCAATCATTATTGAAAGATGGAAATCTCACTTTTGTTTTTAATTGAATTGATAGAAGAAGAGGATTTTAGCTTTTATGAGAAAACTCTCTATTGTTGATTAAGTTTTTCTTTTAATTATTTGGAAATTAGGGGTCTTATTAATGCTTCATCTATCAATTCAAAACCATTAGTCTTTTTGAAATCATTTTAGTTAATTCTTAAAAAAAAATGAATAACTCGATCTTCAAATGAATGCTTTTCTTTTTTACCTTGTAGGAGGAGTGATTTCGTTGGCACAAGGAATTTGCAAATATTGAAGCAAAAAAAAAAAATATTTGAAAAGTCTTGAGTTGAAAGTGCACCTTGCAACGTTGAAGAATCATAAACCATTTGTGAAGAATATTTGAATTGAAGAATTGAGCACTAAACTTGAACGTGACAAAACATTTCTTAATGATTAGCATTATAATCCAAGGCGCCAATTCATGATTTAATTTTTTGTTTTAAACCAGCTCACTTTTCCATTTGGGTTTAAAATCAATTACTAATTTAATTTTTTTCAAATTTGAATTAATACTAAACATTAGAAACCTACTAAATTTCAATTTGGGTTCTTAAAATTGAACAAGACAACTCTCACATCTCGCTTTGGTGCTTTAAAATGAATCAAAATCATTCCTTTATGGACTTAAAATGAACAAGTGTTTTTCATGCTTTGCAATGTTTTTCACAAATTAATATCATTTAAAAGGCATATGCTCTTCACAGTGATCTTGAGAATCAAAAGTTTTTTGGTGATATTAGGTTGTTTAAAATATTTCCTTCACACTTTGATTTGCGGTCTAAAATTGAACAAAACATCTTGCGAGTGTGAGTAAACCTATTGTGTGTGTTCTCCCTTTGTTTCTAAATGAAGGTTGATTGAACTACAAATATTTTTTCTCACTTATGTTCATCTTAGAGGGCCTACCTTGTGGGAAAAATTACTCACCGAAGGGAATGACCCAACCAGTAACACACTAAGGACAAGTGTATTTCTAGCCGAGATATAAAAGTGGGTACTAGAACAAAAGCTAGTATCACGCAGTTGGCTCCTATGAGAAGGGCGGTAATGGTCTCTCACCACATGGGTCAACTCCTATGAATGAAAAGTCTGAATGAAAACCCCTTATTTAGAAAAACCTAAAATCCTATCTATTTCTTGGTGCAAAAGGTCATCTCCTTCGAAGCCGCCCCACATACACATGTAGTTCTATTGTAGAGATGAAAAGTATGCCATGGGAGATTCATGGGTACTGATGCTTGGCTGACCCAAGAATACAGTGCACTGTAAGGGGAGTCTATGTGGTCAATCATCTAATTATCCACACTAAATATGCACAACTAGATTTATCCAAGTGGGAACCCAACAAATATTGTATTTTCAGCCTAGGGTTGTGCATGTCCTTGGAATCAAAAAAATTTACTTGGATCTAAAACATTCAAAAAGAACTTAAAAATTTCAAACCCTTTGGAGTAAACAAGTATATTTTGATGAATCTAAGTGCTCTTGCTTACCCTAGGGATTCTATCCTTAAATGTTTCTAAGTACTTGGGTTTAATCATCATTTTTTTTCACTAAAGTGAACTCAGGGAACTATGTTCTTGAAACCCTAATTTTCACATAAGGGACCTTGTGGAATGAAAAGGAATTGAGACATAGACATTTAGTTTCAAAAATTAATCAAAGAACAATTTGTGGTAAAATGAATTCATTAAAAAAAGTAAAAGACAATTTACTCACAAATGTGTTCTCTGAAATGATTTCCCACAAAATAAAATTCCAGAAACCCCAGTTCAAAAGTCTTAGTTCAAAAGTTAGAGAAAGATTGGTTTACAAATTTTACAAGAAAGCTTCAAGAAATAACCCTGACTTGTATGAGTTCTATTATCAAAAAAATCTTGATATTTTTGAAAGGTTTTCTTTTCTCACATAGGAAGTCAAGCGTGTTATTCAAAATCGAGGTCTTGTAAGGAGGAGTGTTATCTAGGTCAAGTCTAGGATCAAAATCAATCACTCTCATCCACCTCTCAACCATCAAAATCAGTAAAAAACTGCCTCACTAACAACTCTTGGAAAATTTGAAAGCATTATTTATGCTAAGCTTCTAGGAAAAATCAAATCACTTTGTTTGACTTAACACACTTAGTCAAACCATCATCTTATGCATGAGTTTACTCTAGGATAACACAAATTCCTTGGGTTTACAAGTTCATTATCATCTTATTTGGCTTAACACACTTAGCCAAATCATCAAATCTGAAATCACCTCGTTTGACTTAGCACACTTAGTCGAACTACCCTCTTGTGTATGAGTTTACTCTAGGATAACACAACTTCCTAGAATTTATGAATGAATTATCATTTTTTTTTTACTTAAAACACGTAGTCAAACTATAAATCCATCACAACCAACCAAATCAAAGTCCTAAAGTTTAGCATTTCCCTCAAATTTTCTCAAGATTTTGCTTCATCCATATCATCTATTTTTCATTTATCTCATCCCCATTATCACTTTGGTCCTTGAATTATCCTAGTTTTTTTCTTCTTTGAAACTAAGGTTTAGACCAATCTAAGGGATTAGAGGTTCATCTCTTACATTACTAAAAATTGATATCTATTTTATGGTTCAAACTCGCTCTCAACACAATAAGAATATGGAGCAAAACAAAGAAACATCCATTTCAAGTGATCTAAGTCAAACCAAAAAAACATTCGACCCAATGATAACTATTGAACTCCCAATCAATCCTCCTCGAGTACCTCAAAACTCTCAAGAGGAAGGTCATATAGAGGACATCACTGACAATGGGATGACACAATCAAAACTTCTAGAAATGGTGGAAAACCCTGAGAACCATCGAATTTTCAGTGCCATGCTGAGATTGTACCCATCCCAATACATGTTAGAGTTACAAAAAGAAGGGGCTAAACTCCCTTCTGACTTTGATATAAGCACTATTATGGAGAGGTCTCTTGATATCATTCCCTCACCCGCATCCACACTTCCACTTCAAAAAATCATTTAGGACATCCCCCAAATCATATCATTTATCGCTTCAACCCTGTTGGTTGTTAACAAGGGAAGTGCCATGTTTCGTGAATTCCAAAAATATTGCCTTGTGAACAATTGAGGGTTAAATGCAATCACCACATCAGATCAATCTGTCTTGGTAAATCCATTACACCCTTACATCCTTCTCATGTTTCATGATCATACTAATTCATCCTCATTTCACACAGCATCATATTATCCCCTAGACATGCAAACCTCTCTTCCTAACTCACAAGGAGAAGGTGAATTATTTGGATTAGGAGGAATCTTGGATCCATCATCATCACTTTTAGGGATTTCACCACCTATCTTTCGACCACTTCTACCCCTATTGCTCGCATCTACATCATCACTCGGGTTGGTTCTTCCTCCTCTTCCTGCCATCAACCATTTAAGTCAAAAAACCTTATCAAATCCACTAGTTGTGTCATCTGTATTGCAGCAATAGATGGAAAACCTCCAAACAACCATAATGATAAATGCATCAACCATTCCTCAAAGCATGGTTTCTCAATGACCAAGCACCTCAATCACACTTTCCATAGATCTAACCCCGACCATTAACATGATCATTCCACTCATCACAATGGTCGGTGTTCTTCCTAATCCACCACCATTACCACCAAGGAACAACACAACCAATTCATTCACCATGATTTTGCAAGCTACTTGGCAAGATGCTCAACAAAAACCACTCCAAAATCAGCAAGCCACACAACTAGTTGCTCAACAATCACAAGAGAAATTAGTTGCACAATAGGCACAACAAGCTGCACAAGCCCAAGACTTGTTACAACAACAACAAGCCACACAAGAAGCTCGAGCCACCCAAGTTGCGCAGGAAACTCGAGACACTCAATTTGCACATGCCACTCAGATTGCATAGGAAATCCAACAAGAACATACTCAGGAACAAGCCCAATTCCAAGCTCAGCAAGAAAAAGCACAAGTACATTACCATGCACAATTGCAAGTGCAACAAGAGGTGTATCACCAAGCCTTACAAGACTATAAATTACAGCAGCAATACGACCAACAAAAAACATTGTTGGCACAACAACAACATGACTAACAACAAGTGTTTTTGGCATAGTAGTAGTAGGACCAACAATAAGAATTGTTGGCTCAAAAACAAGTGCAGGCATCACTTAGCAAATATTGCAAAAAACCACACCAACATTCCACCCATCAATCTCGCACCCCAAAACGTATTCACCCCACATCCTAATCTGCAAGGCGATGTGATGAAAAAGATCAAATTTCTCTCATAGAAAGTCCTATATCTTCAATCAGGGAAGATAGTTAGGACACCGAGTAATTTGTGCCCTTATCCATTTGACAAAATCTTGGTAATGGTACCATTCTCAAAGGGATTCAAAATCCCCAAATTTGATAAATATCGTGAGATTGGAAACCTCAAAGATCACATGTGAGAGTTTTAGGTACATTGCATGGAAGTTTCCTACAATAACACATATCTAATGAGGCTATTCCCTCGAAGTTTCGTTGGTGATGCTATGGAATGGTTTTCTTGTATGCCTATGGGGATCAAAAAAATTTAGGAAATTAAAGATGCATTCCTCCAAAATTATGCATTCAATATTTATGTGGATGTTAGTTTGGAAGAACTCTTGACGCTCAAATAGGGTAAGGGGGAATCATTCACCACCTTTCTCCAATGATGGGGAGACAAGGCCAATTAAAGCAAGTGGGCAATGCCAAAAGAGCAACAAGTTTGTAACATCATTACCAGTATAGACAAAACCTTGGCATTCTATCTGAAGATGCAATGCATCACTACGTATGATTAATTGATCCCCAAGGCGCTCAATATTTAATGAGCTCTTATTACACAAGGGGGCACACCCACTTATTCTGAACATCAAGACAGTCACCCATCCACCAACTACAATGACAAATCTCGCACATGGGTGAAGAATAAAAATGTCACCAATGATGGAGTAGTGTATGCCAAGGTTGTCATCAATGCTCCTAAGAAAAATAATCAAACACATCATCAATCATAGAAAAAAATTGAAATAACAAGCAAACAAATGTGGTGAACCAAAAACAACCCCAAAATCAGATCAATAATCTCAATAATCAAGGAGGTCCACGTCCATGAAACAAGTTTTCCCCCAGATTAAAATTCACAACCCTTGGGGAGTCAATCAAATCCATCATGAATTTTTTTATTAATGAGAACATCATCAAGGTCCCCACCCATGATAATTACAGTGAAGCCTAGCTGAAGCCACCTTGGTACAATGAAAATCTCCTTTGTGATTATCATAAGCTCAAGGGACACACAACCGCTAGCTATATGAAGTTGAAGAAAATCATCCAAGATATCATTGAGGAAAAAATAAAAAATATTGAGCAATTGATCAATAATCAAGATCTAAAGATATACACAAATCTGATACCTAATGATAATCAAGGAAATAATCAAGGAAATAACCAAGGGAACAATAAAGGGAAACAAAAGTATGCTAGTGCAAAACTTGTATACGAAGACATCGTCACATGCATAGATGAAATGGTCACTGTCATTAGTGTCAAAGGAGCCAATGTTGATTGTGGAGTCACCACATGCAGCAACAAGGTTACTATTACAGGGGCATCACAAAAATCTAAGACCCCCATTTCAAAACTAAAAGTCGTTCCCTATGATTATAACATCATTCACCATCTAAAAGGAACCCTCACTCATATTTCCATCTTGGAGTTACTAAAAATTTCCGCCACCCACAAGAAATTTCCATCTGCTACCCTTGATATGAAAAAAATTTAGGCTATGGTTGGTAACATCGTCACTCCAAATCTCCTCACCTTCTCTAATAAAGAATTTCCCGCCCAATCATCTCACAATCATGCACTTCACCTTCAAGTGTTGGTTCACAAGAAAAAGTTCAAAAGGGTCTTGGTGGATGGAGGCCCAAGCCTCAATATTTGTTAACTTAAACTCATAAAGAACTTGGGAATTTTATAAGACTCCATCGACAAAAACAAAGGCATCACCATTAGAGCATATGATGACAAGGAAAGAGTGTCTCAAGGCACTATCAGGATCCCAATCCATGTGGGGCCAACCACTATGGAGACTACAATTCAGGTCCTTGACCTTAAATTTCCCTACAACATCCTCCTAGGATGCCTATGGATCCATGGAATGAAGGTGGTCGCCTCAACATTCCACCAATGTGTCAAATTCTTATACCAAAATGAGGAGGTCACAATACATGGTGATCTAGAGCCATTCACCTATTGCAAAAAATTAGAATCCAAGTTTTACAAAATTCCCCAAGTGCCAAAGAATGATGAAGGTCCCTCCACTTCATACATAGACCCATCTAACCTCACCTCCACTTCTACGATAGAGACACCCTCCATCCCTGATATATATTACATCAAGCTCATGATCTAGGACAATGGGTGTGGATATTACAAAATGATAAGAAATTATTTTGTTGTAGGAGAGTTACCACAATCTCCTAGGTAACATGGGCAACCCCAATCAGTTGAAACAATCATCCACACTTTTGAGGTAGACCCTTCTAGATTCCTCCATTAGGGGGATCTTAGTCAAGAAAATGTGGATGAAAGAGACATTGCAAGATCATTATACCAAGATGAAAGACCCACACCCACCCTACCCATGGATGAAGCTAGCAGAGGACTGCAAATAATGCTTGGTATGGGCTACAACATAAATGAAAACCTTGGAAGGAACGGTGATGGACGAATGGAACCCATAATTTTGGAGAGATGAATGAGAAATATTAGCCTTGAATGCAAACCACCAAGTATAACCATATGTGGTAGAGGTACCCCTATTAGAGCAGTTAGGTCTCCCCCTCAATTATTGACAACTGCTCTTCAACTACTGGTATCCACAGTTTTACCCTTAGACAATTTCACCTTCGACATAACTGGCATCTATAGTAGTAGTGATGATGAGGTTACCATAATAGGCCTTCCCATTATTTTTGAAGATTCCTCCTTACTGATGATTAGTGCCTCACTCGTTGAGTCAGACCACCAAACTCACAAAATAAACCTAGTTTTCCCCCAACTCATTGACTATGACCAACGAGGACCACCGGTTCAAGACACATTCGAAAACAATGAGGCTCTCTCAGAATTCATGGGACTAAGGGATATAGTACCATGTAGAGATTAAAAATTTTGGTTCGACATCACACTGAACATATAGGATTATTATGAGGAGAAAATTGAGTCCTTTAGTCAAAAAAAAAAAAAGAATGAGAATAATCTTATGGTCATTGAGTGAAAACCACACCATGACACTCTCTAACCATAAAATAGTAAAAATAAAGGATGCATCAAATGGTGAAAACCTCTCTGAGGTGTCGGATGATGAAGGATTCAATCTCCCCCTATTGCACTTCATCAAGAGAAATTGACAGTCTTAGTAGAATGCTACAATCCTATCAATCTAGGAACACTGGCAACACCACACATCACTTTCTATGTCGAATCACTTCTAACAAGAGAACAAGAACTATTGGCTTCATTTCTAAAGGAAAAAAAGGTGAACTTTGCATGGAGCTACAATGACATGTCAGGTCTTGATTTGGATGTCGTGGCTCATCATTTAGTTGTCTACCTAGGGGCAATGCCAATAAGACAAAAGTTGAGAAAGATGCACCCTCAGATAGCCTTTCTAGTCAAGGTAGAATTACAAAAACTCTTGGATGTTAGCTTCACATGCCCAATTGATTATCCTGAATGGGTATCAAATATTCTACGAGTTTCAAAACTGAATGGGGGAATCTATATCTCCACTACCTCTAGAGACCTCAATAAATCATGTCCTAAGGATGATTTTCCACTACCTAACATTGATATGATAGTGGAAATGATGGTTGGACACAAGATGCTATCACTGATGGATGGCTTCTTAGGGTACAACCAAATTATGATCACAAAGGAAGAACAACATAAAACAACATTTACATGTCCATGGGGCACCTACTGTTGGAACATGATGCCATTTGGGATAAAGAATGTAGGTGGAAAATACCAAAGATCCATGACACTAATTTTCCATGGCATGATTCTTAAAACAATGGAAGACTATATAGATGACATATTGGCAAAATCCAGAAAAAGACAAGACCACATAGTAGCCTTGAGCTCTATTTTTGATAGATTAGAAAAATATAAGGTCCATCTCAACCCAAAGAACTATGTCTTTGGGGTTCAATCTGGAAAAATCCTAGGATATATAGTATCAATGACAGGAATCAAGGTAGATCCTACCAAGGTCATAGAAATCTTCGATATGGAAGCACCCAGGACATTAAAGCAGTTGAGGGGTTTACAAGGCATACTCCAATCCATCCGAAGATACATAACATAGTTGGTGGATAAACAGATCCCATATTCTCATCTACTCCACAAGGAAGAAGCATACAAGTGGGATGACAAGTGTGATCAGGAATTTATTAAAATCAAAGAATATCTACTTATGCCACGAGTGTTAATGCCACCCATTCAAGGAAAGACACTAATCCTATAAATCTCAGCAACAACAATAGCCTTTGGTGCTCTTTTAGCTGAACAAGATGAAATTGGAAAAGAGCCTACAATATACTGCATCAGTAGGACAATGGTAAGGCATGAGATCAACTACACACCAATAGAAAAAGCTTTCCTAGCAGGCATATTTTGCAGCCCAAAAGTTCAAACACTACATGTTGGCTCATTAGATCAAGCCGATTGCAAAAATAGAACCCCTAAAGTATTTATTCTCAAAGGAAATGCTCATAGGAAGGATGGCTAAGTGGGTCATGATACTATTAGAATATGATATTGAATATGTGGAGAAAAAATCAATCAAAGGACAAGTCATTGTAGAACAACTAGCAGAGGCTCCAATCTATTTAGAGAATCCACTCATGTCAGAGTTTTCAGATGAATCCATCCTTAATCTCCACATAATTGATCATTGGAAACTCTACTTCGATGACTCATACACACAAAATGGATTAGGAGCTGGTGTTTTTTCATCACCCCATAGGGGGGTTGTATTCCTAGATCCTACAAATTGGCATTTCCCTACACTAACAATATTGTAGAGTACGAGGCTTTAACCATAGGTCTCAATATTGTAGCACAGTGGTGGATTAGGGCTCTAAAAGTCTATGGAGATTCACAGCTTATTATCAACCAAGTCAATGATGAGTACCAAACTAAGGATGATATGCTGACACTATACAAGAAGTTAGTAGAGAGCCTCAAAGAAACATTCATTGATATCACCTTTGAGTTGATACCAAGGGCTAACAACAGAGCATTTGATGCCATGGAAACAATTGGATCCTTATTGTATATCCCTTGCAATGTCTCAAAACATGAATTCTTGGTAGAGTAGCTTCTTGTACCCACATTGGAGGTACCAGAGTCACAATATCTGTGTGAACTCGTTGGTCATGGTGATCCCTAGTATCATGACATCTAAACCTACTTGAGAATAGGATTCCTCATAGCTAACATAACCCCAAACCTCAAACAAGACTTTTTCAAGAGGTCCACCCATTTTTTCATCTTAGGAGAAAACCTCTATTGTACGAGTATTGAAGGACCCTTGTTGTGTTGCTTAAATTCCAAGGAAGCCCTGACTGCTTTAACTGAGGTACATAATGGAATTTTGGGTTCACACTCGAGTGCTATGACCTTGGCTAAGAAGTTGTTGAGGACTAGGTAGTACTGGCCAACAATAGAAAGAGAGGCACACGACTTTATCAGAATTTTTTTTATAGTTCCAGCAGCATGGAAACCTTCTTCATGCACCAACTCAGGAAATTCATCCTTTTGTTGCACCATGGCCCTTCTCACGATGGGGGCTTGATCTCATCAGAAAAATCATACTCACCTCATCCATTGGCCACAAATTCATCATCACCACCACAAAGTACTTCACAAAGTGGGTTGAAGCAATTCCAATGACCTACATAATGGGAAAGTCAATTTCTGAGTTCATCCTGAACTATCTCATTTTTCGATATGGTGTTCCCCAATCCATTATCTATAATAATGGGACACCTTTCAAGAATTAGGATATGCATGACCTTTGCCACAAATTCAATATCCAACATCACTTTTCCACTCTGTATTACCCATAAGGCAATGGCCAAGCAAAATCCACTAATAAAACTATCTTAAAAATCCTTAGGAAAACAATCAATGACTCTGGTCATGACTGGCATCTGCAACTAAATCCTACCTTATGGGCCTACCACACCAGCATTCGTACACCAATAGGTTCCACCCCATTCTCCTTGGTCTATGGATCAAAATCCATCTTACCCATTGAGATTGAGCTCCCATCCCTGAGAATATCATTGCAAAACCTCATCACAAATGAAGAATACAGGGTCTCATAACTAAATGAGCTATAGTTACGAGATGAATGACATATGGATGCCCTCAACCATCTATAGATCTATAAGAACTTCCTAAAGTGCAGCTACAACAAAAAGATCAGCAGACACACCTTCCAAGTCGGCGAACTTGTGTTAAAAGAAACTCAAAAGAATGTGCCAAATCCATAAAGCAAAGGAAAATTTGAACCCAATTGGTTGGGAACTTTTTTCATCACAACAAGTTATATATTAGGGGCATATCAATTATCAACACCAGAAGGTGAGCCTTTGTAGGAGCCCCTGAAAAGCTCCCATCTCAAAAAAATTTATGCCCAAAATTTTGCAAGGTATCAAACAAAAAAAAAATTAAAGAAATCCTAAAAAAATGATCACCCAGATGAAAACCTAGCAAAAAGGAATCTTGGTGACAACAAAAAAATATAAAAAAATCATAAAAAGGATTGAAAACAGTAAAGAAAAAAAATCGTCCTCTAGTGAAAACCACTTCGGTGGCGCTTTGGACAAGTACCTTGGTAAGAACCTAGAAAACAAGCACCAAGTGTAAATGAAGCACTCTCCATCCACCAGGATCTTCATAGCCTATTTTGTGCAGTCACTTACCCATTACATTCCATCTAACTTTCCATCAAATCCGTTCACATTTCGTACCATAGCTTGATCTTGTGCTCGTATCATGTTCCACCATAGTACTACTTGGCATATTCCTAAGTTCAGTTTGTCTTTCCTTTATCAAAGTAGTCTATCACATCATGTTGGGGGCATGATCGTACTTGCATTAGATTGGATTCATGTATATTCTTAAGATCTTCTTTGAAAATCAAAAAATCAAAAAACATTCAAAAAAATCCTTCAAAATCCAAAAAAAATCAAAAAAATCAAAAAAATTCAAAAACATTCAAAACATCCATCAAAAAATTAAAAAACATCCAAATCCATAAAAATTTGAAAAACATGTCAAAATCCAAAAAATTCAAATATAGAGTCATTGGTCAAACTACATCATCTCTGAGCTTGAACGTAGGTAAGGTTGATCTTTGATCATCCCTCGAGACATTTTAGGTCAGTCCTAAGACATTCGTCACAATCTAGCAATCTGTGTGCCCATCGTTCTCATCATTGAGTCAAGCTTATCATCAGTCAAACTACATAGTCTCTGCATGTATAAAATGGGCAAGACTAATCTATGGATCAGCTTCTGAGACCCCTAGGATAGGTCTTTAAGTTAGTCTCTTGGTCAAAATCTCGAAAATACCAAAAACATTGAAAACTTTTGAAAATACAAAAAACATTTGTAAAACATCTCAATATTCCAAAAACAACCTCAAAATTTTTGAAAAAACCCAAAATGGTGCATTTGTCTCCTCTCACTTTCACCCACAATAATCATCATTCATAATAAATCATTGTCACCTTCATCCTTTGGTAAGACAGTTAGAAGCAAGTCTAGCAGGTCCAACAAGTGGAACCTAATCGTCAAAGTCTAAAGTCTAGATTAGTGAATCAACAAGTTGGTCAACTCAGAGTATCAATAGCTTATCATCTAATCAATCTCATCAAAACCCTTATCACAACATGTCCTAGGAATGCGACCTCCCTATGATGGACATCAACATCAGGTATCACTATAGTTTAGTCTTTGGCTAGCAGTATGAAGAACATTAGCTTATTTGTTTACTTTATCTTGATCTTTTTAGACTTATCTTATTTTGCGCTCATTCCAAGGACCTATCAATGATGTCTAAACAAAAATATTTAGAGAGAAAGGATGGGGCAATAATCATTATCTTTTATCTACTATGTTTGTTGGATATTCTTGTAAAATAACTTCATCATGCATGCTTTGTTTTGTCTATAGGGAGGATGTGTTAGATGTATTGTTGCCCACATAAGAAGGATTGCCTTTTTATGCTTTGGTCTGAGATATCTAGAATATATGAACATCTTGAATAAGGTTTTGGTTTTCAAGTGTGAACAAGAGTACTCCTATCTAATTGACAAGTCAAAGTCCATCACACTAGGCACAACACCATCCTGGTTCTTAATACTTTGATGGATCACACCTATGTGTGTTATCAAACATAAAGAAGGGTATTCTCTTTATCTCTCCCATCCTTGGATAAGAAATACATCATTATCATTCATCATAATATCCAATAAATTCTTGATGACTAGTGGTCTTGTTGGCCTTCTTCATCTTCTTGGATTTAAGGGTTGATCCCTCTCATTCTTCTATCCTCTTTCGCGCTAACAATGCATCCATCTTGCATCCTGCATAATCACACCATATCATCATAGTAAAACATCAACCATCTCATCCATCTCACATACATTTCATAATCATCTATTTTTTTAGGATAATATAGATTTGTTATTCTAAGCATCTTAAAAGCATCTCATTTGCATTATCATTTAAGTTGTTTAAGATAATATAGATTTGTTATTCTAAGCATCTTAAAAACATCTAATTTACATCATCATTATCATATAGATTATATAGTCTAACCATCCATACATCCATTTTGAACCTCTTTGTCATGAGATTGACCTCAAATTGAATTTTTTCACTCAATCTCTTGAGGGGGAAATGTACTAATGTACTTCTTTTCATTGGAGCATCCAAAAAAATCAGATTTATTTTTTAATTTTGATGTCAGCGGCATCATTCTTTGAATCAATGCAAGGGAAGGACCATTGCTAGACCTTAATAGAAGATGTTGATCATGCTTTGGAATACATTTTTGAGATATGCCCTCTAATTTGTTAGGTGATGTAGAGACATTGTCAACATGATCAATGGTGCATAGATTGTGGATTATGTCAATAGGATCACATAATGTTAACACATCTTGAAATAGATCACTAAAAAGTGGCTCTTGACGAATGTTAATTTGATCATTGGATGGGGTAGACATATCTTCCAAATTCTCATTGATGGATTGATTTTGATCATTGTCCTCAGCAGTTGTGGTGGAGATATTGTCAAAATTTTCAAACTTAAGATCAAATGATGTTGATGTTTCTCGAATTGGATCATTGTTGGATTTTGTTGGTGGGTTTTTATCATGATTGAAAAGTGACTCTTGATATATGTTTATTTGATTGTCGGAGGAGATGGAAACATATTCAAGGTGCTCATTCATAGGTAGTTGTGATTGATCTTTGAGATGTGATGACTGATCTTTGAGATGGTGTGATTGGGGTTTTTGTTGATGTTGTTGATACCCCACCTCTTGATATTGGAGATATTGTTATTGATGTGGTTGTGGACCCAACTCAATGCTTTGATGATTTGGTTCAACCAATGGAAAAGTGTATTGATTTTATGGTGGAGTGTATTGAGTTTCTTGAGTGTATCAATTTTATTTCATAAGATTTGATCTTTACATTCTTGATATCATTGATTTGGTTGTTGACCAATCATATCTGACATGTATACTTGTGGTGTTTGCATGGAATCATGGATGGATTGATCTTGAAAAATGTTCAGATTTGGTATGATGTTCAGATTTTGCATTATTGGTTGATATTGAACATTGTTTTGGTTTGGAAACATATTGCTTTAATTTGGGTAACTTTGATTTTGCACGGTGTTACCTTGACTTGGATCAATACATCGATTTGTCAATATATATCTTGGATTTTGAACAACATTTGTATTATTTGGAAACTTATCTATCCCAAAGTTTACCAAGTATGGATTTGAAATGTTCATGTTTGGTAAACTTGTATTTGGCATGTATGGATTTGGTGGGATAATGTTGTTTGGAAGACTCATCCCTTGATTGTCTTGTTGATAGATTTGTAATTTTTTTCTTTGATTTAAATATACCATATAAAAAGGTGGTCAAAATTTTAGATTGGGAAAATGCACATTTGTATCGTTGAGATTTGGAGGAGATAATGATACCATGCATGGATTGCATAAATGTGAGTTTCAATAATCAATTGGAATTGTGAGACTTGGATAGTTTGGTTGACTTGGACTACTCATGATGGATGAATCAAGTTTATATTCCATGTTCCGCTTTTGTTTTGACCTCGTTGCAAAAGTGAACCTCTAAGGTGTTTAGGACCAATGATGAGATGAAAGTTAAAAGGGTGAGTGATATGGGTGTTTGAAATTTTAGGAACTTTGGAGGAATACTAGACTTCAGGATTTTGGATTTTGATTTGGATTGGGTTTGATTTGGATAATAGACTCATAAATCCCAAGATGTTGGATGTTATCTTGGGGTAAAATTGTCCACATAGGTGATAATTAAACTAAATGTGTGAGGAAGGATTCATCCACTAACACGTAACTAAACATATGATTTTGATTTGTTTTGATGGTGTACCCAAGTCTAGATAATGATGTTTCTAAATTTCAAGAAATTTTTTTGGTGTGATGGGATGATAAATGTTTTGAATGGATGAAGTGTTTGATTTTATCCTAGATGAACCTAAGAGGAATTTGATTATGAGACCAAGGTAGTGAAGACCAAGATTTTCTCTAAGAGTAGTTCAAACCAGAAGACCAATGTTTGCATGGAAAACCATATGACCAAAAGATACCAAGCACTATGTGGGGTTCAATTGGAGTTAATCTTGGTTAATGAATTGGTTTTACCACATCCACTTCTTGCTTCGTTTCTCAAACTGAATGTCTATGTATCAATTCCTTTTAATCCCACAACATAACCACATGTTACGTGGGGTGGCTTCAAAAGACATGACCTTTTGCACCAACAAACATAAAAATATTTTAAAATTTTCTAAACAAGGGGTTTTAATGCAGGCATTCCTTCTAGCGCCACATGTAAGCACCACAAATATAAAAACAATTTTAACTTCAACACTCATTAGCATGGGTTAGTTCAAACTATGCAAACATAATAGTGCTCCTATGAAATAATCCATCACACCTCATAAAATTACAACATAGATTAATTGAAAGCTTAAAGAAGCATAATGCATACCTATTCCATAGTGGATTGGTACACCCTTGATATGTAAAGAATCCCTTTGCCAATCCTAGATAAGCTTAGATGATGATAATGGAAATGGGATGCAAAATGATGATCAACTCCAAACTGTTGATAGTAAGAATGCTCAAATTGTGGATCAAGTTGTGGAGGATTAAATCAATAGAAAGGGTATCTATTTATAAAATATAATGATAGAAGAATGCAAGATAGGAGGAATGTGGGATAAAATATAATCTAATGGCATTGTTCCACATATCACCATTCCAATGGAGGGAGGTTGAGCATATTTTGATCAATGTGCAAGTTTGAATTTTGAATTTCGTGAAATGACTTGCTTAGGGGGGATGAAATATGAGTTAAATGCCAAGTTTGACTTGTGTAAGAGACATGTAAGAGAAATGTAAGAGCTCTGAAATTCTTTGTTAGATGGGAAATTCATGTGGGAGGGAAAATTCAAATTGAGAGAATATTCCCTCAAAGATGCCAAGTTTGAATGAAAATGAAGAATTCATAAATCAATTAAATTGATTTATGTACACAAGTTCCAAAATCCAGACAAAAGAGGAATAGGATTATCATTAATCATGGTTTTATTAATTGAATTGAATATTAGTTGATTTTGAACTTTGACTTAGATACTTGGATTTATTTAAATCAAATGGGAGGAAATTGATGCATTAGTAATTTAATTAAATAAATTTGATTTATTTAATTAAATGAGGAACATTTGAAGATACTTATATAAAATTGATTTATTTGATTTAAGGAGGATTACTTAGGATATAATTAAACAAAAGATTATTTATTTAATTTTTCAATTGCTCGAGGTGTAACAAAAGGTGGATCTAGAAACCTTTTTTGGGAATGACCCTCAAACTCAGTAACCTAGTTTGACTAGTTGAAGGTTGAGAAAATTTTGTTACTCCACCCAATTAAGAGTTTATTTTCTAGTAATTCTTTACTGTTGTGATCTTATTCACCTTGTTGATAGGTCAGTTAATCCTTTTATTACTTTGTGAACATTCTTCTATTCAACCATAAGGTGAATCAAATGAAAATAAAAGTAAAATAAATATCTTGAGCCTTAAGCATAACACCACCTAATAGACGAATATCCTGTATCATATACTCCAAGATTTTTTCTCTAATATCCATCAGATTCGACACTCGCACTTCATCATGTGGGATGGATCCTTTAGAGCCTAATTGCGGACATAAAGTCTTAGCCAATGTAGCCAGACTACTAGGTAGCAGAGTGTATGAATCTCTTAGACGGAACAGCCTTTTATTCCCCGTATACACTGATAACTTGTAAAGCTTAAGGTTCCTCATGAGAGGTTTGATGGTGTATCCCTTATCCGCACGAGAAGCATAATATTTCATTAATAGAATACCATCGAATCGTGAGAAATTATGGAAGTAAACTATTCGAATATTAGTTCGATCAGCAAGTATTGCTAAATGCTCTAGAAAGTCGAACAACTTTCGATCACTCCTGTCTTCAAATTTTGTTATATGAAAGAGGTCATCTTCACTGAAATATGTTTCAAAGGCATAATCCGAGTAGTCCCCTACATTGTCACCCGGCCTAAGCGCTACGAAACCCGCAGCGTAGGGCACATGAACATTATTGATTAGAACCATCTCCATATCGGCAACAATGAAAGGCATCCTTTCCTTAGTTGTAGGTTTGAGTGCAGGTACATGATTGGGATAACGAATCTTACTACCCATAGCTTCCACTTCTTGTCGTTCACCACAACCATCTATGTCGGCATTCATTAATTGCAGAATTATGGCATCCATTTCATCGGAGCTAAGAGGTACCTCTTTTTCCTGCATACCTCTCACATACACTCGAATGGATATACCTAATAGCAGTGCTTTATCGTAATCCTCAACTTTTTTAATACAGAGTTTCAAGATCTTAGCATATACATCCACATTAGGAACTGCATTCCCGCTTTTATCATTTAAAGAAATAGCAGTACCAATTGTATAGGCAACATCTCTGGTTGGTATTTTCATGACATAACCTATGGTAAACTTACCATACTCAAACTCTGTATTGTATGCGTACTTCATTAACCAGTACTGCCAATGCTATCATTTCATAATCAACGCATTGCAGGTAAGGTGCTTTAAATCCAACTTCAGCTATTCTCAATCCTACATATGGATCTAGGCATTTTTCCCAATCAATTAACAGCTTGAAACGTTTCGAATAAGCATCGAACATGGTAGATTTTTTCATGGTTATTTTATCCTTTAAAAGTGCAAGCTGTAGTTACAGCCGATAGACTCCTAGCTCTTGATAAGTGAAAGAAATTTATTCCACTTCTTAGCATACAGCATCCCAGCATCCATTTGGCAGAGCTTCACCACAAACAGTATATACATATTCATCGTGACAATGCACAGTATCATCAATCTTTTGATCCCATTTTGACTTATTGTTGTAATTCAAATCCTTAGGTACCAGAGATATTAAAATAGATCTAAGAGACATGCCAGTAATAGGCTCATTCCCCCTGTCAGAGTTCATAGGATATGGATCATTCAACAACTCTCCAGTTGTTGGTGGATCAGATTCATTCGAATAAATTCATTAATTATTTGAAGTGGAGGACCCATGTCAATAAACACTTTGGTATAGATTGTAGGAACCACAGCAACAGAAACAGATGTTGTTATGAAATTATCATGTACCATGTATACTGGCACTTTCATTAAAGTCAATTGCTCCACCACTTTCATAGCGATAAATGCATCTTTCTGATGAATAAAGTTGATGCAGGTAGATACTTGAGTCTTGCGCTTATCCCTAACCGACGTAGGCACTCGGATAGTAGCCCGCCGTCTCTTCAAGCGCCCCCTATCATAAAGCCATATATCTGCTTTATTGCTATGCATATAATCCTGGACAGTAGTGAAGTACGGTATACTATAGATCATAGGTTGATCCAAGGCTGAACAAAACCAACCGATTAGGTTAATCAACTTCATTAAACTGGCTATGTCTGGATATTTATTGATCCAGAATTCATGGAAAAGTTTAGCGATGTGATAGTAATCCTTAGGCCTTAGCAATGGACCATAAGCCTCACGAATATCACTAGCCATGGTTATAACCGTCTTACCATATATTAATGGCATAAAGAGTTGTTTGATGAGCTTTCTCGTTAACCGAGATTCTATGATAGCATACTTACTATCCAATCTTGAATGCAAGAACTTCAGAAGTTCATATTTCAAACACTGATACAAATCTTGGATATCCCTTTCAGGAGATGGAATAAGATTCGTACGCCTACCCATTTCAGCGTTAAGCAAGAGGTAACTCATGATTTGTTGAGCACTCGCAGAAGCATCTTGAGTCACTGGAATCTATTCAAACCACGAATTCTATCGATATCAGTAACTCTTTCATTAGATAGAACCTTGGCTATGAACTGAAATGGATCACTAGCTTTCAGTGCTAAGTTAATTAAACTTTTGTCCGATTCAATCATTTATTCACAGTTATGCATATACCAGCTAAAAGCTTTATTTAACGATGAGAATTTCTGATACTTAAAGGCAGCAGCACATGCTAATTGAATTTTGAGAGACATCTCATCACACTTGGTTAGTTCAGGTGCTAGGGCGTCAAAGGCAAATATGATCAAACTTCTGGCCAAATCCCGCTCGTGAAAATGCAATACACCGGCTCGGTAGATTCTACCACAGAAGTCCATGAACGCTGGTAGATAGAATTTATAGCCGGCGTATGCACTCGCCAGAATTAAAATGAAATCTTCATACCTAGCTTGCTGCACCCGCTTAACTAATTCCGTTAACAGAATGTTACAGCTACACACCTCCTTCACAACTTGGTCATTGATGTAACAGAGCCTCAATAGGTCAGAAGCATCTGATAGATTCACTTTCGCTAGACTTCTATTCATGAGAATACCCACATCTTCTAATGCCTCATGATTGCCCATAATGAACGACAATACATTAGAGTTGATCTCGAAGACTTGAGACTGAAGTGTATTCAATACCTCGCACATAGGCCTTGGAGTATTCAACTTGATATAAAAATTGCTATAGTTACGAGAAGTGAATAGACGAAACCTATTATAGATGTCTCCCATTAGTCCACTTAAGTACCCCCCTTCTATATCAGCTAACGTGGAAGGTACATCTACCTTAGATTTCCAAGGTAACGGTTCGTAAACCATGGGAAGATTTAGTTTAATGGGAAGGATACTTAAGTAGAAATTGCATATAGCTTAACAATTGAGTATATAACCCTTCATCTTAGAAACAGGTACTACTGGCATATAGCTTGCTCTAGTTTTCAAGGTAATCAATTCTCTTTCAACCGAGAACTCTACCAAGCCGACCCTGATAGCATAATGACTCGTAGTCATTTTGATTCTTTTATTTCTATCTAGATTGAAAGATAAATTAACATCGTCCTTACCCGCAGCATTCTTCATACCCATATTAACAGCTTGAACTCGTACAGTAGAATCAATCTGTTGGATCAAAGTAGATACCCTAACGACGGATAAATCCCGTACAAAGTTGAAAACTGATCCTAGTACATGAATAATTATAGCCTCCAGTGTATATTTACCAAATACCTGAATATATTGTAAATCCGTATCTGATAGGCCGTAGTTATTCTTTAGATAAAGCTTAGCACTAATCAGATCTTGACGAATTAATAGTTTGATCAAGCACGGATAAGTTTTAAACACACTCTTTTCATCAAATGAATAGTAAGATCTTCGATCTGTTTCTGTAAATCAAACAACCCCTCCTAGCTCAAAGATTCACAATTCTGTTTTGATTGAACCAATAATTTGATAACTTCATGCTGATACATAGTAACATTAGACACCTTTTTATCACTAGAGCTAGAGATAGACTCAATCTTTTGGTAGAAATTATTCCAGAAGGAATCAATAGTTCGTTCCTTACTTGAATAATCTCCACTTTCTGCATAATTCTCTCTACGGAAATTGCTACCATTATCATAACCGGCAGCATCTGAATAATGTCGTACAAACCACGTTTTCTCGACACAGCTTTCGACAAGATGTGGGCAGTTTGAGTTGGCCGCCAAACTAAGAATCAGATAAATAGTCATGGGCAAATATGTGTTATTCTTGTGCTCTTAGATGAGTGGTATCGATCTCCCGCTGGTGGGCTGCACTAGACTACATACGATAGGGAAGCCGACAGTGCCCTCCTCAAACTTAACGAGGACCAAGACAGATGACAGTACCCTCGTGAGAGGATGCCGACAGTGTCATCGTGAGAGGATGCCGACAGTGGCCTCCACTGATTAATGAGGTACCCATCAATCCCAACAGGTGGATTGTCCTGCCAGGGCTGATCTCGTGAGAGGATGTCGACAGTGTCCTCGACCGCGAGAATGCCGACAGTGGCCTCCACTGATTAACGAGGCAGCCAGGGTTGATATCGTGAGAGGATGCCGACAGTGCCCTCCAGAGAAACTAACAACCCAGAGGATGCCGACAGTCGCATCCCACTGATTAACGAGGAGTCCAAGACTTGAAGACAGGTAGAGATTCTGACTGTTCTGAAGACATCAGGTGGATGGGTGAAGTACTTGGAAGAGAGTGAGAGCAGCTGGCTGCTGGGGCAGCCTGATAACTACTCTAAAGAGTAACACTAGATAGGAGGGAGGGAGGGAGGTAATTTTTTACTCTAAAGAGTCACACTAGATGGCTCAAGATAGACCTTACCATTTGGGAATAAAAATAAATAAAAATAAATAAAACATCATAAAATAATTTAAAAGAGAATTTAAATTAAAAATAAAGGAAAATGAGATAAAAAGAAAAGAGAAAAAAAAAAAAATTAAGAAAAAGAAATTAATCATGAGAAGGAAGAAGTCTTGGCTTTTCATAAGAGAAGGAGGTTAATTTTCATTTCATCATGTCAAAAATAACCATCATTTATGAGGAGAGGGGTACACAAATTATGGAACATCTATGCCATTGTGAAGGTATGGAAATGCTTCAGAGGCATCTAAAATGTCAGAAATATGGGTGAAATGGATAGACTACACACCATAAAATCTATATGACCCATCTTGGAAATATATGTTGTTAGAAAGGTAAAATATAGAGGTATGAGAGGAAGGAGGTAAGAGGAGGAGCAAAAAAGGTGTTAAGGGACAATCAGAGCTATGGGAAGCCCAAACTATTAAGGTTATGCCCATACAAGTTGTAAATGCCTTACAAATTCCTCTTTTCTTGTTGAGTTTAGAAAATATTTGTGTTCTTATTCTTCCTTTAAAATTAATTGGCATTAGCTTAAGGGTTATTTGTAAGATGAACTATGTCCATATGAAAATAATTTATTCAAATTCTTTAACATTTGCACTGGACATTTATTCTTTAAACTATAAATGAAACAAAATAAAAAAAGACCTATAACCCATTGTTGTGCTTGAATAATGTAACTACCAATAAAAATGTTAAATCCTCAATAGTTTTGTTGCATGTAAATAAATGTTTTCCTTAGATTTTTGAGTTGTCAGTCCTCACTCTTTTTCGGCTTTAAAATGATTCATGCTCAAATGAACAATGTTGCTCCAAAAGAACATAATACACCATGTGGTGGTTGCATGGCTTTTCGTATATCATTTTTTTTGGGAGTGGGCTAGGACACATGTCAGCTGAGAAAAGTTTATCTCTAAATCCATTCTCATGATACTAAAAGTCCCCATATGTTCGACACGTCATCTTTTTCTTAAGGTAGTTTGTTTGTTTTGTAGAGAGATATTTTTTGATGGAGCTTGTTAGAAAATGGCATGTACTTTTCTTTTGGAGTAGAGCTTTCAAGTCGGTGCCATGAACCAAAGTATTGATGAATTGTATTTTTCCAAGATGCACTTTTACAATCTGATCATTCTCTGATATTTATCTGTACTAAAATATCTAAGGAGCCATTAATATTGTAGTTTGGACTCAATGAGAAAAGATCATTGTAACCTAAGCAAGATCTAGGATTGGATTGTGAGCTATTAGGCTAAGCCATCTAATAATTTATGTTTCCAAAAAAATTTATGGGGGTGCTTTATTTTGTTGGCTATAAATAGAGGGTGGCGATTTGTTTTAAGGGTTGGAAGAATTTCCTAAGTGTTTTCTTTTTAGGATAGCTATAGGGAGTTTTTCATTTTAGAAGTAGACGGTTACAGAGCACCAATATATCTCTAGAATTTTATATTTTTAATGTTTGGAGTATCATCGGATTGGCATCTGACCTTTACTTTTTTTTATCATATTTAAAATCTGAACTATTTATAAGAGATTTCTAAAATTGTGCATGATATAGCCTTTGTTAGATTTCTTATTTATCTTTATTTCAAGATTAAAGAATTGTGTTAAGCCTATGTTGATAGTATCAGTTGCTAATTTTTATGTTTTTAAGATTTTGTGATGAATAATTAGGTTTCAAAAAATAGACTATCTTTTAGACTTTTTCATTCTATATAAAAGTTAATATGTCTTCATATTATGCTGTAAAGAGAAGGGTTTTACGAGAGATTTGATATTTTTTTTAATCGATGGATCGTTCTTATATTTGATGGACCTAAATGGGTTCTTCCCATGAGAATATTTGAATAATTGCAATGTGTTCTCATTAAGCCTTTGTTTCTTGTTCTCTTCTCAACAATGAAGGGTTTGTGGAATTTTTGTCCATCATATCAGTTATAAGAAGCAATTTGACATTGTAGACATTGTAAAATCTTTGATGCATCACCCTTTTATGTTTTAAATCACATTTCTTTCTACCTCTTTCTCCAAAACACATAGAAGAGCTAGATTTCTATAAAAATCTTAGAGGTATTCATTGTGATACAAATTAGTCCCCTACTCATTGAATTTTCCATAATACTATTGGAGATGTGCAAGATTTGATGATAAAAAATTATTTTTCTATCACATCTAGTGGACAAGATTTTGGAATGTCTAATAAGAAGTCAAAAATAACTTTAGATCTATGAAAGAAAAGAGGCTGAAAATTTTATGCCTAGAATCCAAACAAGAGCATCTTCAAGAGGTCATTTCCAGTTTACCCAGTTACATGCTTCGACATCAAGGAGAAGAAGAATTACATGTTTTGTATCACCTCCAAGAATTAGTTAGGTAAGGATTTCTCTCCCACCATCTAGAACCTTAGAAGCTTACTATAATTTTGACTTAGTGCTATAAAAATAATCCATTACTGCTTTGAGGTCTAAAATGAAATGTGTCTTCTTTGTTTTGTAATATTTTTCTACAAATTAATATCATTTAAAATGTGTATACACTTCTCTCATGCTTCACGATGATATTGAGAATAAAAATTATTTTGGTGATATTAGGTTGTCTAAAAGATTGTCTCCATACTTCAATTTGGGCTTGTTAACAAAGAAAAATAAGTAGTGAAGCATGAGGGAAAAATCAAATACAATTAGATAGCAAAGAATACAAAGAATGATTATCCCTATCAAACTCCATTAGTCAAAGAAACTATGGGGAAAAATAAAAAAGGGAAAAATACCCATCAAAGATGTCCACAAAGGGAAGATCAAGCTTCTCAAGCAATGTACAAAGTATATCAAGCTATTGGTCCTAATTCCAAGCACACTTTCATATCCACCCATCATTTCTTATCTTCCGAAGTCTGGAGAGTCAAAGATTCCAAACTATTAGCCAATCCATCCCTAATTCCTAAACACACAAAACCATCCACTCCTCCATGCATAATATATAATTCACACTGACCATATATTGGTAGAAACCCTTCATCATAAGGATTCAATTGGAATTCTATCATGATGTGTGCACAAAGATAGATTTAAATCTATATCAACAAAGTACATCAGGAATCTCAAAAGTTACATTCAAGTGCACATATCTTGGAAAAGAAAATTCTTCAAGGAGGATATCGATGGAACATTATGACAAAAGAATCTAAATCAACACCACTAGGTGGTTTGGCATGAAATTAATATGTTTTAGAAAAATCAAAAAATCATGAAAATAGTACAAATAAAAATATCCCTCCAGTGTGAACCATTATGGTGAACCTTTGGAAAAGTACCATGCTGAAAACCTGGCAAACAAGTGTCATGTGTAGAATTGAGCATCTACATGCGCCAGTTCAATTGGAACTATCTCATCCCATCCATAATAAATCTAGCATTCCATCCACCTCATCCATAATAAATCCATTCATACATGAACCATTTATCCAATCGATCTTGATCTTGATAAATTTTGGCACACACTTTACACTTGCTTATGGTAAACATCTTAGCATGGGTCATTTTCATTAATCCTATCCTACCCAATATTATGTAAGCCATGAAGAATTATCCAAATGAGAATCCTCTATTCAAACACCTTATCTTATCACAAGATAATCCTTGGCATCCTTTGTATGCTGACCATATCCATCCATCCAAGAATCCACCCATGGCCTTCCAAACATTAATAGAAACTAGGGGCAGATATTTGCATTTTTATTTGGGAATAGATCTTGATCAATATATTTCAACTTATGTGGTGATCTAAATATTGACAAACATAAAGATCAAATTGGTCAAAACATTTGTGAGAAAAAAATCCAAATCACTAGACCATGACATATTTTGACAAGATGATGTTCCTTCTCAAACTTTATCTTTTGTCAAACATCAATCTAAAAAATAAATATCAGTTGCATTTAATTTACACTTCAACGTCACATCAAATCATTCAAAAAAATATTGTTCAAAACCTAGATTCAAAATCCTAATCAATAAAATGCAATCAATCCATCCTCATCTTGGGATATCCTTCTCAGTCCTCATGTTTCTCAACAGTATAATTACATTGTTGTGTATCCTCAACAATGTTATCATCGCCAATACATCAATCAAATCAATAAACCTTAGCTTGGTTTTCAATAAAATACCAAAACAGATCACTGGTATCATCACACATATCTATATTCAAATTGTTGAAATCATGCAAAAATTCAAAATGATCCAAAACATATCAAAATCCATAAAAGTCAAAAAGTAGAGTCATCATGTCAAACTATGTTGTCTCTAAGCTTGAATTTAGGCAAGTTTGCTCTCTAATAATCCCCTGAGACACCCTAGGTCAATCCTTTAGGAGTCCATCATAATAAGTTGACAAGTCATCATTTTTTTTATATCTTCAACTTTTAAATTGGTCAAGTCGTTAGTCAAACTATGTGGTCTCTGCATATATAATGTAGGCAAGGCTAATCTTTTATTATCCCTCAACACCCCTAGGATAGGTATTTTGGTTAGGTTCTTGGTCAAAATCTCATAAAAGACCAAAAACTTTGTAAAACATCTCAAAACAAAAATCCCCAAAACAACCTCAAAACATTGCAAAATACCAAAAAAAAAAAAAAACCTAAAAAGGTGCATCCATCTAATTTCAACATCCACCCACAATAAACATCCACTCATAATAAATGATCATCAGCTTCATCCTTCGGAAAAAAAAATGGAAACAACTACAACAATCAAAAACCACAAACTTCAAGTGTAAAATCAAACTCTTGATCTTTATAGCAAACATGTCAGTGGACCTTATATCAATGGCATTTTCGAACAACAAAACAACTTTCCACCATCCACTAACATGTCCTAGGAAGCATCCTCCCTACAATGGGCATTATCTTTTGACAAAATCAATTTGGATTCTTATCCTAAACAAAACATATCCCCCTGGCTAAGATATAAAGAACACTGACTTGTTTGTGTAATTAATCTTTTCTTTTGATTTATCTTATTGTGTACATTCCAATGACCTCTTGATTGTGTCTAATCAAAATATTTTAGAGAGAAAGGAATGGGGCATTGATCATTATCTTTCATTTGTTGTAACTGTTGTACATTCTTATAATATAACCTTGGCGAATACTTGTTTTTTTAGGTATGTATGGAGGGTGTTTTAAATATCTTGTTGACTATTATATTTGAATTTTATGCCTTAAACCATGTTTTGGCCCGAGATGTTTGAAAAATATGAATTACATCCTAGTGAGGTTTCCATATGTTAGGTGTGAACAAGAATACTCTTATTTGTTTTTCAAGTCAAATTTCATCACACTAAGTACAATGCCATCCTAGTTATCTATACCTTGATGCATTGTTCCTATGTGTGTTATCAAACATAAGGTAAGTAATCCCTTTAAAAATCTCAATTCTTGATAAGAAATACACCATCATCACTCATATCATCTTTAATAAAGTCTCATAGATCATAGACTTGTTGGACTCCTACATATTTTAGGAATCAAGGGTTAATCCATCCATCTTATACATCTTATTCTTCTATCTTTACTACCATTTCTATCCAAATTTGTGTAATATCTCAAAATATACATGAGGCTACCCATGGTTGATGATTGTTTATACATCATCAAATTTGTCTATGTCAAATATCTAATCTTCCTAAAGAATTATCTTTTGTCATTTAACCATTAGAACCACTCCTCTTGCATTTTATCATGATCTCAATCAGAAAATCAACATTTTTGCTTGATCTCTTGAGGGGGTAGTATACCAACATAATTCTTCTTGCTGGGTCAGCAATGGGGCATCTAAAAAATTAGATTTTTTTTACTTTTATTGCTAGTGTTATTCTTTGAACCAACACAACAAGTACGCTACTTCAAAGAGGGGAAAAATGTAGATGTTCAAATTATCTTGATTGATATCATACACCTAATCCTGATTTACCAGCATCAGTTCTCACTGAATCACTTCTTTACTAAACAATTAATTGAATAATCCTTATTTAATTAATTCATCAAGTTTCCTCTTTTAATTAAATAAATCAAATCTATTTGATTAAATCATCATCTTCTTTTGATTAAATACGTCAATTTTATTTAATATATTGTAACATTCCTCTTTTTAAATAAATCATTTTATTTAAAAAAGTCATCTCCTTTAAATTGAATAAATTAACCTTTATTTGATTTAAATTCTAATGTCATCTCTTTCAATTGAATAAATCAAACTTTATTTAACTAAATCTAATATCTCAACTTCCTCTCATTTTGATTTGAATAAATCTAAAAATCTAAATCAAATGTGAAATCAAACTAAATTCCATCTAAGTTAATTAAATCCCAATTAACTCCTAACACTAATCCTCTTTTCTCTAGCTTTTGCAACTTGAACATATAAATCAATTTATTTGATTTATGAATTCTTCTATTTCCATTCAAATATGGTATCTCTTTGGAATATTCCCTCAATGTAAAATCTCCCTCCCAAAAGGGCTTGTCCTCCAACATGGAATTTATGGCTCCAACATGTCCTTTTTCTTAAGCCAAGTGGCATTAACTCCTCTTTCACATCTTCCTCCACAAGCCATGTTTCAAAATTTAAATTTCCACCTAATTGTATTAATTTTCACATTGATCAAAATGTGATCTACCTCTCTTCAATAGCATTTTGACAAGTGGCCCATTGTTATTGGTTCATCTTTAATCCCACATTCTTCATGTTTTCCATTCCCCCATCCTTCTTTCCTATAAATGGAGAGTTCTTAGATATTGATTTTGGAACCACAACTTTATGCAAAGTCATTATCTTCAGATTTTAGGAAATTCCATCCATTGTTCATCTAATTTTTCATGAAATTTCATCAATCTTAGCTAGGTTATAGTCATATTTTCATCAAGGAGCATTATCGTCAACAATCTTCATCAAATCTTTGTAAGGAATTGGGAGAGGGCTTCTCTCCATATCAAAGAAGCACCAATTCTCCCATGGGATGTTGGTTTGGGTGTCTTGAATAAGATTTTAATAACTCTCATTTGGTTTATTTTACTTTATCTCTTGTTCTTGGCATTTGAAAGAATTGCATGGGTAATGATTGCTTTAGACTTTTTTAATGACTAACATTGGGTTGTTTAATGATGTTTGAGCAAGTCTAGACCAATCATTCACAGTATGGTAAATTTTTCAAAAATTCATTAAGGTTAGAAATAAAGAGGAAAGACCTTGATCATAGCCATAGCCTAACAAATTGATGGGCAAGTAAAAATATTAAATAAAAATTAATAGATATATGGGTTGCACATACCCTCTCTATTCCTAAGAAGTGATCAATATACTACAAAAATACTGGACATGATGTTGGTTTCACATTATAAATTACCAACCATGTATATCTAGAAGGTTTATAGCACTTATTTTTAGTTGTACTTGTTGGTGATTTTTCCAATAAAACCTCGAAATCCTCTAAAAGGTAGCCAACCATTATGCTTAAGAATCTTCAAGGTCAGTGGCCAATGAATGAGAGATTTGATATAAAACCCTTCTCCCCTGCACTTTGGGCTCTGTGAAGCTTAGAAGGGTGATCCCAATAGTGTGCCTATGTATACTTGTGTTTCAAAGTATCGAACACAAAGTAATAGATAATTCTCTTTTAACTGTTCAATAGACATAATACCCTAAAGGCTTGGTTGACCATTATGGTAATGCCTAATTTAAACATGAGAGATATAATTCATTAAGTTCAACAAACATTCATACAAGTATTGAATAGTAAATTTAATTTTAACTATAGTTGCTCAAAAAATGATCCCGGGACGATGGAGTTACATAAACCATGAAGTTTAAAACCCATTGCAACATTCACTTTTCTATAATTGATACTCGAAACAAAACCAGGCATACTTTATTAATCCAAGCATATAGTTTTACAAACATCTATTTATGTTAATACAATTTAATTCATTCCCTGAATGAAAATAACAAGACATAACAAACATTCAAGAAAAAATGAGAATACAAATAACATAAATATTTGATTTCTTATATTCATAATCTATGCAAAGTGTACAACAGAGACAACCAAATCAAAATATATGATCATTTACATGAAAATATAACAATGTTTTGAACAAATTCTCAATTACATGAGTCATAAAAAATTAAAAACCTAAAAGAAACACTATAAATTTGATATCCTATTACAAAAATGCTTCCCCATGAGATCAAGTGAACAAATCTATTGAGAAAGAAGTAGAAAATTGCACTTAAGGAAAATACAGAAACCATAAGTGGAGATTTTCAATAGACATCTGACACATTCCTCCCCATTGATTAGTAACTTCCTCCAACACTTGAAGAATCCCCAATTGACACTTTGATACTTGCCTCTTTATTCACTTTCTCTTCAATAGAATAATATTCCTTAGAGAAGAATATGACACATTATGCAAAAAGGCTCACAAGAAAGACTCAATGCAACACAAAGAAATACAAGAAGGTAGAAGATACATGTTACAAAGAGAATGACATCTCAAAGCAAAAAGTAATCCACCAAAAATGCTCCAACACTTTCACAACCTTGCATGAAAGGTTTCATGCACCTTAAGCTCACTGCCTTCAAGAATTCAACACTTTAAATTTTCACTGCCCTACTCAAATTCACATCTCACACAACACTCAGATCTATCTTGCTTCTTTCTTAAACATCTCACATCAATATTGGTCTTATTTATATTAACCTCAACCTTAAAAACCTTCTTCAAGGTTAGAAACTATCTATTATACCTACAAATTCAAATGAGGTCGACACCTAAAGATTCTCGTAGTGGATATGAATGAAGGTGACCCATACAAATCCTTAAATACGACCCAAATAAATTCTAAAAAACATAAAAATTCTTTTGCAAGCCTCACACATAGTGCTAACATACATTCTAGAATAATCTTTCAACTACCTAATATTCATTAACTCAAAAAAAATAGTAAACTTTATTCACATACTGATGCTTGAAACACACATTGTATTGTACCTAATCAAGTAAAACCTTGAATTAAGAAAGATACAAGCATAATAATAAAATTTCTAGATCTACCCAACCAAAATTCAAACTAGGGAAAAATGTGAAGCAAATACATTTCTTCCAAATGAAAGAAAACATCAATAAACTTGTTGATGATATCTAGCTGCTTGGCAAGAGCTTCCTTTTGGATTTGTAAACAAAAAATAAAATGAAAATAACTACATAGATGGTCTGTAATTATATTTAAAACAAATGAAAGAATGTCCCATTAGCCACATTATATAAATAATAATAAATTTTTCAAAGGCATTGTAGACATGCAAATAATATGCATGCATCTAATAATACTTCATTCAACATTATTTCAACTACTAATTAAATAAACCAATTTCATTAATTCACTAAGCTTATCTCTTTAATTAAATAAATCAAATTATTTAATTATCTCTTATAGTTCCTGATTTAATTAAATCATATTTATCTAATTAAATCACTCATATGCATTTTCCTCTTATTTGATTTTAAAAAAATACAAAAATTTAAATCAAATGTCATATCACCTAATCTCCTATTAGATTAATCAAATCCTTATTAATTTAATCTTAATCACCTAAATCCTCTAGATTCATCCACTTGCACAATAAATTATTTAAACTGATTTATTAAAACACGTATTTCCCTCACAAAGGAATATTCCCAAGGAATATGCCCTCATTAACTCCCCTGTTTGATATTTTTGGCTAAACACAATTCCCCCCAAAATATTCAACCATATTCATTTATTGCCATTTTTAAATTTGAAATGGACACATTAGCCAAAACTTGCACAATCATGGACCAATCCCATTGTGACAAGTGACTCTCTCTCATTTGATGGGATTTAGTCCCACATTTCTCAATCTTGACCTCTCCTCTCTGAACTTCTCCTATAAGTTCAATACATTTTCTCTCATTTTTCATCTACAATTTGAGCATCCTCATTATAAGCAACTTGAGTTCATTTAGCATCTCATTGTCTATCATCTCATTGGCTTATCAAGGGTTGGAAAAGGGCTATCTTATACACAAAGGATAGCACCAATCCACCATAGAATAGATATACTTCATGTCTTCTTTGCATGCATTGATTAGTTTTTTTCATTTATTTTGAAGAATGTTGTATTATTATATGAGGGTATTGGAGTTGTGCTAACACATTTGTAGATTTTGATGTCTACAAAATGACACTAGAAGGAGGGCGGAATATTACACTCATAGTTGTTTCAGCATGATCCAATTAATCTAAAAAATGCATGTCTAATTTAGTTCAGCTTGTTCTGTTCTTTGTTGGTAAATTTTTTGTTAAAATAAAAAATAAAAAATCTGCACTATTAATCTTCCATATCATTGTAGTGACACCCTTTTTATTTTTTTTATCTTTGACTAACTCCGATTCATGCATTGAATATTGGAACTAATTAATGAATGGAAGAGGGACGTAAGATAGATGAGCAGTTTATATAGAGGTTTTGTGATGATATGGGTGGTTAAGATTTTTTATTTATTTTTAATGTTTTCAATCAAAAGTTTAGTGGTGTATAAATATTTCACTTTTTCTTCAACAACTCAGGGCCTTGATTCTCATAAGAAGAAAATCTTTCCGCTTCTATATCATTTTGTTGTTTCGCAAAAAATTTTCTCTTACTTATTCTTTTTCCAAAGGGTGTAAGGCTGATTGGGGATTTGTAACAACCTTCCTATGAAGATAAAATCACTCACGCTTTGTATACTCTTCTACTAAAGCGTGTTATTATGCCACTTTGTCATTATGTCTTTTCCGCATTTAAAGCTTTGAATTACTTGATTAAGACTAATCATTTCATTTTTCTACAATAATCTTTTATGTGATCTAGAATGGATGACAGGTAACTCTGTGATTCTAAATAGGTGATCAGGTATTTAACTATATTCTCTTTCATTGACGCTATTTTTCTGACAAATAAATGATGGATTTTTGTAATATAATTAGTGCAAAAATTGGTACATGAATTATCATAAGTTTTTGGTCATTTCTTATCATTATCAGCAATTCCTTTTAATCATTTTTGGTCTCCATCCCTCTATGATTTGTTCAGTTCTCCTCACGTTATTCTGCCATCTCTTCAACATGGCTTCCTACATAAATAGCCCGTCTGGTAGTCACTCCATTTAAGAATAAATGAGAAGTGAAAATTTCAGAGGCAACCGTATAACCCGTTGTTTGGTAGTCTGCTTCATTATTTACTCCTCTTTATCTTCTTCCATAAAAAGTCGCCTCTTGTTATCTCCATCAGCACGACAAGACTACACTATTGCATTCAAAACTTTTTAGATTGTCGAACACACTCAAATTTATGTTCACAGAAAACAAATGGATATAGCCTCACACCTTCGAGTCACTTTAGAATTCATGTGCCTACAACAAGAACACCTGACAAAGCTTCTTATTGCTTATCCTCACAGTTGTCTGTGATTTTAGTCTTTCCATAATTTTTGAATGGAGGAATAGAGGCGATCTGCATTAGTTGTAAATTTGCCTAGGATTCTAATCTTTCTCTCCTCTTTAAAGATTTATAGCTGGCACACATTGTCTTCATCAAAACCAAATCTAGAATTTCATCTAACCTCTGTAGACGTAAATTGTCATAACTGTCTGGTAACCTTCGTATTAAAAGGGTTCATCTAGAAGCATGTTATTTTGTTTTGTCAAAGTGCTAGGAGTAGGATTTACGGCCTCATTTTTTGCATTAATATTTACCACCAGAGACAACAGTAGCCTCAAACCCAGGTAGCCTACCACAGGATCCCCTTCAACTGTCATGGTATACACATCAACACTGTCTAAATTTAAATTAAAGAATGACTCCTTGTCAGGCACAGTCCATATAATATGAAAGTATCTACAAAATAATCAAGTGTGCAGAGGACTCATTTCTTGGGATCGAGAGAAAGTACATTGCTTGGTAGTATCCATTATCATGTGTGATTTTTAGGCTGATTTAAGACATACCATTAATGTAAGATCAATACAGATTTATTGAAGGTGTGCTATTACCTATGCTTTGAAGTCTAGAGGACTTTTATCCGTGATTTGTGATCTGTTTTCTGACAAGCCATCTACCTCTTCATAGGAGGAGAGGGGAAATTTACCTACTGAATTTTCGAATCAATCTACTTACCACTGAATTTCCCTTGTACTTATCATTTATGGTGACAAAGAACGCTTTTTTTTTTACTACTTGAATTTTTATTTTCTTTCTCTATTTATTTTTGACTTGTCACTTGGGATGAACATTAGACTTATGTATTATGCAGTGACAACTAACAGGGTGATGAAGCTTCTGATTATCTATTAGAGAGAATGCAAACACGATTTTCTATAAAAAAACAACTATGGAAAATAGAGAACTGAAAACACTACAAACTGAATGTTGAATTTTCTATTATTGATAGTCTTTTGTTACTGCTAAATGAATTCTTTCAACTTACTTTTAAGGCGCATATCTCAACTATGTAGAGTATCTTTCACTCTTCTCAACTGATTGTTTCCAAGGTATAACTGAATCAAAATTGATGGGGTAGAGTATTGATCTTATCATGCAAAGGCGACCTATATTACTCATTGTTGTTCTGAAAAACTTGATAAGTAAAAGGGAAACTTGAAGCACAAAAATTGGATTATTATTACAGTGATTAAAAATCTAGAGAGCCCACTATGTGATATGTGATTCCACAAGATTTCACAGAAACACTTGGCATAGAAAAGAGGTGAATGTATTTGGTACGGAAGCATTGGTTTTTTTTTAGCATTACACACATTTATCCAAATTCGATAGGCGCGCATTCACATTTTAGATTTAAGGCTTCCATTTTTCATTGATTGGTTTTTATGCAATTGTCATATTCAATCTATGTGTGATACTATTGACATCTCCAATAAGTCACTTATGCTATCAATTTGTTCTAGTTTTTGGGGTCACATTCTCTTAAAATCGTCGATAAAGCTTTATTGTGCATTTAGGAGATCATTAAAGCATGATTTGGACTTATCTTGTAAATTTTCACAAAGGGGAAATTTTTCATTAAAATTTATCATTTGAGTGTATTTGATTTGTGTATTCGTTTATGATAAATTATCATTAATTTTGTCAAGATGAATGTCATTCTTAAGTTTCTAATTTTGAACATTTTATAGGTTGACATCAAGGCTGACATCAAGGTTGGCATTAGAAGTTAAGCATCCAAATTAAACAAAGGTTAAGAGGTTGACTTTGGAATCAAGCAGAAATGAAAGCGAATAGAGTGGAGTTGGAAATTTTCTTGAAATCAAAACTTGGAAGAGAGCATTTTTTAATGCTTGTTTTAACAATCTAGAGCTTTCATTTTATACTCTCGTTTTATGTTTTAACTCAACTAACTTTTCGATTTGGGCTTAAAATCAAGCAATAATTTGATGTTTTCAAAGTTGGTTAAAAAGAAACTTAGACATTTACTAGATTTTGATTTGGACTTAAAATTGAACAAAACAAATTTCACATCCTCTTTTGGTGCTTTAGAATGAATCAAAATCACTTATTTTGAGGTCTAAAATGAACAAGTGTTTTTTATGTTTTGCAATCTTTTTCACAAATTAATATCATTTAAAAGGCGTATAAACTTCTCTCACACCACATGGTGATCTTGAGAATCAAAAGTCTTTTGTGATATTAATTTGTTAAAAATATTGCCTTCACATTTCAATTTGGGAACATAAAATTGAAAAAACTTGTTTAGTGTGAGAAAAAGGCATTGTGAGGGTTCTCTCCTTGTTCACGCAAAAAAAGATGATCGAACTACGAATGCACTTACTCGCTATTGTGTACCTTTAGAGGCCCTGCCTTGGTGGGAAAAAGTACTCACCCCAAGGGAACGACTCAAGCGGTAATAGGCTAAAGCCAAGCTCTTCCAAACCACTATATAAATTTGTTTTCACGGTGAAAGCCATAGACAATGGGAAGTGGTGCATGATAACTCTCCCCCAGTGTCTTTATGATACGTAAAGCCCTTGTTCTAAAGGTTGGGAGATCTCTCACAAGGAGTTTATCATTGCACCCCTTAAATTGGATGCCCTTACTACAAACTTTTGTTTAGAGGCCAAAAATACCTTATATTTGTTGGTGCAAGAGGTCATGTCCTTTGAAGCCACCCCATGTATACATGCGGTTTTGTTGTAGAGATGAAAAGTATTCCATGGGAGATTAATGGGTATTGATGCTTGGTTGAACCGAGAAGTGTGTGTCGTGGAGGGGAGCTAGTGTGGTCAAGCATCTAATCATCCACATAGAATATGTGTAGTTGGATTCATCCAAGTGGGAACCTGAAAAATATTGCCTTTTTCCAACCTAGGGTTGTACATGTTCTTGGAATCAAAACACTTTTCTTGGACCTCAAAACAAATTGGAAATGAACATTCAATGAATCATCATAATTTCAAACCCTTTGGAAGAACAAATACCTTGGAGGTGTGCAAATGTTACTACTTGTCCCTAGGGGTTCTTATCTCTAGAAGGCTTCTAAAAATTCAGACATCTCAATTTGTTTCTCCCAAAGTCAACGCTAGGTAACGTTTGCCTTGATTTCCTTGATTTCCACATAATGCACTTTATGGGATGAAAGAAAATTAGGACATTGGACATTCAGTTTGAAAAACATAATCAAGCAAGTGTTTGTTGTAAATAAAACAAAATCTAAGCAAGATAAAAGAAAATTGAACCACACATGTGCTTGGTCCCTTTTGAGTCATTTGGTTTTCATGCAAACATTGGTCTTTTGGTTGAATTACTCTTAGGGAAAAACATGTTCTTCAAAACCTTGGTCTTGTAAACAAGTCTTTCTTAGGTTCATCTAGGATCAAGTCAAACTCTTCATCCATCCAAACATCAATCAAATCCCATCTCACCAACAACTTTTGGAACCTTGGAAACATCACTTATGCTAGACTTCTAGGGAAAATCAACATCACCCTTTTTTTGACTTAACGCACCTAGTCAAATTATCAATCTTCTTGAACAAATTTTCCTCTAAGATAACACAACTTCTTGAGGTCTACTAAGTTCATGATCACTTTGATTGGCTTAACACACTTAGCCAGTTCATTCTCTTATGCGATTTTTCCCTAGGATAAAACAACTTCCTAGGGTTTACAAGTTCACCATCATCTTGTTTAGCTTAACACACTTAGTCAAACTATTCAAATAGAATCAAATCAACTCTTGAAGTCTAGCATTGATCCAAAGCTCCTAAAAAGTTCAAAACACCCATATCATTCACCTTTTCATCCTTTATCTCATCATTGGTCCTAAACACCTTAGAGGTTCACTCGTGTAACAAGGTCAAAACACTTGAGAATAACATGGACTATAAACTTGATTCCTACATCATGAGTAATCCAATTCAACCAGACTATCCAAGTCTCACAATGCCAATTGATTATCAAAACTCACATTTATGTAGTCCATAAATGGCATCATTATCCCCTCCAAGCCTCAACAATATGAATGTGAGTAGGCCCAATCTAAGGTTTGGAACACCTTTCCCAAAAGTTAGATTTAAATCCAAGTCCAAATCTACAAATCTATCAATCAAACGCTCAATGCATGAGTCTTCCAAAAAAAATTATCTCACCAAATCCATACATGCCAAATAAAATTTGTCAAACATGACCATTTTGAATCCGCACTTGGTAAAATTTGGGATAGATATGCTTGAAAATCAAACCTACGTTGTTCAAAATCCCAACAATATATTGGCAACTCCATGTAATGATCCAAGTCAAGGTAACCCCATGCAAAATCAAAGTTACCTAAATCCAAGCAATGTGTTTCCCAACCACAAAAACATTCAAATTCAACCTATAATGCCAAATGAAACAGTCACATCAAATCAAAGCATCATCTAGAATCAATTTGTCCATGATCCCAAGCAAACACCACGAGGATGCATTCCAAATATGCTTGCTTTAAAACCAAGTCAACCATATCAAAGATGTCAAGATCAAAATCAAGATCAAATTTCTTCACTTGCCAAACTAATTTATCCATTGCGCCAAGATTCATCTACACCCCAAAATCAATACACTCTTCCATTGGTTGAACCATGTCATCAAAGCATTGGGTTGTGTCCCCAATCACATCCAAAACAATATCTCCAATGTCGAAAGGTTAGATATCAAGATCAACAAAATCAACAACAAACTCAATCACCACATCTCAAAGATCAATCACCATATCTCCAAAATCAATCAGCACAAGGTCAATTTAAAGTGTGAATCTCACAAGGTAATAGATGAAAGTACACACCACTTGGGGAACCAATCGAATCAGTCTTACAACGGTTGGTACAAGAAAATCTCATTAAAATCCCTGTTTATGTGAGTTATCAAGAGCCCATGGTGAAACCACTAGGGTATGACAAGAAGAAATTTTGTGATTTTCACAAAGTAAAGGGACACATAACATCAGATTGTATTTGACTCAAAAATATGATCCAAGACTTGATTGATCAAAAGCTAATAGCTATTGGGGACAACAATCAGAATTCAACCACTAGTGATAGTGTTAACAATCTCTCCTCCATAATTGAGGAAGACAATGATCAAGATCTATCCATCAATTAACACGTTCAAGATCTTTCCATCTCATCCAATGATTAAATCAACACACACCAAGAGCCAGTTTTCAATCATGATCAAAACTCACTAATGATGCATAACAATGATCCAATTCAAGAAACGTTAACATCATTTGATCCTATGGCTGAAAACATTGACAATCTATCCACCACAATTGTCGAAAATAAAGATCTACCCATCAATGAACACCTTGAAGGTATTTCCACCTCATCCGATGATCAAATCAATATACAACAACAACCATTTTTTTTTCATGATCAAGACCCCTCATAAAAAGATCTATTTCAAGGGGTGTTGATTTTATTTGATCCTATTGACATAATCCATGTTCCATCAACCAATGATCATATTGAAATATCTCTACTTCACTTAATGAATTAGAGTATATATCTCAAGAACATATTCCAAAGCATGATCAAAATATTCCATCAAGGTCTCGCAATGGTCCCTTCCAAGACATGTTGGCATGCTTTAACCTCATGGTTAGAGATATTGAAGGAATCCCTAGCTCAACATTTGATCCAAATTCACTCAAAGCTAAAGATAATATTGAGCCACTTCCCATTCCTAATAACAATGGCCAAGAATCCCTCGTAGACAATCCATCCTTTGAAATTGACCCATGTCAAGAACTTGATCCAAAGCATGTCAAAATAAATTATGAAATTAATCAAGATCAAAACTTTGTATCTTCTAGATACTAGAATGATCTAATGAGCACTCTCCTATCTATGCAAGATGTCACAAATGATGATCATATCTATATAACACATTCTCCTCTATCTACCCATAGGATTCTTTCTTTGGATGGACACGTAGATGATCTTCATTCAAAACAAGAGTTTCATACTCTTGAAAACATTACCAAGGAACAAAAGTCTCCTACTCTTAACATTTTTACACATGATCAAAGTATAGAAAGTTCTAGAGACATACCAAAGGTGAATCATGAAGAAGGTTTCTACAAAATTTGTGAATCTGAAACATCCTATGGACACCTATCAGAAAAAGAACATGAAGGAGGCTTCTACAGAAGTTATGAATCAAAACCATCATATGAAAGAATATCAAGAAGGAATCAGCAAAAAATATTTACAATGAATCTTTAACATCACTTGAAGAAGCAACTAAATCTAATATCTCACAAGATCAAGCTAAAGATATCAATCAAGCATTCATCCCACATGTGGAGGATCCTATCACTTATAAACTTGGATCACTTACCTTTCTTAGAGGAATATATCTTATCGATAAAGAAGTTGTTACTTTTGAAGATCCACGATAGAGCACATAGGGATTAACACCTTGTTTCGAAGGTAAATCATATCCTATTGCAAATAAGTTTTTTCAACAAATGAATTATCAACGTAGAGGATTAGGCTTACATGAACATGGTATCCTAGAACTAGTGCAGATTGTTGGCAATCCTAAGAATCAAGGCCTTGGTTATTCGACAATCAAGGGATATAAACATATAAGGGATACTTCTATAAAAATGGGGGAAACGTCATCTCAAGCAAACGTCAACATAGGGAGCATGAAGAATCCTTATGATGAAACTAGTGCCAATGCTACAACCCACCACACCATGAATCTCCATCAACCCATCACCCCATCCACGAATTGGGACCAATGTCAAAAGAAAGATCTGAATCAAAGAATGAACAAAATCATTAAAGGAAAAGATGTACTGAAGCATGAAGGACAAATCAAATACATATGGATACCAAATAAAACAAAGAATGATTATCCCTGTCGAACTCCATTAGTTGAAGAAACTATGGGGAAACATAAAAAAGGGAAAAGTATTTGTTAAATATATCCACAAAGGAAAAAGAAAACTCCTCGAGCAACATACAAAGTATATCGAGTTGTTGGTCCTAATTCCACACACATTTTCGTATCCACCCATCATTGCTCATCTTCCCAAGTTTGGAGAGTCAAAGGTTCCAAACTATCAACCAATCCATATTTTATTCTTAAACACACTCCACCATCCACGCCTCCACGTATGATACCCAATTCTCACATTGACCATGTGTTGGCAACGACCCTTCATCATAAGGATTCAGAAGGCACTCTGTCACGATGTGTGCATAAAGACAAAGTTAACTCCGGTGTTAGTAAAGTAGTTCAAGAATCTCTAAAGCTTCTTTCAAGTGAAAATGTCTTGGCAAAGAAGCTTCTTCAAATAGGATATCGATGGCACATTATGACAGAAGCATCAATGTCAGTAGTACCAAGTGATTCAACATCAGCTTTAAATCTATCAGAAAATACAAAAAATAAAAAAAAGGATTGAAAACAGTAAAGAAAAAAATTGTCCTCCAGTGAAAACCACTTCGGTGGCACTTTGGACAAGTACCATGATGAAAACCTGGCAAACAGGTGTCATGTGTAGAATTGAGCATCTACATGCACCATTTCAGTTGAAAGCATCTCATCACATCCATAATAAAGCCAACATTTCGGCCATATCATTCGTTCATCCATGAACCGTTTATCCAAAACATTGCCATTTATCTACCTTATCTTGATCTTGATAAAATTTGGTGCACACTTTACACTTGTTTATGGTAAACATCTTAACATGGGTCATTTCCGTTGATCCTATCCAAACCAACATTTTTTGAAGTACTGTCCAAATGATTATCCTTTATGTAAACACCTTTTCTTATCGCAAGATAATCCTTGGCATCCTTTGCATACTTACCATATCCATCCATCCACACATATATCCAAAATCCACCCATAGCCTTCCATACATTTCTAGACACTCAGGAGAAATATTTACATTTCGCTTCAAAAAGAAATCTTGATATATATCCTCTAACCTATGTGGTGATCCAAACATTTACAAACGTGAAATCAAATTAGTCGAAGAACTTGTGATCCAAAATCCAAATCACTAGCCCATGACATATTTTGAGAGGGAAGACATTCCTTATCAAGCTTTATCTTTCATCAAACATCAATCTGAACAATCAATATCAGTTGCATCTAACTTGCGCATCAGCATAATATCAAATCATCAAAATAATTTTGGTCTGAATCAAGCTTCATCAATCTTGATCAATTGAATCTAATCAATTATCACCTTGTTTGACTTAACACACTTAGTCAAACTATCATCTTGTGCATGATTTTACTCTAGGATAATACAACTTCCTTGGGTTTACAAGTTCATTATCATCTTTGTTTGGCTTAACACACTTAGCCAAATTATCAAATCCAAAACCACCTTGTTTGACTTAGCACACTTAGTCAAACCACCTTCTTATGTACGATTTTGCTCTAGGATAACACAACTTCCTTGAGTTTACAAGAGCATTATCATCTTATTTGACTTAACACACTTAGTCAAATTATCAATCCATCAATTCGATCGATCAAATCCTAGCTTGGTTTTCAACAAAATCCCAAAATTGATCGCTAATATTATCACATATCCATATCCAAATCATCAAAATCATGCGAAAATCAAAAAAACTTTCAAAAAATTCATCAAATAAAATCCAAAAACATTCAAAAATTCACACAAAATAAAAAAAATTCATAAAATCTCATAAAAAACCCAAAAACATTGGAAAATCCAAAAATAAAAACAGCCTCAAAACATTTGAAAATACCAAAAACAACCTCAAAATATCTGAAAAATCCAAAATGGTGCATCCATTTCATCTCGCTTTCACCCATGAATTTCATCACTCATAATAAAATCAATCATCGCCTTTACCCTGTGGTAAGTTAGTCAGAAGCAAGTTTAGCAAGTTCCAAAGTGAACACCTAATCGTCAGAGTCTTAAGCCTAAGTCAATAAGCAAGCAAGTTGGTCAACTCAGAGTATCAATAGCTTATCACTCAAATCAGTCTCATGAAAACCCTGATCACTACATGTCCTAGGATGAATCCTTCCCACGATGGACATAAGCATCAGGTACCTCACCTTAGTTTAGTCTTTGGCTAAGGGTACGGAGAACATTAGCTTGTTTGTTTACTTTATCTTGGTCTTTTTGACTTATCTTATTTTGCGCTCATTCCAAAGACTTCTCAATGATGCCTAAACAAAATAGGCTTAGAGAGAAAAGAATGGGGCAATGATCATTATCTTTTTATCTATTGTGCTTGTTGGATATTCTTGAAATATAACTTCGTCATGCGTACTTTTGTTTGTTTGTAGGGAGGATGGTTTAGGTGTCTTGTTGACCACATAAGAAGGCTTTCCTTTTTATGTTTTGGCCCGAGATGTAAGGAATATCTGAACTGCATTCTAAATAAGGTTATGTTTGTCAAGTGTGAACAAGAGTACTCCTATCTGTTTGATGAGTCAAAGTCCACCACACTAGGCGCCATGCCATCTTGGTTCTTAATACCTTGATGCATCGCACCTATGTGTGTTATCAAACATAAAGAAGGGTATGCTCTTTATCTCTCCCATCCTTGGATAAGCCATACATCATCATTCATCATCATATCCAATAAAGTCTCGATGAGTAGTGGACTTGTTGGACTTCTGCATCTTCTTGGATTTAGGGGTTCACCCCTCTCATTCTTCTATTTCTCTTTCATTATAACAATGCATCCATCATTATTCTATCCTCTTTCCTGCTAACAAGGCATCCATCCTACATAATCATGTCATATCATCATAGCACAACATCATCCATCACATCCATCTCACATTTCATAATCATTTAAGTTGTTTAGGATAATATAAATTTGTTATTCTAAGCATCTTCCAAACATCTCATTTAGGTCATCATTATCATATAGATCGTATATTATTACCATCCATACATTCATTTTGAACCTCTTTGTCATGAGATCAACCTCAATCTTTTTGCTCGATTTCATGAGGGGGCAATGTACTAACGTACTTCTTTTCACTGGGGCATCTAAAAAAATCTGAATTTTTTTAATTTTGATGTCAGTAGCATCATTCTTTGAACCAATGCAATGAGTACATTGCTTCAAAGAGGGGCAAAATTTAGACATGAAAAATACACACATGCATCTAATCATACTTCATTCAGTGTTATTTCATCTATTAATTAAATAAACAAATTTAATTAATTCACTAAGCTTATCTCTTTAATTAAATAAATCAAATTATTTAATTATCTCCTATAGTTCCTGATTTAATTAAATCATTCATATGCATTTTCCTCTCATTTGATTTAAAATAAATACAAAAATTCAAATCAAATGTCATATCACCTAGCCTCCTGTTAGATTAATCAAATCCTGATTAATTTAATCCTAATCACCTAAATCCTCTAGATTCATCCACTTGCACAATAAATCATTTAATTTGATTTATTAGAACACCTATTTCCCTCACAAGGGCATATTCCTTGGGAATATGCCCTCATTAACTCCCCTATTTGACTTTTTTGGCTAAACACAATTCCCCCCAAAGTATTCAACCATATTCATTTATTTTCATTTTCAAATTTGAAATGGGCACATTAGTCAAAACTTGCCAATCATGGGCCAATCCCATTGTGACAAGTGGCTCTCTCTCATTTGATGGGATTTAGTCCCACATTTCTCAATCTTGGCCTCTCCTCTCTCAACTTCTCCTATAAGTTCAATACATTTTCTCTCATTTTTCCTCTACAATTTGAGCATCCTCATTATAGGCAACTTGAGTTCATTTAGCATCTCATTGTTTATCATTTCATTGGATTATCAATGGTTGGGAAAGGGCTATCTTCTACACAAAGGATATCACCAATCAACCATAGAATAGATATACTCCATGTCTTCTTTGCATGATTGGATTAGCACATTTGTAGATTTTGATGTCTACAGGTATAATATAAGAAATTGTAATAAACATAATAACAAATAAATATAAATTTATATCTTTATACGATATAACAAACTGTACAAATAATCTATGTAATTTATATTGTATTATCTAAATATTCCTTCATTCAAAGATGACTTACATTATTTAACAAAACACATTTGGAGAATTTATAATAGATTTCTAATGGAAAAAACCATGAGCATTACTCTCATAATCAAGAGTGAGTTGTAAAATTCACTAAAAGAAATTTTAATTTTAATTTTCAATATATACCAAATGATTTCTAGTGCTATTCTCAAAATCTAGCCCTAAAATCAATATCCTTTTAATACTCGGTTCTATAAATATGTAGGTAGATCTTAGAAGTAACAATTGATTGATCAAAGCAAAAGAATGAAACTAAATCATACACAACACTAACAAGAGAAATTTTTAGGACCTAAATATAATTAACATGTAGATATTTGATGGGGAACAATAGATCAAATAGTTTATGACAATAAGGAAATGAAAACCTCTATCACGAAACCTTTCACTGATACAAATAAAAAATAAAATATAAGGAAATGTTTAGTGAGATTATATATATAAAACTTTGATAGCTATGCTATGAAGAGAAGGAATAAGTTGGATACAACAGAAACAAGTGACACAAGCGTTGAGTTCCTGCCGGAGAGCATGATGCATTTTGATTTAGAGGACAAAGCAAATAAAAAAGTAGTGACTAAACTTAGGATCTCAACTTCTTTTAGTTTTGTTTAAATATAGATTTTATGTTCATATCCAATTTTTTTCTAGAAAGGGCTCTAAGGCATACAAAACTTGATTTAATATTTTCCACTAGTCTAGTCCTGAGAAAAGTAAAGCCTAAATGACTAGAAACTTATTAGGACTCATAAAAATTTTAAAAAATGAAATAGAAGAAGTGCAAGATAAAAATGGAAGTTGAAAGAAAAACATGATGTCTTATAATGTTTAAAGATTTGCAATGCTAGACATGGATAAGTAAATCACTCGAAGATAGAATCCACCCAAATTTGCAGAAAGTGGATTAAAAAAAATAGTTAATTATAATTGTAAGCTTGTGCCATCATGTTGGTCGTGGTGTTTGGCTTTATCCTATTAAGGATATTTATCGCTTTGGTATAGTATAAATGTGCTTGAACATGTAGTCCAAAGGCAAAGAAAAATAAGTTGATTGGATTGTCCAAATTCTGCATCAGTTACTTATACATTCGTCAACCCAAATAGTCACAAGTAAATCTTAAGATACTAAATTTTTGATGTCAAAATAATAAAGGATAGAATAGCTAATGAGCAAAGCATAAATAAGACATCATACATCATAGAGCATTTATTCACTCAACCAATATCAAAAGTTCATATAGAAGAAAATTTCATATGAAGAAATGTGTGGAGTCATTCAGTTTAAAAATCAAAGATGAAAAAGTTGCTTGGAAGAAAATTTTATTCTAAAGAATATAAAAACATAATCCAAAACCAACAATGTTGATCTTTAATTGAAATAAGAATTATCATATACAATGTTAACAAATGTCCCTCAAATGTAGGTAGAAATTTTATAATTTATAAAATAAAACGGAAAGTTGCTACTAACGTTGTTTTTTTTCTAATTTTTAAGGAAGGTCTACAAAGTTGCGATAATTAATTTAGCATTCCATTAATGTGGTATAAAGTGGCCAATAATTAATTTAATATTCCACTAACATGGTATAAAGCTGCTAGGTAATTAATTTAGCACATGTGGGTTTTAATAACAACATTTAATAACGAGAGAAGAGTCATGCACAGATATACAGTTAAAAATACTGAAATTATGAAACTGAAAAACACATATGCTCAAACCCAAAAAATTATATTATATTCATTCTCATAAATATTTTCATTTTACACTATAGAGCTTCGGCTCTTCATTTCATCTTTTGTTACACTTTTTGTTTCACTCTGCTCTTGGGAGCATTTTCATTTCACCTTCCAGCACTGTCCTCTCTCCTCCTTCTCTGTTTCTCTCTATCTGTGTCTTCCACACTTCACCACCTTTCTTTGACCGTAAACATGCGTACATACACATATATATAATATATTTTTATCAGTCGACAACATCACATGTACAAGAGAAATTGATAGTTCAACGTATTCCCAAGTTGGCGAACACCTAACATAATAAATTGGCCATCCAATCATATTCAAGCATCTGTCCTTTCAATCCTCTGTGGAGTGCACTTACAACGGTCAGACAAGTCAAACCGGTCGATTAGGCGACGACTTGCCGCTGCAGTTAAATATTAGACCACGGTGGCCGCGGTAATGGCTAACAGTCTGGGCAGACGGTTGGGCGGATGGTTTACCGCGCTACCGCCACGGTTAAATATTAGACCACGGTGGCCGCGATAACCGTTAGCGGTCAGAGGGGCAGGCTTAGCGCGCTACCACCGCAGTTAACAAATAGACTACGGTGGCCGCAATAACCACCAGTCTACGGTCAACTAACTGCTAGGCAATGACTAAAATTCATACCACACTATCGCGAGGGGAGGCCAGCCAGACCGCGGTGGCCACAGTAACTGCTAGGACCTGATCAACGGTCAACAAACTCTGGCACTGCGATACCGCAGGAAGCAAATAAGAAGACTGTGGTATAGCGGTAAAAGCTCGAATGGTCAAAGATGAAACATTGACGGGTAACCTCGGTACCGCACAGGGCAAACAAATAAGCCGCGGTATGGCGGTAAAACATGAAGTTGAAATTATTTCCAACACTCCCTCTTAATTTCAACTTCAGCGACTGCATCTTCCATGAATTTTGAAAGCTCGATGAGAATTCACTTGTTTGATCTTCTACAACGATCTCTTTTGGATCTTCTTCGAATCTCTTCATCATCAGCTACAGATGGATTCCTTATCATTCTTTCAACTAAATTATGAACTAGCTTCTTCATCTTCATTTGATCATTATTCTCAACTTTCTCATTTGTATTCTCCATTGCATGCTCTGTTCTTCTCTGAGGTCTGCAGCGTCTTCATCAATTTTCCGTCCTTTGCAATTTTCCTACAAGTTTTTCAAATATTTTGTTAAATAGGTGGTTTCAATTTACCACAAACTCACAAGGATGTTCTGAATCCTTTTTGTATTTTGATCTTGACTGATTGATTTTAATTCTTCCCATGGTGGTACATTGCTAGTGCTAGGGAGACCTACCATTTTTTTCACTTTCCTTAACTATTTCAAATTCATTCTTCAATGTGGTGGTTTCAGATTACCACTAACTAAATGAAAAAAAAACAGTCAATGTGGTGGTTTCAAATTACCACTAACTAACTATAGAAATTTCAATCTTTTAATGAGGTGGTTTCATATTACCATAAACTGACTGTAAATCATTCTTAATCATTGCTTCCCATAGTGGCACATTTCTGGTGCTAGGGAATTCAATCATAGTTCTATCTCTAATTTCATTCATGCTCATAGAATGCTACTGCAAATCATTGTATTGTTTCTCCCTCTTTAGCCAAACTCCCGTTTCATCAGTTCAATAAAAAAAAACTTCAATCTTCTTTCCAAAAAACTTTTCAACTGTGGCTGCTGCCATTCATGCTCTGCTACAAATGTCTTCTTTCAAATTTTAGACTCTTGTTCATATTCTTTTGACTGTCTTTTTAACTTCAACTCTTGATGATGACTACTAACAGCTGCGGCTGTAACATCTGCTTTTATCCATTTATATCATGTCTTTTCTCCAATGCACTCAAACAATAAAAATATTTACATGCTTCCTAGACAGCTACTGCTGTATCAAATTTCTAAATTTCAGTGATAGCTTTAGCTACATTTCTGATTCTTGTTTCACCTTACACATGATCAAATCCTTCATTCAAGCTTAGAAGTTCTTGTGACTTCCCTTGCACTTCGTGTTCTGTTATTTCAGCAATGTTTCTCATTTTCAAAACAATCAAAATAAAATCTTACCCTTTCTACTGCTTGGCAGTTTCAACATCTTCAAATCTTTCAAAACATAAAATTGGGATTTTCATCTTCACTCTTTGCAAGTGGATCATTAGTTTGCAACTCCTTTTTTCTCCAAAATTTTTTCATTTTATGTGTACCTTCATACCTCTCATAAACATATGCACACTTGTATAATCTCTTGAACATACCAGTTAGCTTTTGCCAACCTGAATCATCAATCCATCCACAATCCATCTTCATGCATTTTGAACCAGATTCAATCTTTGACATATTTCTCCAACACTTCTCTTCATAGTGATTCTTTGAACCACAAATCGTGCAAGGATGTAGATCCCAACACTTCTCCTTAATGTGACCTCTTCTATGATAGTGTGAACACTCATTACTCTTCATTTCTTTGACAAACTTACTTGCACTTGTAGCAGCATTTCCTTTTCTTGAATCATATCCAAGACCTTCATTCTTCGGCCTCATTACAACCTCAATAGGTTCACTTCTCCCTTGTTCATTTTTTCCTAGACCTTGTCCAGTATAACCCATTATTTTCATGATTTTCAATGCTGTATTCTCTTCACAGCAAACAACATCTTTTGCAGATTCTAGCTCTTTATCACATCTAGCCATATTTGCATATGCATCAACATGTTCATCTAGACATTTTATATCATCAACATTTTTAATAGAAATAGATTTTTCAAATAGGGAACACAAATCTGTTGTATCACATGAGACATCACAAACTAAAAGTTTTGTTTCCATAGATTTATTACATGCTCTTAATCTATCATTTTCTTCTTTCAATTCTGTGATTTCCTTCAACAGTAAACAATTTTTCTCTTCTACCCTTTTCAAAAGTTTTCCTAAATCTTCATTCTTTTTCTCTATTTCATCAAACTGTTTTTCTCTCAACTCAAATTCTTCATTTCTTTCTTTAATCTCTTCAAAGGACTTCAGCCTTTCTTCTAGTTCTACATTTCTAGCCTTAACCTTTCTTAACTCCTTTTCTAAATCATCATTTTCTTCTAACAACAAACACTTCTCTTTAGACTACTCTTTTATTTTCTCAAAATAACTCCCATTGTTCTTTTTTACAATACCCAATTCATCTCTAAGCAATATTAACTCTTGTTCTAAAACATCTTTTGCAGATGAAAGATTTTCATTCTCTTTCTTAACCCTTTTTCCTACTTTCCCCATTTGTAGAGGAAATTTCAACTTACCTCTTTTGAACTTGTTCCAGGGATATAGCAGCTTCGTGTGTCTCTAGTCTTCTTCAGCCTCTATTTTTCTTCTTTTCTGCAACAGGGTCTGCAACTCTTTCTTATAACTCCTTCTTCTGCTTGTGGGCTTCTTCTCAGCTTCTCTATTGTCAGTGATCTCTATTCTCTCTTCAAAATACAACACTTTTGGCTTTTCTCAGCAATAAACTTTCAAGCATTCAAGCACACTAAATGTCCTTGACAACTAAACTGACTTCAAACTTTTCTCATATCTTCCTCTCTAGGAATGGATACTTACTCTCTTGACAACTATTTCTTAACACAAACTATTTTACTTACAGATAGAGCACTTGAGGCTTCTTTTCTTCTAAAAACTTATTTCCTTTCTAAGCTCTCTTCACAAATCTCTAAACCCATATAAACTTCTCATATTTTTGTACACAAACAAGTCCTAGACATTCTATAGCTTTCTCAATCTGACAGTGATTTCTTCACACAAATTCACCACACATTTCTACTCCCAGTCAAACTGACCAACTAGGCTCTGATACCACTTTGTGGGTTTTAATAACAACATTTAATAACAAGAGAAGAGTCATGCACAGACATACAGTTAAAAATACTGAAATTATGAAACTGAAAAACACATATGCTCAATCCCAGAAAATTATATTATATTCATTCTCAGAAATATTTTCATTTTACACTACAGAGCTTTGGCTCTTCATTTCATCTTTTGTTACACTTTTTGTTTCACTCTGCTCTTGGGAGCATTTTCATTTCACCTTCCAGCACTGTCCTCTCTCCTCCTTCTTTGTTTCTCTCTATCCGTGTCTTCCACACTTCACCACTTTTCTCTTACCGTAAACATGCGTACATACACATATATATATAATATATTTCTATCAGTCGACAACATCACATGTACAAGAGAAATTGATAGTTCAACGTATTCCCAAGTTGGCGAACACCTAACATAATAAATCGGCCATCCAATCATATTCAAGCATCTATCCTTTCAATCCTCTGTGGAGCGCACTTACAATGGTCAGACAAGTCAAACCAATCAAGCAGGCAACGACTTACCGCGCTACTGTCGAGGTTAAATATTAGACCGCGGTGGCCGGGGCAACGGCTAACAGTCTGGGCAGACGGCTGGGCGGATGGTTTACCATGCTATCGCCATGGTTAAAAATTAGATCGTGGTGGCTGTGGTAACCGTTAGTGGTCAGAGGGGCAAGCTTACTGTGCTACCACCGTGGTTAACAAACAGACCGTGGTGGCCACGGTAACTGCCAGTCTACGGTCAACTAACCGCCAGGCAATGACTAACATTCATATCGCGCTACCACGAGGGGAGGCCAGCCAGACCATGGTAACTGCCAGGACCCGGTCAATGGTCAACAAAATCTGGCACCGCGATACCGCAAGAAGCAAATAAGAAGACCACGGTATAGCGGTAAAAGCTCGAACGGTCAAAGATGAAACGTTGACGGGTAACCTCGGTACTGCATAGGGCAAACAAATAAGCCACAATATGGCTGTAAAACATGAAGTTGGAATTATTTCCAACAGCACATCCCGAGGGTACACAATTTTTTGGCTTTTAAACAAGGGCTATAGAAAGCTGCTAATTAAAATGATGTAGTCTCAAAAGAGAAGAATCGAATCATGCTCGAAAGGGTAAGCAACTAAATAATTAACCCAACTAGAAAAGTATCTGAGTTATTTGGCCTCCTCCGTGTGTTGAAAAGGATTAGCGCTTCCATATTTTGCATGCAAATAACGTAGGAGTCCACGTGCCTTGTCTATGCTTCCACCTTCTGCATACATGTTGATCAATGCATTTTTAACTAAGACATTTGTGCAAAAAAAAAATGAGGGAGGAGATCCTGGATGCCTCTAATGGACATTCATACCCGGTGGGGCAAAGCTTGGATTTTTGTTGGATGCACAGAGGATGAGGATATAGACGTTACACTTGCCAATTGCATCATCGTGTAAGTTCTACTCTCTTTCACAATTTTCTTTTTGTGCAATCAACGAATTCATGAGATAATATTTTCTTGAGGGATTTTTTCAGATAGTTTCGGTTAATTGTCTTACTTCCATATTTTGCATGCCTGCCTGATTCATTTGTTCTTATCATGCAATCATGGCATTGCATGGAACCACATTTCTTTTAGGCATTCAATCGAACAGTTCACATACCTCATCTGTGCCTCCACATCTTGGTCTTTAAAATACAAGAGCCAGTTTAATTACAAGAAAAACCAGTGAAGAAATATTATGGAATATGTATAAAGTTGTGAAGAAGGATGTAACAAGTTTAACTTTTGAAGATGGTCTGACCTCTGTAATTCACTATATGTGAAGACAGCGCTGGTAGCCATCACATTTAGAGTATCAGCAATAGCTGGTATCTAATTAATACTAACTTAGCTCAAGTTTTTGCATGAATTATTTCACGTTGTTATCAATGCCAACAAAAATATGGAAGACTAAGTGTGAGTGGTAAACAATCAAATGCCCATGATAGTTGAGGAATGGCTCTAAATCAAAACTGAGGGTTTCGCTAGTCACAAAAGATGGAGTTGAGATCACTAAGTATCAGAAATTCTTTAGAAAGATGAGGATTTTTTTTTCAGAGGTGTTAGAATAATTATAACTTTTCATGTATCCTTTTGTCCCAATTTTTGACCACTTTCATAATGGCTCTCTCTTGCTTTAATTATTTTGGGCTTAAGCAAATCTCTCGTACTTATAAGTTTTGTTCCATTGAATTTAATCCTCTTACAGGAACGTTTTGCAGCTGCGTCCAGAGCCTCAGTATTTGTGTGAGTTTTCATGGCAACTTCCTATTCACTTTAATTTCAATGCAATGCATTGATTCTTTTTTCCGATTCCTTAGCTACAAAAATCGGACCTAATTTAGCCAATAAGTATTTACTGAGATTACTTTGATTTTGAATAATAAGTATTTGAACTCCACGGCTGCTGATTTCAACTCTTCTACTAATGAACATTTTTTATTTTCTGCTTTTCTTTATCCCTTCAAATTGTTAATTTTTGTTTTTTTTGATTACCAGGTCAAAGCATTTATGTCTATTTCTATACGTATTTGAAAATATATCCATGTCTTTATCTATCTTATGTATATATGTGACGTAAATTTCATGGCCACCGGAGTATTATAATGAGAACTTCTTTACAGGCTATATAATATAGGAGCGTAGACTCACGGCTGAAGTGAGGAGATTTTGATTAGCGAGAGAAACTTGAGTTATCCTTTTGCGGATCTGACTCAATTTGTCACGCTCCTTGCCTACTTACCCCACGGTTAAGTTGGAAATAGGTTTGTTCTCATTATTCAGCATTTAAAATTTGAACTCAATCTATCTTTTAATTTGAATCATTTCCAACTTCTAAGAGATACTAAGGTTCCACAATATTTTGAAATTTGAGCTCTTTCACATTGCATTTTCAACTTCTACACACAAAGTTCTGAATGGGCATTCCTTTACTTACCAGATTTATGGATTTGCAGTCTCTTTGGCCGAGTGGTTAGTGGGAAACAGAGTGGATGATTATCAGGCATAATATGGTACCCAGAGTGATCAGCACAGGGGATTTGGAATAACTTATTTTCTTAATTATTTTTGCGGTTAAACAGAGTTTAAAGTGAACAGAAAATAACTCAGATACTTAAACCACGATTGACTAGTAAACATTCAGGAAAAGCCATAGATGGGACACAAGAGAAAGATGATGGTGGTGGCACACATAGGAATCGGCAACAGTTTAGTACTATTTGTTTTTGGAATGGGTGTATTTATAAATTACCACCTGAATTCGGCCAACCTGGAGTTTAAATTTTTCTTTTTGAAAGAACATTTCCATACAATGTGTGAGTAGAAAGAACATTGTTCTGACAATTTTTTTTGCCTTTGTGTATCTGCAGATTTGTGTGCTTTAAATTTATGCATATTTGCTTATCGTGTTCTACAAGCTGTCACCCTTTATTGTGTTAAGTTTTGAGCATGTTTAGAACACTGCATCACATAATTTGTCTATAATGGATTATATGAAATTATTCTTGGTTCTTTTCATACTTCTTATAAGGTAACAGAGAACAAAACAATTGTTTTCAAGTATAAAGCACAGACATTATACTGACAATCAAAGCTGAAATTTTAAGATGGTACATTCAAGGAATCCAATGACTATGTTTGAATTATGTAAAGAAGAAAAAGCTCTAAACAACATAACCATTTCTTATTGGTCTCTTTCACTGCAAAGGTTGAATTTGATAACAGAGGGACTTAAATATTTAGACATAGATCATCTGTTGGAGCAGAAGACATGTTTCATGGAGCATAGACATTGGCTTCTCAGTTTATATGTTTGCATTTAAGTGTAGATGATAAGGGAAGCATCTGCTATGTTTGAGACAAACAAAGGTATCTACTTAGAACTTATTAGAGCAGACATCTAAATTTGAAGGTACAACAAAAAGTTTAGCTCTTATTGCATGAATGATCGTATTTTGATGAGTATACATTCTATTTGTCAGAGGCACCATAAGTTATTATTCAATATAGTTGTTATCTCCCAATGGCACTGTATTTATTATTGCTTTTATGACAGCGAAAAACACAGTAGATCTGCTCCCTTGTTTCTGATGGTTGACTTCTGAACTGTTACATAGATTAGCCACTGGGTGAAGATCCTTTTCTTGGGAGAAAATATACTTAACCCCATAACTTTTGGAAATTATTAAATTTTGCATCCACATGTATAATATGTGTTTTAAGAGTAGTCAACTTTCTTCAAAACAAATAATACTTAATGTTAAATAGTCAACAAGTTTTTTCTTTACCTCTTTTCTGCTTTTCACTAAGATATGTCATTGGAAACTGTTAAATAGTCAACTTGTCATTCATCATTATTTTTGAATTTCAGTGAATTACTGCCCTTCTATGCAATCTTGATGGAAAACACTAGCATAGGAGAACAAAATTGGCTAGCAAAATCAGCTAGTTATTAAATGAAAAAAAAATTCTCTCAACAACTATCCATTCCAATTCAGGGGCAAATTATATAAACATTTCTAGGAACGTCAACCAATTTGCAGAGAGAGCTTCAAATTTATTTTACATTGCTGCAAGGCTTACCATTCATCAAATCCATTGAAAGGGCATAGAAATACCTGGAATGGTGACCATCTATGTTGCAGATCTCTACTGCCATCTTGGATAGAGAAGCAACTTCTTTCTGAGAGGTAGAGAGTTGTTTTAATCATGCAAGTGATTAAGGAGGGGAGAGATATAAGGGATTCACACTGTATCGACCCCACATGTCATTTTAATAATACCACTATAAAGTATACCTTCTCAAAGAAAGAATACTGGCAATGCAACTTACAATGCTGGCTTTAGTGATATTTTGATACTTATACGTATAACGATGCCAAATTCCATGGTAGTTTTCATTATAATGATTATTTTTGCTAAACATACACAAGAATAAGGGAACCTAAACCCAGCAAAATAAAACGGTAGCATTAAATGGTATACCCAACAAACCCCTTTGTTACTCAAAGTCAAAATAGTGAACCATTTGAAAAAAAGATTATGAATGTACAAAAGGTAGATAATCAGTTTTATATACTAACTCAAGGAAAGCACTTAAGATCATTAATAACTCGTATTCTATATATGTTGACTGAAGATTGAAAGTGGAGGGCCTCATTGACTAATGCTATTGATTGCATTCCATAATTAATAATAATTGTTGGAGTTTCACTCTACTCCCACCTTCGTTTCCTGCCTTAACCGCGCCCCCGCGCCCTCAATCTCTACTGCTCATGGTTTGATGACGACTACTGGGCTATGGCGCCCACTCTCTCTCCTGTTCGTGGCTTCACGGTCATGCACTCCTCAGTTTACCACTTTACTGTAGTCATGTCTCTCACCCACGAGAGTTTCACGGTCGTAGTCTTCAATGCTTACCTCACAACCACGGACTAACCGCATGTTGCCTGTGGCAATGCAGTTAACCGCCAGATAGTCCTTACCTCCCTCCAGCAGTCTATAGTCTAACTGTGTGTGGTACCGCGATGACCGTCTTCACTTTCCTTCTTCGTTCGTTGGTGCTGTTACCACTCTACCGCGGTCTGTCCGCTAATCGTCGGCAGTATCGCGGTGCCTTTGCTTCGTTGTGTGTTGACCACGTCTGGGCGGTTATCGCGACCACCGCGGTCTATTTCATAACCACCACGGTACTGTGGTGGGTCTTTTTCTTTGTTGTGCGCTTCGTTATTGTGGCCACCGTGGTCTCTTCCAAAACTGCTACGATAGCTCGGTGGTTGACGAGGGTTGACCTTTTTTGGCCGCGTAGTTTTGTCTGGTGTGCATTGGCGGACAGATAGGATAAAGTACGTATATTTAATATGATAGGACTTTTGTTTTATATGGTGGGACGAATGCTTGCTTGCATTTTAATTGCCATTTATTTTTTTATTGGATTGTATTCGTATATAGTTGTATGGTTGTAATTTTTGAGTAGATCGAAGTTTTATAAAATAGAAAATTGCTCTGAAGTAGCAAGGAATTTTAAATGGTTGTTCTGTGTTGAATATATATCTAAGTTAAATTCTTCCTGTGTATGTTTGTAATATCTTTTCCATTTTCCTTCACATGGTATTAGAGCTTAAGGTTAGTTGTAGAGAGTCTGTAAATCATGGCAGCAAGCACAAGCTTGAGTAATCCCCAAATTCCATAGTTGAATGGAAAGAATTATGACTACTAGTCAATAACAATGAGAGCATTGTTCTGTTCACAAGATTTATGGGTGTATGTAGAGAATGGGTTTCTAGAACCGGCATATGTAGCAGCATATAATGCCTTGACACAAGTAGAGAAATATTTGTTGAAGGATAACAAGAAGAAGTATTCAAAAGCTCACTTCTTCATTCGACAAGGTGTACATGAAAGTATTTTTCCCAAAATTTCAGCCACTACCAAGTCCAAGCAAGCTTGGGACATTTTACAGATTGCATATCAAGGAATGGATAAAGTCAAAATTTCAAAGTTGCAAATACTAAGAAGAGAGTTTGAGACTCTGTTTATGAAAGAAAATGAGTCTGTAGATTCATATTTTACTCAAATAATGGGACTGGTAAACCAGATGAGAACACATGGATAGACACTAGAAGATGTCAAAGTTATAGAAAATATTTTAAGAAGCTTATCCAAAAGATTTGAGTCAATTGCAGTCACAATAGAAAAGACAAAGGATCTCACACAGTATTCTGTTGATGAGCTATACGCTTCACTAATTTCTCATGAGCACAGACTTAGCAGAGCAACAAATATGTCATCGGAGTATGCATTCAAGTCACAAGCTTCAACTAACCAAGGAAGAGGTAGAGGTAGAACGAATTTCATAGAAAGAGGAAGAGGCTTCAACAGAGGTGGAAGAAATAACCAGTCAAGTTCAAGTGAAAGAGGCAATAGCCAAAACTCATCTCAAAATTTTCGTCAAGGACAAAGGTATGATAAATCTCAAGTCCAATGTCATTATTGTAAAAAATTTGTCCATTACATGAATGAGTGTAGAAACAAACAAAATGATATGAGTAGACAAAATGCAAAATTTTCTAGAGAAAGTCAAGATCATAGGCCTAATAAGAGCACAATGTTTTTAGCCTGTAATGTAGCTCAAGCTAGTGAGAAAAAAGTATGGTTTTTAGATTCAGGTTGTAGTAATCATATGATAGGGAATTTAGAGTTGTTTACAAGTTTAGATGAGAATATTAAGTCAGATGTCACCCTAGGTAATGACAACAAAGTGCCAGTTAAAGGAAAAGGGAATGTTAATATTCTAACCAAGCAGGGGGAGCAAAAATATATTTCTGATGTTTATTTTGTGCCTGGTCTTAAACACAACTTGATGTGTGTAGGACAATTAGTTCAAAAGGGTTATAGAGTGTCTTTCAAGAATGGGTTGTGCACTATTTTAGACAAATACCTAAGTGGCCAATTGATTGCAAAAGTTCAAATGACAAACAATAGAATGTTTCCTTTGAGAATTCAGCTAGCATTAAGTAAATTTTTTTCAAAAGCATAAGAGGTATAAACTGTTATTCAGTCTGTCTTTCAGAAAGAGGTAAATGATGAGAACTAGCTATGGCATTTAAGATTCGGTCATTTAAATTTTGGAGGTTTGAATTTTCTCCATAGGAAGAACATGGTAAAGCGAATTCCATTAATTGAAAAACTAGAAAGAGTTTGTGAAGGTTGGATACTTGGAAAGCAACATAGATAATCTTTCCAAGTAGGGAAATCCACAAGAGCATAAGTCCCATTGGAAATAGTTCATTCATATTTATGTGGTCCAATGTAGACACCTTCAATAGGTTGTAGCTTTTATTTTCTAACTTTCATAGATGATTATTCAAGGAAGACATAGGTGTATTTTCTAAAATAGAAAAGTGAAGTGTTTAATTTCTTTTGTCAATTCAAGTCTTTAGATGAAAAACAGAGTGGTTGTTTCATCAAAGTGTTGGGAACATATAGAGGAGGTGAATACATATCCAGAGAGTTCTTAAATTGCTGCAAAGAACATGGAATACACAAATAGTTCACAACAAGATACACACCTCAATAGAACGGTGTAGCTAAAAGAAAAAATAGAACCATAATGGAGATGGCTAGAAGTATGTTAAAACCAAAGCATTTAAAAAAATAATTTTGGGCTGAAGTTGTATCTTGTGCAGCATATATCATGAACAGATTTCCTACAAAAAGTTTTATGAATATTATCCCTGAAAAAGCATGCACAGGTAAAAAGCACAGTGTGTCTCACATGAGAGTTTTTGGATGTGTTTCATATGCACATGTACCTGATCAATTGAGAAGGAAACTTGACAACAAAGGAGAAAAATGCATTTTTGTTGGATATAGTGAAGAATCCAAAGCATATAAATTGTTTAATCCATCAACCAAGAAAGTTATAATCAGCAGGGACGTTCAATTTATTGAAGATGAAGCATGGGATGGAAGAAAAGAGAATACAGTCAATGTTACAATCACTATCCCTCAAGATGAGAATGAAAATACAGTTCCAGCTAATGTACCTGTTGTTCCAATTCAACCTCAAGCAAGTGGTCAACAAATGACACTAGCAAGTAATACAAAAGCAACAGCAAGAAGGCTGCAGACGCCAACCATGGGGAGAACTTCTGGCACAGGACCTTCAAGTCCACATTCTGCAGATTCAAGTGATCTTTCAAAGCCAACCTTGGCTAGCATGAGAAGGCAGAAAATCAAAAGCATGTCTGATATTTATAATCAAAATGAAGGTGAGAACAATTCTCAGCAGTTTACACTTTTTCCATTTTACTTACAAGCTGAAGATCCAATTCATTATGAAGATGCAATCAAGGAAGAAAAGTAGTTAATAGTAATGGATGATGAGATAGATTCAATAGAAAACAATCAGACATGGGAATTGTAGAGTCTTCCAAAAGACAAAGATGTCATAGGTGTTAAATGGATTTATAAGACTAAATTGAATGCAAATGGAGAATTGTAGAAGCACAAATCAAGATTGGTGGTAAAAGGTTTGCACAAAACCCTGGAATAGATTGCAATGAAACTTTTGCACCAGTTGCACACCTTGACACAGTCAGAATGTTATTGGCTTTAGTAGAACAAAATAGTTGGTTAGTTCATCACATGGATGTGAAGTCAACATCTCTCAATGGCTATCTAGAAGAGGAAGTCTACATTGAACAACCCCTAGGATATGAGATATCAGGACAAGAGGACAAAGTCTATAAATTGAAGAAGGCACTTTATAGTTTGAAACAAGCCCCAAGAGCATGGTATAGTAGAATTGACAATTATTTCACAACTAATAGATTTACTAGATGTGACAGTGAACCAACACTGTATACTAAATTGAATGATGAATGTAAAATTTTGATCATATGCCTATATGTTGATGACTTGATCTTAACTAGAAATCTATCGATTGAAATATTCAAAGTAGCAATGATGAAAGAGTTTGAGATGACGGACATGGGACTGATAAATTATTTTCTAGGAATTGAAGTAAATCAAAATAAAGATGATATTTTTATTTCAAAGTCAAAATATGCAAAGGATGTTTTAAAGAGATTTAATATGTTAAATTGTAAGTCAGCACCTACTCCAATGGTGACTGGACTGAAATTGAGCAGAGAAGACAAAGGCTCAGATGTTAATCCAACTTTTTATAAACAGCTAGTAGGAAGTTTAATGTATTTGATAGCCACAAGGCCTGACATCATGTATGCAATCAGTTTAATTTCTAGATTCATGGAAGCATCAAAAGAATCACAATGGATGGCTAGAAAGTGGATTTTGAGATACATCAATGGAACGAAGAGCTATGGCATTCAGTATTCTAAAATAAATGATTTTAAATTGACAAGCTTTACTGACAGTGACTGTTTTGGAAGTGTTGACGATAGGAAAAGCACCTCTGGCTATGTTTTTCACTTTGGCAATGGAATAGTCGCATGGGCTTCAAAGAAATAGCCAATCGTTACATTATCTTCGGCTGAAGTTGAGTATGTTGTAGCCACAAGTGCATCATGTCAAGCAGTATGGGTGAGATAATTTTTGAAGGAAATTCAAAATAAATAGAAAGGAGCCACAACAATTTTATGTGATAACAACTCTTCCATAGATTTGTCAAAAAAACCGGTTTTCCACAACTCGAGTAAGCATATAGACACAAGGTTTCATTTTATTCAGGAGCTAATCACAAAAGGCAAAATCAGTCTGGAGTATTGCAGGACTGATGACCAATAGGCAAACATTTTTACCAAGCAACTGGGCCGAGATGAGTTTATATGCCAAAGAGCCAATCTGGGCATCATTGACCGGGTGAGTCCCATTCAAGGGGGAGTGTTGGAGTTTCACTCCACTCCCGCCTTTGTTTCCTGCCTTAACTGTGCCCCCGCGCCCTCAATCTCTACTGCTCACGGTTTGACGACGACTATTAGGCTACTACATCCACTCTCTCTCTTTTTCGCGGCTTCACAGTCATCCACTCCTCAGTTTACTACTTTACCGCAACCATGTCTCTCGCCCATAGTGGTTTCACGATGGCAGTCTTCAATGCTTAACTCACTACCATGGACTAACCACAAGTTGCCTACAACAATGTGGTTAACCGCTACATAATTGTTACCTCCCTCCTACGGTCTACATTCTAATTGCGTGCAGTAGCATGGTGATCGTCTTCTCTTTCCTTCTTCATCCATTGGTGCCATTACCGCTCTACTGCGGTCTGTCTACTAATAGTTGGTAGTATCATGGTGCCTTTGCTTTGTTGTGTGTTGACCGCGTATGGGCGGTTACCGCGACCACCATGGTCTATTTCATAACCGACACGGTATTGCGGTGGGTCTTTTTCTTTGTTGTGCACTTGGTTACCATGGCCACCATGGTCTCAACCAAAACCACTATGGTAGCGCGGTGGTTGACGAGGGTTGACCTTTTTTGGCTGCGTAGTTTTGTTTGGTGTGTGTTCGCGGATAGATAAGATAAAGGACGTATATTTAATATGATAGGACTTTTGTTTTATATGGTGGGATGAATGCTTGCCAACATTTTAATTGCCATTTATTTTTTACTGGACCATATTCGTATATAGTTGTATGGTTGTAATTTTTGAGTAGATAGAAGTTTTATAAAATAGAAAATTGCTCTGAAGTAGCAAGGAATTTTAAATGGTTGTTCCATGTTGAATATATATCTAAGTTAAACTCTTCCTGTGTATGTTTGTCATATCTCTGCCATTTCCCTCAAGAATCACAAACTTGAAGTCTATCTGACTACAAATAACTGATTTGTTTCTCACTGAACTGCAACTACTCTTCAATTTTGCATGCCAACCTATTTCCAATCACTCATCTTACCAATGCGAGATAGATTTCAAACACAATATTGACAACAACTGTGAGAATACTTGGTCTCTGGGGCTGGTGTGCACAATCCTACAATATTATCCACAAAGCAAGGAAAATCCTCTTAATTTACTCTACACAAAGCCTGTTGAATATAGCTTCTCATCAATTTTAAGATACCATATTTTGATCTTGCTAGCACTCCTTTTTTCCATAGAATGCAAGTAATAAAAATGCAATGTCTCATGTGCCAAATGATTCTTCTGATAGAAAGGATTAGAAGCAACAGAAAATCTGCAATGCAGAATAATGCTTGTATTAAAGTCAAAGTCTATATCTAGCAAATCCAATCAAAGCAGAAGCATATTTGGATTACTGACTTAAATTCCTTCTGAAGTTACTATTTTAAACTTAAAGGGAGAATCAAACTATCATCATTGTCTTTGGATCTCAGTTTCCTTCCATATCAGTTTTCTTGGACCTGTATAGAACCACCTTTGTTTTTCTCCCTTTTCTTTGTCCTAGTATAGGTTGATTGGTTTATCAACATGACATCCTTGCCTCCTTTGATGCATGTACGAGATAGGGTTGAGTTGCTTCCCTTGGGATTTTAAAATCCTATCTTTTTCTTGTATCTTACCCATCTCTCTCAAGAATTTTAAGTCTATTGCAAACCTTGATAATTCTTAAACAACAAACTAAGGATGTCATTTTGGAGGGGGGTAGTGAAAATTACCTCATTTTATCCATGTGTTCTTTGCAGGTCAAGCCCAAAGTTAGCTGTCAGATGAGTAATGTTATTGCCCTTCATCTTGACTTGAGAGTATTGAACCATGTTAAAGAAATTGACTACATCTAGTGCTTCTTCCATAGTATAGAATATTTTCTATGTTCCACAGCTTTTATTATTGTGGACTTTATCAATATTTGAGAATCTCCTTCCACCCGTATTTTCTTCCATCTGCATCCTAGCTATTTGAAGTTTCAAAGAGTAATTTCATAAGCTTGGCCTTGTTGTTAGCATCCCAAATGTGAAAGTAGGAAAGGCAATGAGGAACTGGTCGAGTCAATCTCTGAAAATTCCTCTAACCATAGCCAACCTGGATATCCTTTTGTGTTGTTATCAAATAGCAGTTTACTAGAAATTGTCGGTTTCATTAGAAGTATAATATAATAATTTTATTTAGTGACATGTGAGATCACTTACAAACTGCTGTTAATCTGCTTCATTCATAAAAGAGAGTGATTTACTAATGACACAAGTAATTGTTATTATTGTGGGAAAGGATAAGGCTAAACTAACTTTGATGACAGGAGGAGTCATGCTAAAACAAACAGACAATTATAGAATACTGAAATTATGAAACTGAAAAACACAAATGCACAACTCAGATTCTCATATTATATTCATTCACTCTCATAATTATTTCTCATTACAATAGAGCTTCTGCTCTTCACATTTTCCATCCTCTCATATCGTCTATCTTTTACTCTCTGCTCTTGGGAGCATTTTCTTCTTCCTCTGTCTATCTCTTCTTTATGTCTGTTCTCTTTCTTTTCTTCTTTCTCTGTTTCTCTCTGCTTCTTCAAACTCACTTCAACTCTTGAGAGCTGTCACTATCTTTTTTATTATCTCTCTTTTTATCTCACAACACCCGTATAACACTATCACAATCTATCTAAGACACACGAGAAGATCCTCAATTAATACAAACATAAATGGCAATAACTAATGCTAGCAAACAAGCATCCAAATCAAATTTAAAACATCGTCCTTCTGCCATGAAGAACAATCCTTCTACCCAAGTTGTCCGCCAACGCAGACTCCACAAGGACTACCGCCAAAATGTACGAGTACCGTGCTACCGCTGCGGATTTTGGAGAGGTCACGGGGTGTCAGTAGGCAAATTGCCAGTCAACAAACGGATCACCGCATTACCGAGGCTGTTAAGAAATAGACCGCGGGAGAGCGGTGATGGCAACGGGAAAATGGAGTAGGGAGTGATAACAGATGCCGCAGTACCGCACACGGTGAAGGGTGAGACCACGGTAATGAGGGAGGCACAGAGACAAACCACAGATCAGAGAGAGATAGGCGGTGGGGCTGCGGTAACCAGACTACCGTGGATTAAGGAAGACAATGCAGAGATTACGCAGTGAGGAGAGTGAAGAAGCTGCATTACCGCAGAGTGAGAAAACCAGCCCGGAGGTGCCGCAAGGTGGACGAAGACTGACCACGAGCATGCGGTAACCCTACAGTCGGGGTTAAAATCCAACAATTATGAGTTTCAACTCTTAATGCCATAGTTTAAAAACTTGGACTTGGCAATTACTCAGCTGACTCAAAATTTTCAAAAATTCGTTACTTGGCAAAAATTTAGCAATAACTTGGAAAATTTATCAAACATTGAAAAAAATACAATAACTTCTAAAAATATGCTTAAAAAACATGCATATTACCCAATTTATGGACCATATTACTGATTTCCTTTATATATAGATCAAAATTGGACTTCAATACAATTCATCGAATAGAAAATGAGTTCACGTTTCAATACAAATTTTTTGGTGATAGTGTATGCCTTTGGCAATCATTTTTTAAATTTTAAACAATGATAGCTAGAAAAAATCTTTATTATTCCTACATTTATTCTTCTATTGTATTTATTGTAAAAAATGTTTTAGTTTGTTTTTGGTTAGTCAAAATATATATGAGGCATTTTTCTACTTTGTCTTTCTTGATGGTCTTAGCCATTTGTTATTTGCCTTCTAAACAGTGTTTTATATCCTAAGATACCGATTCCTCTAATTCAAAATTTCCAGCATTAAACCACTGGACAGTTAATTCTATTTTGGGCAGTATGCTTTGACTTGTCCCTCTAGACACTTGGAAAGAATAAAAATAAAAAATACCTGAATATCTATTTGCAAACCCCACACAGTGCCATAGTCCTCAAAATTTAAATTTCCCTTTTGGCAAACACAATTTGTGAGTGAAAATATGCTCTTAAAATCATGCCCTGGTTCACCGTTCATGGTTAACTTCGTGCTTGCATCAGTCTGTCCAAAGATAATTAAATTGCAACCATTTTTCATCCCAAAACATTTGACAATTTTTTTGTTTGGTCCAAGTTTTGTAGGAAGACATAATTTATTGCAAGCTTTTTTGGAAAAATGCACTGCGATTTTTTAGCAAAATTTGTTGCCAGTTTTTCTCATGATTACTCATGTCCAGAAATTTTTGGCAAGTACTTGGAAGTTCTGCAATTATTTGTTGGGATTTGAACTATGCATAAGAATTCTGAAGCAATATTTTATTGCTTTGACGTGGAAAACACCCTAGTTGAATTTTTATATCCATTGTTGTATTTATTGTTGATTGTAATCACTACAAATATTAGACTCTGATGATATTGTTTAATATATAGCCTTACAGTAGCAGGGAGAGTCGATCTCTGAAGAAAGGCTTACAAAGATGGTCCAACCATCGGGAGTCTTTACATGATAATAATACAGCTACCTCTACCTCTCTTTCTTTTTCTTTCTTTTCCCCACGGACTTCATCTGACCAATCTGAACTCCACATATCACACCAAAGTTGCAGTGTTGGAGAGGAAGTTGTAGGATCAGTTAGGACTACCATTACTGCGGAGATCATTTCCAACAAGAGGATTCTGCAGGAAATGGGAAGAGGGACTTAGGATAGGTAGGCTACCATTTGAAAATTTCTATTACCTGCGCATATCAAGAACACGGGAGAGAAGCCGCCAAACTGAAAAAAGGGTAGAAATTTCAAGCAGAGAGAACAAAGCAAGAGAATTTCATGTAGAGCCTGGAGTTTTTTTGGAGTAGCCGTCATGAGAGGAGATGATAAGATCACAATCTTAGGGACCTGCAATTACCCTAACTATAAACCCTGCAAAAAGCATGAATTATTCAAACCCTAGATTGTGCCATTATCGACGGAAAAATACACAACGACCAATTAAAGAGGGATAACAATAACCAGAGCAAATGTGGTGTTATAAAACACCATTTAAGATAAGCGTAGCTTAGTAGAAGAAAGCCCTCCTGCTCACATCTAGGCTTTTGTCTTCTTGGGTGACTTGTCCTCCTTGTCAGAAGCGGCGACAGACTTTTTGGGGGAGAAGCACCTGGTGAATGTTAGGTAGAACTCCACCGTGGGCAATGGTCACTCCGCCCAACAATTTCCCCAATTCCTCATCATTTCTGATGGCGAGCAAGAGATGTCTTGTTGTCTCTGGCAGCATTGCCGGCGAGCTCCAGAACTTCTACTACCACGTACTCCATCACAACAGCAATGTAAATGGGAGCACCAAATCCAATTCTCCTAGCATAGCTGTCCACTCTGCCAACGGGAAACTGAAGGCCATTTGCTTCCAGGAGTTTCTCCTTTCCAGCAGTTTCTATGTATTTAATGTATTAAGTATAATGTCCAGTTAAAATTATTCTCATAATTTAATTTTTCATGTTTTTTTAAAAGGAAAATGAATTATGTTGCTACTCTGACGAATAGAAAAACAGATAAATATTAATTTTTAAATATAAAAAATATGTTCTAAAATATAAACTATAGAAATAAAAAGAAGATATTTGAATTATGCAATATGATTAGTGAAGGTAAAAACAAAAAGGAAATTGAACGATAGCAATAGTAACCTGACTATCAGGCAGGAACTAAAAATCTATTATTAAATAGTGAAAAGTACACATACATTATAAATTGTTCATTGTTGATCCTCAAAACTCCATTCTCACCTCTAAAATCATCCTACAAATCATCGTGCCTATTAGGATTGCAACCTGAAGAAGGTGATTTCTTGAGATGGAGGCTATTTGGGCTGTACATTTTTTTAATTTTCATTTGCCTATCCAAATAAATCTTAGAATAGATAAATTGGAAAACAAAAATTCAAATTAATCTGAGAATTGTGCAGAAATATATTTACTTACTGAAAATTGGGCCCCTAACAGAGACACGAAAGAAGCAGAAGCACGTTGAAAAGGGGCCTAAAGTAAGAGATCTAATTTAAGATAAGGACAACAAGGAGCACCATTAAAGTGGAACCCTGAACCAATACTCATTGAATTCTCCATCGCTTCATCGTAATCCACATTACCCACTTCCATTACAGTTGTTGGAATTTCGTCCAACTCATGAGTCAACGACTTAGTCAACTTCAACGGTCTTCATCAACCCTTACCGCCATACCACGCCGTCTCCATCTTCTGCTCACAGTTACCATGACCACCGTAGTCTATTATTTAACCGCGGTGGTAGCGCGATAAGCTCGTTCCTTGCAGCCCACTCGATTATCGCGGCCACCACGGTCTCCTCGTAAACCGTGGTGGTAGCGCAGTAGTCAACAATGTTTGATTTTTTTACTTTTTCCGTGCCGATTGTTAGTGGGATCCTCGTTGGCTTTAAAGGACATTTTTTGATTGGACAGTCTTCTTTATGACTAGGACAAATTTTTAATTCGACATGACTATGTTTAGGACATTTATCTGTTGGCATGTTTATGCAATTAAAGTTTGTATTAATTTTTGTCTGGGTCGAAAATCTTTATATACTGGAATATCTTTATAAAAAAGAGGATAATAGAATAATATATTTTTTGCTCTCAAGTAGCAAAGGTGATTAAAGTCTGTTCTGTGTCAAATAATTTGTGGTGTATGTTTTTTTTTAAATTTTATCTCTCCTATTTCCTTCATGTGGTATCAGAGCTATAAGGTTAGTTATAGAGAGTCTGTAAGTCATGGCATCAAGCACAAGCTTGAGTAATCCTCAAATTCCATAGTTGAAAGGAAAGAGTTATGACTGTCTATAACAATGAGAGCAATTTGTTCTGTTCACAAGATTTATGGGAGTATGTAGAGAATGGGTTTCCAAAACCAGTAGATGCAGTAGCATATAATGCCCTGACACAAGTAGAGAAAGATTTGTTAAAGGATAACAAGAAGAAGGATTCAAAGGCTCACTTGTTTATTCTACAAGGTGTATTTTTCCCAGAATATCAGCCACTACCAAGTCTAAGCAAGCATGGGACATATTATAAATAGCATATCAAGGTATGGACAAAGTCAAAACTACAAAGTTCTAAATACTGAGAAGAGAGTTTGAGACTCTGTTTATGCAAGAAAATGAGTATATAGATTCATATTTTACTCAAATAATGGGACTGGTAAACCAAATGAGAACACATGGTCAGACACTAGAAGATGTCAAAGTTATAGAAAATATTTTGAGAAGTTTACCCACAAGATTTGAGACAATAGCAGTCACAATAGAAGAGACAAAGGATCACACATAGTATTCAGTTGATGAGATATATGCTTCACTACTTTCTCATGAGCACAAACTCAGCAGAACAACAAATATGTCATTGGAGCGTGCATTCAAGTCACAAGTTCAATTAACCAAGGAAGAAACAAAGGAAGATCAAATTTCAAAACAAGAGAAAGAGGTTTCAATAGAGGTGGGAGAAATAACCAGTCAAGTTCAAGTGGAAGAGGCAGCAGCCAGAACCCATCTCAAAACTTTCCTCAAAAACAAAGGTATGATAAATCTCAAGTTCAATGCCATTACTGTAAAAAGTTTGGCCATTACATGGATGAGTGTAGAAAGAAACAGTATGAAATGAGTAGACAAAATGCAAATTTTTCTAGATAGAGCCAAGATAATAGACCTAATAAGAGCACAATGTTTTTAGCCTGTAATGTAGTTCAAGGTAGTGAGAAAGAAGTTTGGTTTTTAGATTCAGGCTTTAGTAATCACATGACAGGGAATTTAGATCTATTCACAAGTTTAGATGAGAATATTATGTCAGATGTCACCCTGGGTAATGACAACAAAGTGTCAATTAAAGGAAAAGGGAATGTTAATATTCTAACCAAGCAGAGGGAGCAAAAATATATTTCTAATGTTTATTTTGTGCCTAGCCTTAAACACAATTTGATGAGTGTATGATGGGTAATTCAAAAGGGTTATAGAGTGTCTTTCAAGAATGGGTTATGCACTATTTTAGATAAATACCCAAATGGCCAGATGATTGTAAAAATTCACATGACAAATAATAGAATGTTTCCTTTGAGAATTCAACCAACTATAAGTACAAACTTTGCACAAGCACAAGAGGTATCAACTGTTATTCAAATTGTCTTTCAGGCAGAGGTAAAGGATGAGAATTGGCTTTGACATTTCAGATTTGGTCATTTAAATTTTGGAGGTTTGAATTTGCTTCATAGGAAGAACATGGCAAAGGGAATTCCATTAATTCAAAAACCAGAGAGTATTTGTGAGGGTTGCATATTTGGAAAGAAACATAGAGAGTCTTTCCCAGTAGGGAAATCCACTAGAGCAAAAGCCCCATTGGAAATAGTTCATTCAGACTAATGTGGTCCAATGCAGACACCTTCAATAGGTGGTAGTTTCTATTTTCTGACTTTTATAGATGATTATTCAAGGAAGACATGGGTGTATTTTTTGAAACAGGAAAGTGAAGTGTTTAATTATTTTTGTCAATTTAAATCTTTAGCTAAAAAACAAAGTGGTTGTTTCATCAAAGTGTTCAGAACTGATAGAGGAGGTGAATACATTTAAAGAGAGTTCTTATGTTTCTACAAAGAACATGGAATACACAAATAGTTCACAACAAGATACACACCTCAACAGAACGGTGTAGCTGAGAGGAAAAACGAAACCATAATGGATATGGATAGAAGTATGTTAAAAGCCAAGCACTTAACTAATGAATTTTGGGCTGAAGTTGTATCTTGTGCAGCATATATTATGAACAAATTCCCTACAAAAAGTGTGATGAACATAATCCCTGAGGAGGCATGGATAGGTAAAAAGCATAGTGTGTCTCACATGAGAGTTTTTGGTTGTGTTTCATATGCACATGTACGTGATTAGTTGAGAAGAAAGCTTGATAACAAACGAGAAAAATGCATTTTTGTTGGATATAGTGAAGAATCCAAAGCATAAAAATTGTTTAATCCCTCAACCAAGAAAGTAATAATCAGCAGGGATGTCCAATTTATTGAAGATGAAGCATGGGATGGAAGCAAAAAAAATATAGTCAATGTTATTGTTAATATCCCTCAAGATGAGAATGAGATTACTGTTCCAGCTAATGTACCTACTATTCCTAATCAACCTTAAGCAAGTGGTCAACAACTGACACCAACAAGTAATACAAGAGCAACAACAAAAGGATTGCAGACTCCAGCCACAACAATAATTTCTGGCGTAGGACCTTCAAGTCCATATTCTGCAGAGTCAAGTGACTTAACAAATCCAACTTTGGCTAGCATGAGGAGGTGGAAAATCAGAAGCATGACTTATATCTATAATCAAAATGAAGGTGAAAACAATTCTCAACAATTTACACTATTTTCCTTTTATTCACAAGCTAAAGCTCCAATTCATTATGAAGATGCAATCAAGCAAGAAAAGTGGTTAACAACAATGGATGATGAGATAGATTCAATAGAAAACAATTAGACATGGGAGTTGCAAAGTCTTCCAAAAGACAAAGATGTAATAGGTGTCAAATGGATTTATAAAACCAAGTTGAATGCAAATGGAGAAGTGCAGAAGCATAAAGCAAGACTGGTGGTAAAAGGTTATACACAACAATCTAGAATAGATTACAATGAAACTTTTGCACCAGTTGCATGACTTGACATAGCCAGAATGCTATCGGCTTTAGCAACTCAAAATAGATGGCTAGTTTATCAGATGGATGTGAAGTCAGCATTTCTAAATGGATATCTGGAAGAGGAAATCTATATTGAATAGCCACCAGGTTATGAAATATCAGGACAAGAGGACCAAGTCTATAAACTGAAGAAGGCACTATATGGTTTGAAACAAGCCCCAAGAGATTGGTATAGAAGAATTGATAGTTATTTCACAAATAATGGATTTACCAGATGTGACAGTGAACCAACATTGTATACCAAAGTGAATGATGAAGGTAAAATTCTGATAATATTCTTGTATGTTGATGATTTGATATTAACTAGAAATTTATCAATTGAAAAGTTCAAAAGAAAAATAATGAAAGAGTTTCAAATGACAGACATGGGAATGATGAAGTATTTTTTAGGCATTGAGGTAACACAAAATAAAGATGGTATTTTCATTTCACAGTCTAAATATGCGAAGGATGTTTTAAAGAAATTCAATATGTTAAACTGTAAGTCAGCACCTACTCCAATGGTGACTGGATTGAAATTGAGCAGAGAAGACAAAGGCTCAGATGTTAATCCAACTTTGCACAAACAACTTGTAGCAAGCTTAATGTATTTGACACCCACAAGGCCTCACATCATGTATGTAGTCAACTTGATTTTCAGATTCATGGAATCACCAAAAGAATCACAGTGGATAGCTAGAAAGATAATTTTAAGGTATATCAGTGGAACCAAACATTTTGGAATCCAATATTCCAGAACAGATAAATTTCAATTAACAGGTTACACAGACAGTGATTGTGCTGGAAGTGTTGATAACAGGAAAAGCACCTCTGGCTATGTTTTTCATTTTGGAAGTGGTGTAGTTGCAAGGGATTCAAAGAAACAACCTATTGTCACCTTATCATTAGTTGAAGCTAAGTATGTTGCAGCAACTAGTGCATCATGTCAAGCAATGTGGATGAGAAGAGTACTGCAGGAAATCTAGAATGAGCAAACAAAGGCAACAAAGATTTTACGTGATAACAATTCAGCCATAGCTCTGTCGAAGAACCCTCTATTGCACAAATGCAACAAGCACATAGATACGCATTTTCACTACATTCAAGAGCTGATCAACAATGGTGAAATTGTTTTGGAATTTTGTTGGTCAGATGAATAGCAAGTGAATATATTTACCAAGGCACTGAGCACAAAGAGCTTCAACTTTCAAAGAGACCAGCTGAGAATAAAAAATGGGGCGAGTTATGCTCAAGGGGGAGTGTTGGAATTCCACCCAACTTGCGAGTCAACGACTCAGTCAACTTCAACGGTCTTCATCAACCCTTACCGCCATACCGCATCATCTCCATCTTCTACTCACGGTAATGCGGTGACCACCGCACTACTACACCCTCTTTACTCACTCACCACGGTAACGCGGTTAACCGCCAGCGCACCTCTCTCTTTGTCAATCCGTACCATTACTGCTCTACCGCGTTCTGTTCCCTTGCCTCCTATAGTAGCATGGTGCTCATCTCTAGCAGTTAGTTGTTCGTCAGTGGACGGTTACTGTGGCCACTACGGTCTATTTTTTCAGCGCAGCAGTAGCGCGGTAAACCCCTTCCCTCGCAATGCTCATGGTAACCGCGGCCACCGTGGTCTATTATTTAACCGTGGCCGTAGCATGGTAAGCTCATTCCTTGCAGCCCGCTCGATTACCACGGCCACCATGGTCTCCTCATAAACCGCGTTGGTAGCGTAGTAGTCAACGATGTTTGATTTTTTGACTTTTTCCATGCCGATTGTTAGTCAGATCCTCGTTGGCTTTAAAGGACATTTTTTGATTGGACAGTCTTCTTTATGACTAAGACAAATTTTTAATTCGACTTGACTATGTTTAGGACATTTATCTGTTGGCATGTTTATGACATTAAAGTTTGTATGAATTTTTGTCTAGGTCAAAAATCTTTATATACTGGAATATCTTTGTAAAAAAGAGGATAATAGAATAATATTTTTTTGCTCTCAAGTAGCAAAAGTGATTAAAGTCTTTTTTGTGTCAAATAATTTGTGGTGTATGTTTATTTATTTATTTTATCTCTTTTATTTCCTTCAACAGTTAGTTAAGAAAGAGATAATGATTGACTAACTGATAAAAAACATGATGAACTTATGGAAGAGGGGCACCCCATAGTCTAAGCTATCAAAGCTATTTTAAATCCACAAGTTTGAATACTAAGAGTAGGAGGAAAGGAATGATAAATTACAAGAAACATGGTTTTGATTACAACAATAAATATGTATATATCTTCTCATGAAGAAAACTTATTCCAGGAGGAAGTATTTAGATTGTAGTAATTTATTATTATTCTGAACAAGTTCATTATATATTTTCAAATTATGTGTCTAAAAAATAAAAAAATAATTATAATAAAACTAAAAAAGAATAAATAATGAGATCAAGATATAGGTGTCGTATATTCAGCCTAAATCTATACTTAACATAGAATAGGGAAAAAATCAAGTTAATTTTATAAAACATTAAAATTAAAATTTAAGTCATAAATCAACAATGAAATACAATCCAACATAGAAACATAAACATAAAGAAATATTACCTATGCCATCTATATTTCCCTTCTCTATTTTGTTTAATATACTTATAATCCTGATATTTGTGTATGCAATGGTATTCTAATGACAATTAAAGTAAAATATTGAAGCTTCTATTTGTCTCCTTCGTATCATGTACTTGAGCATAAACTAGGTTGATTGAAATGACAATGAACAATCTCTTTTATAGAAAACTAAAAAAATGAAAGGCTAAGATTAAAATCTAATAAGATATATCAATCAATGATGAAGAATGAAAGTTGTAATATGAAATAACGTTAGGTCAAAATTAGGGAAAAGATAAGAATGAATGGTTAAGATTAGAGTGGAAATTAAATGATACATGAAGAGATAAGATTGACACAAATAATAAGATTGGAAAGAAATAAAGAGGTTGTTGGATGAATTTAAATAATTATAAAATTATTTACTTGCCAAAACAAAATGAATAATTAAATAATGAAAGAATTGTTTAATTATAGAAACATGTGATAGGTTGATTTTTTAATTAAATAAAAATTTAATTCAAAACTGGGAAGAAAGGACAAATTAGTGGATAATTTAATTTATGTGAGGAAAGGCTAAATTGATAATTAAATAATTGAAATAATTATTTAGTTAGAGTAAATAGATGATAATAATTAAATAAATAAATTTATATAGGAAAAGGAACATCACTAACACAATATGAACAATATGATAAATGAAGCAAGTGTTTGAAACCATGATCTTGTCAATGGTTGTGCAGGTGTCATAAGTGATTTTTCGAAGTTTGTTTAAAAGGTACAATCCCAATTGGCAGAAGCTAAATAAGAGTTGACTACCTTGCAAAAGGCATTCTTCTCCTAAAGTAGAAATAGCATGAGCCAAATTGGATTTGATATGTGAAACACCAAATGAGCCCGATGTTCTAATGGATGTCATAATAATGAGGGAAGATAATGCATATCAGTCCCTCAAGTGGGAGGAACTAATAATGAGGGAATAATATGCATTATCTTCCCTCACTATTATGTCATCCATTTGAATATCAAACTCTTTTAGTTTCTAAATATTAAATCCAATATGGTGCACAACCATTTACTTGATAAGCGATTAAATAGATTTCTATGGAATTCCTAGATTAATTTGATTGTTTTTTTTCCATTTATTTTATTCTAAGAATTTATGTACCTGCAGATGAAAATTCCAAAATGTGTAGCTCTATTAGCTCGAGCTCAACAAATCACCTTCTCCATGTTGCAACCCTAACCACATGTCGATTTGCAGTAGAATTTTACAAGTGAACTAGATTTTCAGCACAATAGTCTATTTATTTGGAAGAATGCTTCAGAGAGAACCTTAAAATTGATAATGTATGGATTATTTTCACCATTTAATAGCAGATGTTTTCAATCAAAAAGCATTAGACTGATACAAATATTAAATAAAAATTAATTATTGTCTATCATCTATTAGATCTTCTATTTTTACAGTTCCAACAATATAAGGAAATGTTTAGTGAGCTTATATATATAAAAAAATTGATAGAAGAAAAGGAATAAGTTGGATACAATAGAAAAAATCTATTATTAAATGGTGAAAAGTACACATACATTATATAGGGTTTTCTTAAGCAATTATTTAAATAAGAATATTCCCCCCCTAACAATCTGATCCTTTTTAATACCGTCGACCTCTTGTTCATTGTTGATGCTCGAAAATGCATTCTCTCATCGTGCTTGTGAGGATTGCAACCTGAAGAAGGTGATTTGTTGAAATGGAGGCTATTTGAACTGCACATTTTGTAATTTTCATCTATTGGTACTTCTAAGATAAATTGGAAAACAAAAAAATCTAATTAATCTGAGAATTGCACAGAAATATATTTACTTGCGGAAAATTGGGACCCTAGCAGAGACAAGAAAGAACCAGAATCATGATGCCAAGTGACCAAAAGTAAGAGATCTAATTTAAGAGGAGGAGAACATGGAGCACAATTAAAGTGGAACCCCAAACCAATACTCATTGAATTCTCCATCACTTGATCGTAATCCACATTACCCACTTCCACATTACCCACTTCCATACAGTTAGTTAAGAAAGAGATAATGATTGACCGACTGATAAAAAACATGATGAATTTATGGAAGAGGCGCAACTCGTAGTACAAGCTATCGAAGCTATTGGAAATCCAAAAGTTTGAATACTAAGAGTAAGAGGAAAGGAATGATAAATAAGACAAATTACAATAAAAATGGTTTTGATTACAACAATAAATATGTATAGATTTTCTCATGAAGAAAGCTTATTCGAGGAGGAAGTATTTAATTGTAGTAATTTGCTATTATTCTGAGCAAGTTTATTATATATTTTTAAATAATGTGTTCAAAAGATAAAAAAAATAATTATAATAAGATTAAAAATAAAATTATTTGTAATACTTTGAAATTTTATTGATGGAATAAATAATGAGATCAAGCTATAGGTGTCTTATATTCAGCCTAAATCTATACTTAACATAAAACAGGGAAAAAATCAAGTTAATTTTATAAAACATTAAAATTAAAATTTTAAGCCGTAAATCAACAATGAAACACAATCCAACATTGAAACATAAACATAAAGCAATATTACCTATGCCATCTACATTTCCCTTCTCCATTTTGTTTAATATACTTATAATCCTAATATTTGTGTATGCAATGATATTATAATGACAATTAAAGTAAAATATTGAAGCTTATATTTGTCTCCTTCGTATCATGTACTTGAGAGCATAAACTAGGTTGATTGAAATGACAATGATCAATCTCTTTTATAGAAAACTAAAAAAATGAAAGGCTAAGATTAAAATGTAACAAGATATGTCAATCAATGATGAAGAATGAAAGTTGTAATATGAAATAGTTTTAGGTCAAAATTAGGGAAAAGATAAGAATGAATGGTTAAGATTGAATTATAAAATAATTCAATCAAGAGTGGAAATTAAATGATACATGAAGAGATAAGATTGACGCAAATAATAAGATTGGAAAAAAATAAAGAGGTTGTTGGAAGAATTTAAATAATTATAAAATTATTTACTTGCAGAAACAAAATAAATAATTAAATAATGAAAGAATTATTTAATTATAGAAACATGTGATAGGTTGATTTTTTAATTAAATAAAAATTTAATTCAAAACTGGGAAGAAAGGACAAATTAGTGGATAATTTAATTTATGTGAGGAAAGGCTAAATTGATAATTAAATAATTGAAATAATTATTTAGTTAGAGTAAATAGATGATAATAATTAAATAAATAAATTTATATAGGAAAAGGAACATCACTAACACAATATGATAAATGAAGCAAGTGTTTGAAACCATGATCTTGTCAATGGTTGTGCAGGTGTCATAAGTGATTTTTCGAAGTTTGTTTAAAAGGTACAATCCCAATTGGCAGAAGCTAAATAAGAGTTGACTACCTTGCAAAAGGCATTCTTCTCCTAAAGTAGAAATAGCATGAGCCAAATTGGATTTGATATGTGAAACACCAAATGAGCCCGATGTTCTAATGGATGTCATAATAATGAGGGAAGATAATGCATATCAGTCCCTCAAGTGGGAGGAACTAATAATGAGGGAATAATATGCATTATCTTCCCTCACTATTATGTCATCCATTTGAATATCAAACTCTTTTAGTTTCTAAATATTAAATCCAATATGGTGCACAACCATTTACTTGATAAGCGATTAAATAGATTTCTATGGAATTCCTAGATTAATTTGATTGTTTTTTTTCCATTTATTTTATTCTAAGAATTTATGTACCTGCAGATGAAAATTCCAAAATGTGTAGCTCTATTAGCTCGAGCTCAACAAATCACCTTCTCCATGTTGCAACCCTAACCACATGTCGATTTGCAGTAGAATTTTACAAGTGAACTAGATTTTCAGCACAATAGTCTATTTATTTGGAAGAATGCTTCAGAGAGAACCTTAAAATTGATAATGTATGGATTATTTTCACCATTTAATAGCAGATGTTTTCAATCAAAAAGCATTAGACTGATACAAATATTAAATAAAAATTAATTATTGTCTATCATCTATTAGATCTTCTATTTTTACAGTTCCAACAATATAAGGAAATGTTTAGTGAGCTTATATATATAAAAAAATTGATAGAAGAAAAGGAATAAGTTGGATACAATAGAAAAAATCTATTATTAAATGGTGAAAAGTACACATACATTATATAGGGTTTTCTTAAGCAATTATTTAAATAAGAATATTCCCCCCCTAACAATCTGATCCTTTTTAATACCGTCGACCTCTTGTTCATTGTTGATGCTCGAAAATGCATTCTCTCATCGTGCTTGTGAGGATTGCAACCTGAAGAAGGTGATTTGTTGAAATGGAGGCTATTTGAACTGCACATTTTGTAATTTTCATCTATTGGTACTTCTAAGATAAATTGGAAAACAAAAAAATCTAATTAATCTGAGAATTGCACAGAAATATATTTACTTGCGGAAAATTGGGACCCTAGCAGAGACAAGAAAGAACCAGAATCATGATGCCAAGTGACCAAAAGTAAGAGATCTAATTTAAGAGGAGGAGAACATGGAGCACAATTAAAGTGGAACCCCAAACCAATACTCATTGAATTCTCCATCACTTGATCGTAATCCACATTACCCACTTCCACATTACCCACTTCCATACAGTTAGTTAAGAAAGAGATAATGATTGACCGACTGATAAAAAACATGATGAATTTATGGAAGAGGCGCAACTCGTAGTACAAGCTATCGAAGCTATTGGAAATCCAAAAGTTTGAATACTAAGAGTAAGAGGAAAGGAATGATAAATAAGACAAATTACAATAAAAATGGTTTTGATTACAACAATAAATATGTATAGATTTTCTCATGAAGAAAGCTTATTCGAGGAGGAAGTATTTAATTGTAGTAATTTGCTATTATTCTGAGCAAGTTTATTATATATTTTTAAATAATGTGTTCAAAAGATAAAAAAAATAATTATAATAAGATTAAAAATAAAATTATTTGTAATACTTTGAAATTTTATTGATGGAATAAATAATGAGATCAAGCTATAGGTGTCTTATATTCAGCCTAAATCTATACTTAACATAAAACAGGGAAAAAATCAAGTTAATTTTATAAAACATTAAAATTAAAATTTTAAGCCGTAAATCAACAATGAAACACAATCCAACATTGAAACATAAACATAAAGCAATATTACCTATGCCATCTACATTTCCCTTCTCCATTTTGTTTAATATACTTATAATCCTAATATTTGTGTATGCAATGATATTATAATGACAATTAAAGTAAAATATTGAAGCTTATATTTGTCTCCTTCGTATCATGTACTTGAGAGCATAAACTAGGTTGATTGAAATGACAATGATCAATCTCTTTTATAGAAAACTAAAAAAATGAAAGGCTAAGATTAAAATGTAACAAGATATGTCAATCAATGATGAAGAATGAAAGTTGTAATATGAAATAGTTTTAGGTCAAAATTAGGGAAAAGATAAGAATGAATGGTTAAGATTGAATTATAAAATAATTCAATCAAGAGTGGAAATTAAATGATACATGAAGAGATAAGATTGACGCAAATAATAAGATTGGAAAAAAATAAAGAGGTTGTTGGAAGAATTTAAATAATTATAAAATTATTTACTTGCAGAAACAAAATAAATAATTAAATAATGAAAGAATTATTTAATTATAGAAACATGTGATAGGTTGATTTTTTAATTAAATAAAAATTTAATTCAAAACTGGGAAGAAAGGACAAATTAGTGGATAATTTAATTTATGTGAGGAAAGGCTAAATTGATAATTAAATAATTGAAATAATTATTTAGTTAGAGTAAATAGATGATAATAATTAAATAAATAAATTTATATAGGAAAAGGAACATCACTAACACAATATGAACAATATGATAAATGAAGCAAGTGTTTGAAACCATGATCTTGTCAATGGTTGTGCAGGTGTCATAAGTGATTTTTCGAAGTTTGTTTAAAAGGTACAATCCCAATTGGCAGAAGCTAAATAAGAGTTGACTACCTTGCAAAAGGCATTCTTCTCCTAAAGTAGAAATAGCATGAGCCAAATTGGATTTGATATGTGAAACACCAAATGAGCCCGATGTTCTAATGGATGTCATAATAATGAGGGAAGATAATGCATATCAGTCCCTCAAGTGGGAGGAACTAATAATGAGGGAATAATATGCATTATCTTCCCTCACTATTATGTCATCCATTTGAATATCAAACTCTTTTAGTTTCTAAATATTAAATCCAATATGGTGCACAACCATTTACTTGATAAGCGATTAAATAGATTTCTATGGAATTCCTAGATTAATTTGATTGTTTTTTTTCCATTTATTTTATTCTAAGAATTTATGTACCTGCAGATGAAAATTCCAAAATGTGTAGCTCTATTAGCTCGAGCTCAACAAATCACCTTCTCCATGTTGCAACCCTAACCACATGTCGATTTGCAGTAGAATTTTACAAGTGAACTAGATTTTCAGCACAATAGTCTATTTATTTGGAAGAATGCTTCAGAGAGAACCTTAAAATTGATAATGTATGGATTATTTTCACCATTTAATAGCAGATGTTTTCAATCAAAAAGCATTAGACTGATACAAATATTAAATAAAAATTAATTATTGTCTATCATCTATTAGATCTTCTATTTTTACAGTTCCAACAATATAAGGAAATGTTTAGTGAGCTTATATATATAAAAAAATTGATAGAAGAAAAGGAATAAGTTGGATACAATAGAAAAAATCTATTATTAAATGGTGAAAAGTACACATACATTATATAGGGTTTTCTTAAGCAATTATTTAAATAAGAATATTCCCCCCCTAACAATCTGATCCTTTTTAATACCGTCGACCTCTTGTTCATTGTTGATGCTCGAAAATGCATTCTCTCATCGTGCTTGTGAGGATTGCAACCTGAAGAAGGTGATTTGTTGAAATGGAGGCTATTTGAACTGCACATTTTGTAATTTTCATCTATTGGTACTTCTAAGATAAATTGGAAAACAAAAAAATCTAATTAATCTGAGAATTGCACAGAAATATATTTACTTGCGGAAAATTGGGACCCTAGCAGAGACAAGAAAGAACCAGAATCATGATGCCAAGTGACCAAAAGTAAGAGATCTAATTTAAGAGGAGGAGAACATGGAGCACAATTAAAGTGGAACCCCAAACCAATACTCATTGAATTCTCCATCACTTGATCGTAATCCACATTACCCACTTCCACATTACCCACTTCCATACAGTTAGTTAAGAAAGAGATAATGATTGACCGACTGATAAAAAACATGATGAATTTATGGAAGAGGCGCAACTCGTAGTACAAGCTATCGAAGCTATTGGAAATCCAAAAGTTTGAATACTAAGAGTAAGAGGAAAGGAATGATAAATAAGACAAATTACAATAAAAATGGTTTTGATTACAACAATAAATATGTATAGATTTTCTCATGAAGAAAGCTTATTCGAGGAGGAAGTATTTAATTGTAGTAATTTGCTATTATTCTGAGCAAGTTTATTATATATTTTTAAATAATGTGTTCAAAAGATAAAAAAAATAATTATAATAAGATTAAAAATAAAATTATTTGTAATACTTTGAAATTTTATTGATGGAATAAATAATGAGATCAAGCTATAGGTGTCTTATATTCAGCCTAAATCTATACTTAACATAAAACAGGGAAAAAATCAAGTTAATTTTATAAAACATTAAAATTAAAATTTTAAGCCGTAAATCAACAATGAAACACAATCCAACATTGAAACATAAACATAAAGCAATATTACCTATGCCATCTACATTTCCCTTCTCCATTTTGTTTAATATACTTATAATCCTAATATTTGTGTATGCAATGATATTATAATGACAATTAAAGTAAAATATTGAAGCTTATATTTGTCTCCTTCGTATCATGTACTTGAGAGCATAAACTAGGTTGATTGAAATGACAATGATCAATCTCTTTTATAGAAAACTAAAAAAATGAAAGGCTAAGATTAAAATGTAACAAGATATGTCAATCAATGATGAAGAATGAAAGTTGTAATATGAAATAGTTTTAGGTCAAAATTAGGGAAAAGATAAGAATGAATGGTTAAGATTGAATTATAAAATAATTCAATCAAGAGTGGAAATTAAATGATACATGAAGAGATAAGATTGACGCAAATAATAAGATTGGAAAAAAATAAAGAGGTTGTTGGAAGAATTTAAATAATTATAAAATTATTTACTTGCAGAAACAAAATAAATAATTAAATAATGAAAGAATTATTTAATTATAGAAACATGTGATAGGTTGATTTTTTAATTAAATAAAAATTTAATTCAAAACTGGGAAGAAAGGACAAATTAGTGGATAATTTAATTTATGTGAGGAAAGGCTAAATTGATAATTAAATAATTGAAATAATTATTTAGTTAGAGTAAATAGATGATAATAATTAAATAAATAAATTTATATAGGAAAAGGAACATCACTAACACAATATGAACAATATGATAAATGAAGCAAGTGTTTGAAACCATGATCTTGTCAATGGTTGTGCAGGTGTCATAAGTGATTTTTCGAAGTTTGTTTAAAAGGTACAATCCCAATTGGCAGAAGCTAAATAAGAGTTGACTACCTTGCAAAAGGCATTCTTCTCCTAAAGTAGAAATAGCATGAGCCAAATTGGATTTGATATGTGAAACACCAAATGAGCCCGATGTTCTAATGGATGTCATAATAATGAGGGAAGATAATGCATATCAGTCCCTCAAGTGGGAGGAACTAATAATGAGGGAATAATATGCATTATCTTCCCTCACTATTATGTCATCCATTTGAATATCAAACTCTTTTAGTTTCTAAATATTAAATCCAATATGGTGCACAACCATTTACTTGATAAGCGATTAAATAGATTTCTATGGAATTCCTAGATTAATTTGATTGTTTTTTTTCCATTTATTTTATTCTAAGAATTTATGTACCTGCAGATGAAAATTCCAAAATGTGTAGCTCTATTAGCTCGAGCTCAACAAATCACCTTCTCCATGTTGCAACCCTAACCACATGTCGATTTGCAGTAGAATTTTACAAGTGAACTAGATTTTCAGCACAATAGTCTATTTATTTGGAAGAATGCTTCAGAGAGAACCTTAAAATTGATAATGTATGGATTATTTTCACCATTTAATAGCAGATGTTTTCAATCAAAAAGCATTAGACTGATACAAATATTAAATAAAAATTAATTATTGTCTATCATCTATTAGATCTTCTATTTTTACAGTTCCAACAATATAAGGAAATGTTTAGTGAGCTTATATATATAAAAAAATTGATAGAAGAAAAGGAATAAGTTGGATACAATAGAAAAAATCTATTATTAAATGGTGAAAAGTACACATACATTATATAGGGTTTTCTTAAGCAATTATTTAAATAAGAATATTCCCCCCCTAACAATCTGATCCTTTTTAATACCGTCGACCTCTTGTTCATTGTTGATGCTCGAAAATGCATTCTCTCATCGTGCTTGTGAGGATTGCAACCTGAAGAAGGTGATTTGTTGAAATGGAGGCTATTTGAACTGCACATTTTGTAATTTTCATCTATTGGTACTTCTAAGATAAATTGGAAAACAAAAAAATCTAATTAATCTGAGAATTGCACAGAAATATATTTACTTGCGGAAAATTGGGACCCTAGCAGAGACAAGAAAGAACCAGAATCATGATGCCAAGTGACCAAAAGTAAGAGATCTAATTTAAGAGGAGGAGAACATGGAGCACAATTAAAGTGGAACCCCAAACCAATACTCATTGAATTCTCCATCACTTGATCGTAATCCACATTACCCACTTCCACATTACCCACTTCCATACAGTTAGTTAAGAAAGAGATAATGATTGACCGACTGATAAAAAACATGATGAATTTATGGAAGAGGCGCAACTCGTAGTACAAGCTATCGAAGCTATTGGAAATCCAAAAGTTTGAATACTAAGAGTAAGAGGAAAGGAATGATAAATAAGACAAATTACAATAAAAATGGTTTTGATTACAACAATAAATATGTATAGATTTTCTCATGAAGAAAGCTTATTCGAGGAGGAAGTATTTAATTGTAGTAATTTGCTATTATTCTGAGCAAGTTTATTATATATTTTTAAATAATGTGTTCAAAAGATAAAAAAAATAATTATAATAAGATTAAAAATAAAATTATTTGTAATACTTTGAAATTTTATTGATGGAATAAATAATGAGATCAAGCTATAGGTGTCTTATATTCAGCCTAAATCTATACTTAACATAAAACAGGGAAAAAATCAAGTTAATTTTATAAAACATTAAAATTAAAATTTTAAGCCGTAAATCAACAATGAAACACAATCCAACATTGAAACATAAACATAAAGCAATATTACCTATGCCATCTACATTTCCCTTCTCCATTTTGTTTAATATACTTATAATCCTAATATTTGTGTATGCAATGATATTATAATGACAATTAAAGTAAAATATTGAAGCTTATATTTGTCTCCTTCGTATCATGTACTTGAGAGCATAAACTAGGTTGATTGAAATGACAATGATCAATCTCTTTTATAGAAAACTAAAAAAATGAAAGGCTAAGATTAAAATGTAACAAGATATGTCAATCAATGATGAAGAATGAAAGTTGTAATATGAAATAATTTTAGGTCAAAATTAGGGAAAAGATAAGAATGAATGGTTAAGATTGAATTATAAAATAATTCAATCAAGAGTGGAAATTAAATGATACATGAAGAGATAAGATTGACGCAAATAATAAGATTGGAAAAAAATAAAGAGGTTGTTGGAAGAATTTAAATAATTATAAAATTATTTACTTGCAGAAACAAAATAAATAATTAAATAATGAAAGAATTATTTAATTATAGAAACATGTGATAGGTTGATTTTTTAATTAAATAATAATTTAATTCAAAACTGGGAAGAAAGGACAAATTAGTGGATAATTTAATTTATGTGAGGAAAGGCTAAATTGATAATTAAATAATTGAAATAATTATTTAGTTACAGTAAATAGATGATAATAATTAAATAAATAAATTTATATAGGAAAAGGAACATCACTAACACAATATGATATATGAAGCAAGTGTTTGAAACCATGATCTTGTCAATGGTTGTGTAGGTGTCATAAGTGATTTGCCAAGTGTCATAAGTGATTTGCCGAAGTCTGTTTATTTAGCTGACTACCTTCCAAAAGGCCTTCTTCTCCTAAAGTAGAAGTAGCATGAACCAAATTCGATTTGATATGTGGAACACCAAAAGAGCTTGATGTTCTAATGGATACCATAATAATGAGGGAAGATAATGCATATCAGTCCCTCAACTAGGAGGAACTAATAATGAGGGAACAATATGCATTATCTTCCCTCACTATTATGTCATCCATTTGAATATCAAGCTCTTTTAGTTTCTACATATTAAATCCTATATGGTTCCTACTACTTCTAATTTAAGAGAAAAATCAGTAATAAAAGAGTAGTCACATCTTCTTTAGCTTCTTCTAATTGGGATTGAATTTCGAAAACATGCTTTGCAAATCACTTATGACACCTGCACACCTGCACAACCATTTACTTGATCACATTTTCGAGCAATCACCTTCTCCATGTTGCAACCTTAACCGACATGTCGATTTGTAGGAGGATTTTACAGACGAGAAAGGATTGTTGAGGATCAAAAATGAACAAGAGGACCATGTTGTTAAAATGTGGCACATATTGTCAACACAACAGTTTGTTTATTTGGAAGAATGCTTCAGAGACAACCTTAAAATTGATAATGTATGGATACTTTTCACCATTTAATAGCAGATTTTTTCTATTACAAAGCATTTGACTGATACAAATATCAAATAAAAATAAATTATTGTCTTTTAATATATTTACTTGCTGAAAAAGCAGAGACACGAAAGAAGCAGAAGTGGTTAAGAGTAAGAGATCTAATTTAAGAGGAGGAGAACAAGGAGTACCATTAAAGTGGAACCCCAAACCAATACTCATTAAATTCTCCATCGCTTCATCATATTCCACATTACCCACTTCCATTACAGTTAGTTAAGAAAGAGATAATGATTGACTGACAGATAAAAAACATGATGATGATGATAAGCTATCGGAAATCCAAAAGTTTGAATACTAAGAGTAGGAGGAAAGGAATGATAAATAAGACAAATTACAATAAACATGGTTCTGATTACAACAATAAATATGTATAGATGTTCTCACGAAGAAAATTTGTTATTATTCTGAGCAAGTTCATTATACATTTTCAAATTATGTGTCTAAAAAATTTTAAAAAAATTATAATAATATTCAAAATAAAATTATTTGTAATATTAAGAAATTTTATAGATTCAAATAAATAATGAGATCAGGTCATAGGTTTCTTTTATTCAGCCTAAATCTATATTTAACATAGAATAGGAAAAAAATCAAGTTAATTTTATAAAACATTAAAACTAAAACCTTAAATTGTAAATCAACAATGAAACACAATCCAGCATAGAAACATAAACATAAAGTAATATTACCTATGCCATCTACATTTCCCTTCTCCATTTTTTTGAATATACTTATAATCCTCATATTTGTGTATGCAATGGTATTCTAATGACAATTATAGTAAAATATTGAAGCTTCTATTTGTCTCCTTAGCATCATGTACTTGAGCATACACTAGTTGATTGAAATGACAATGATCGATCTCTTTTATAGAAAACTAAATAAAATGAAGGGCTAAGATTAAAATCTAATAAGATAATTCAATCAATGATGAATAATGAAAGTTGTAATATGAAATAAGGTAAGGTAAAAATTAGGGATAAGATAAGAATGAATGGTTAAGATTGAATTTTAAAATAATTCAATCAAGAGTGGAAATTGAATGATACATAAATAGATAAGATTTACCCAAATAATTAGATTGGCAAAAAATAAAGAGATTGTTGGAAGAATTTAAATAATTATAAACTTATTTACATGCTCCTATGAATCACTTATGACACCTGCACAACCATTTACTTGATCATGAGCGAGTAAATAGATTTCTATGGAATGCCTAGATTAATTTGATTGTTTTCTTTTTCCATTTATCTTATTCTAAGAATTTATGTACCTGTAGATAAAAATTCCAAAATGTGTAGCTCTATTAGCCTCAAGCTCAACAAATCACCTTCTCCATGTTTCAACCCTAACCGACATGACGATTTACAGGAGGATTTTGCGAGAAAGGATTGTTGAGGATCAGAAATGAACAAGAGGACCATGTTGTTAAAAAGTGGCATAGATTGTCAGCACAACAATCTGTTTATTTGAAAGAATGCTTCAGAGAGAACCTTAAAATTGATAATGTATGGATACTTTTCACCATTTAATAGAAGATTTTTTCTATCACAAAGCATTTGACTAATAGAAATATCAAATAAAAATAAATTATTGTCTATCATCTATGGAATCTTCTATTTTTATAGTTCCAACAATATAAGGAAATATTTAGTGAGCTTATATATAGATAACATTGATAGCTATGCTATGAAGAGAAGGAATAAAGTGGATTCAAGAGAAAAAATCTATTATTAAATGGTGAAAACTACACATACATTGTAAATTTTAGGGTTTTTTTGAGCATTTTTAAAATAAGAATATTGCCCCCCTAACAATCTAATCTGTCTTTTAATACCATCGACCTCTTTTTCATTGTTGATCCTCAAATCTCCATTCTCACCTATAAAATCATCCTACAAATCCTCGTGCCTGTTAGGATTGCAACCTGAAGAAGGTGATTTGTTGAGATGGAGGCTATTTAGGTTACACAATTTTTAATTTTCATTTGCTAGTACAAAAATTCTTAGAATAAGATAAATTGGAAAATAAAAAATCCAATTAATCTAAGAATTGCAGCATGATGATGATAAGCTATTGGAAATCCACAAGTTTGAATACTAAGAGTAGGAGGAAAGGAATTATAAATAAGACAAATTATAATAAACATGGTTTTGATTACAATAATAAATATGTATAGATGTCCGCACGAAGAAAGCTTATTCAAGGAGGAAGTATTTAAATTGAAGTAATTTGTTATTATTCTGAGCAAGTTCATTATATATTTGAAAATTATGCATCTAAAAAATTAAAACATGTTTATAATAATATTCATAATAAAATTATTTGTAATACTAAGAAATTTTATTGATTCAAATAAATAATGAGATCGGGCCATATGTTTCTTTTATTCAACCTAAATCTATACTTAACATAGAATAGGAAAAAAATCAAGTTAATTTTATAAAACATTAAAACTAAAACCTTAAAGTTTAAATCAACAATGAAGCACAATCCAACATAGAAACATAAACATAAAGTAATATTACCTATGCCATCTACATTTCCCTTCTCCATTTTTTTGAATATACTTATAATCCTCATATTTGTGTATGCAATGGTATTCTAATGACAATTATAGTAAAATATTGAAACTTCTATTTGTCTCCTTAGCATCATGTAGTTGAGCATACACTAGGTTGATTGAAATGACAATGATGGATCTCTTTTATAGAAAACTAAATAAAATGAAGGGCTAAGATTAAAATCTAATAAGATAAGTCAATCAATGATGTTCTAATGGATAACATAATAATGAGGGAAGATAATGCATATCAGTCCCTCAATAGAGAGGAACTAATAACGAGGGACTAATATGCATTATCTTCCCTCATTATTATGTCATCCATTTGAATATCAAGTTCTTTTAGTTCCTACATATTCAATCCAATATGGTTCCTGCTACTTCTACTTTAGGGGAAGAATTGGTAATAAAAGAGTGACAAGGCCTTTTGGAAGGTAGTCAGGTCTTCTTTAGCTTTTGAATTGATTATGGTTTTGAATAGTTGCTTCAACAAGTAAATAATTAATTTTTATTTGATATGCTTATCAGTCAAAAGTTTTTTAATAGAAATTTTCATTTCTTTACTGTCATAAAATGTTTAATCTATCGTTCCCCATCAAATATCTACATTTCAATTATATTAGGCCCCAAAAATTTCTCTATGATTTATTTTCATTCTTTTGTTTCAACTTATCAATTGTTACTTCTAAGATCTACCTAGATATTTACATAACAAACAGTTAAAAGCGTGTTGACTTTAAGACTAGATTTTGAGAATAACACTAAAAAATTTGAAACGAAGGGTTACGATTAAAAACAAATAAGACATGTCAATCAATGGATGGACAAGATTGAATTATACAATCAAGGGTAGAAAATGAATGAGACAAGAGAAGATAAGAATGGCATAGATAATGAGGTGGCATAGAAAAATATATTGTAGGAGGAATTCAAATAATTATAAAATTATTTAAATGGAGAGGAAAAAAGTATAATTAAATAACCAAAGCATTATTTGATTATAGGGGACATGTGACATGTTGAGTTTTTGATTAAATAATAATTCAAAAATGAGAGAAAATGAAAAATTAGTCGATAATTAAATAAATAAAATCTATTTAAGTTATAGGAGAAGAGAATAATGAATAATTAAATAATTGAAATAAATGTTTGATTATAGTAGAAATATGATAAGAATTAAATAAATAAAATTTCTTTAATCATAGAGGAAAGGAGACATTAGTGATGTAATTAAATAAATTTATTTAATTAATCAAAAGAATTAATAAAAGGAAAAAAATTAATTAATTAAATAATTAATAAAAAAAATAACTTTAGGCATAATCAAATAACTAAAATTATTTAATTATTGGAATAGAAAGGGGGTTGATGAAGGAAACAGTGTTTGGAGGCTTAGGATAATTTTTATTGTCTACATAACCAAGTAAATTTGGATCCCTAGAGATCAAACTCCATATGCCTTTAGAAGAGATTAAATAAAAAAAGTGCAACCTACTATCTGAATAGTCCTCCAAGACCCTTTATTTGTCTAAAGGATAGAGAGGGGTGTTAAAACCCTTACCTAGTATCCATAGACCTTTTGGTTAGTAGACATGTGAGAAAAACTTGAGTTACAAAGATGGCCTCTAGAAGCCCAAGAGTTAGGGGTATAGATATTAATTAGATTCCATTTAAAAATATTCTTCCCATATTTTATGATAGTTTTGGTGAGGGGCATTAGGAGCGTCATTTAGCTTATAGTTTTTAATTTTTGAGTCTTAGGTTCTTTGTGTGTTTCAGTGTCCAATAAGGTCATTTATGACCATTTGGAATCATATGGATTCATTTTAGATTTTTAATTGGGTTTTGATTAAAAAATATAAAAAAAATTCATGTTGATAAAAATTTGTCATGCAACTTTGCTAAGGTTTCCAAAATCAAGAAAACAGTTACATGCAATCAAGAAATCATTATAAAACAATTTTTAAATGTAATAATACACTCTCAAAAAGTATAATAGAGTGTTGGAGAACTGATTTTTGATTTTTTGTTAAATGAAAGAAAAAATTTGGTGTGTTTTATCAATGTTGTAGTTGAATCTATCATTTTGTATGGCCTACATGACCAATTTAGTGATATAAAGTTGTTTGGATTATGTTGGTTGTAATGCCCCACCACACAACCCTAGAGGAAGTTGCATTTAACTACTTAAACGAGATAATTTTTTTTTTTAAAAGGATAAATAATGAGTAAGTTAATTAACTAATGCCAACAACCACTAAGGTTACGAGACAGAGGTTATATAGAACCTCAACAAAACATGATTACAAACTATGAAAATTATTTAATTAATAAATTAACACATACATTCCAAGTAAGATGAAATAACAACAAGCATAAGATAAGTCTTTCCATTTCATTAATCCATTCATTAAACCATAAGGTTACAATCACTCATTCCCCGAATGAGGCAAGCCCAATAAAATAGGGTTACAATTACAAACTCCACCTCGATAAAAAGAATAAAGGAAAGGATGACAAGAAAGAACTGCAACTAAAACAACCATGAGCTCTCCAACTGGAAGTCTCATCCACAGGAACAAGGAGAAAACCCAACGAAGTAAGGTGCACATTCCACCCAACCAAGTGGAACCTAAAGGTCCACCCCTCGTGCTAGGAGATAGTAACTAGAATCTCTAACCAAGGACACCTACCTCTAGACATAGGCTAATATAACCATACTGAAATAAATACAGTAACAACACTTAATCACCAAGTTACAATGCTTCCAGAAATTACATAATCAATTGCATCACTAATGCGAACATACTGTCGACCTAGGAGAAGTGTCATCACATCATTACATAGGTTATCCTGGTGAGTCTTCCTAGGTCCCAACCCTCGTCTCAAGTTATCCTGGTAACCTCTAACGACTTCCGACCCCTCATGTAAACCAACGCGGAATCAGTTATCTTTCGTGGTGACAAGATAATGATCTTGCCATTCCAGGCCTTCCCATCTCAACCCAAGTCTTTACAAGCCTTCGTAGTCAGGAGCGAGGCATAATTATCTTATTAAATATTTGCTACTACATGATACTCTAATCATTTAATTTAGTTATCACTGGATTAACTAACTTACAACAAGTTATCCTGACACCACTTTGTGTGCCAGCCCTCGTTATAAGCCACTCCTCTAAGAGGACACGTGTGACAACTCCACAACCCACGGGTACACAAGTGCTACACAAGGATATCACATCCCTAACCATGACATACAGTCAACACACAATCCCATTCGTGATAACCGGGAAACAAACTGGTTATGCACTACCCAAGGCCATCTATGGTTGACGACACAGCATGACAACCCATAGACTAAAATCGCAATTGGAAGACTTGTTAATTAAGGAGACCCACACTTCCCAATGATAATGCACATAGATCGATGCCAAAACAAGAATCAAATTCTACTTTGGGTTCACTAAACCCATATCCTAACTAGCATTCAATAAACAATGAATTAAATAAACACAATTAATTACGCCACTTAAAAAAAAGTTTTATTCCCACGCAACATTTAAAAGCATAACACATTGCTTGTGATCCCATAATTTAATTTAAAACAAGTTCCCATTTAAATAAAATATTATTCCCTAATCAATTAAACCCATAAAAGAAAACAATATTTCCCTTCTTTTAAATAATGAAAAGCACACAATAATATAACCGTTTTTAAAACATTAATATTTAAATAATAATATGACTATAATTATTTAAAATTTCCATAATTTAATAATTTAATAGTCATACTATTAAAATATTACATGCATTAAAACTATATGGAGAAACAAATAATATTAAAATAATAAAATTTAACATTAAAATATTATAATAATTATAATATTAAAATATTATAAAAATTATAATATTTTAAGTCAAAATATTATTATATATTTGTTTATAAAAAAATAAATTTAGTTTAACAAAGCCCACGCCTTGCCCCGGTCCTCGAGCATGGCTAGGGCTAAGGCAGCAGGTCTATTTTTCTCCTGCCGACTGTGTTGTTGGGCGGGTTAGGCAGCGGTGGTAGGACTCGTGGCGGCCGCAAGAGGCGGCGCCACCACGTGTTGGGCGCAGCAGGGAGGAACCTGCGCAGTGCGCAAGGGAAGGGAGGATGGTGCGGGGGGCGATGGAACCACTGCGGTTACCCCACGGCCGACGCCAACAACGTCGCCACCCATTGGTGGTCACTGCCTGCGCAGTCCACACGGTCCTTGGTCGGTGGAGCTGGGCACGGCTTCACAATCTGCTCCCATGTCGGTGGCGGTGGGTAAGCCCCTAGCCCTCCCCTTTTCTTTTGTTTTAATTTTATTTTTTAACACCCTTTTTTTAAAAAATAATTTTTATAAAAAAAAAATGACAATCTATAGCAAATATACTTTTAAAAAAAAACCGAGCCTTAAAGGTAGTAAAAAAAATTATAATTCTGGAAAAAATATTATTATTATTATTTTTAAAAATTTGGCTAGCATAACCTTGCTATAAGAAATTATAAAAAAAAATAGTTCCCAAGCCTAAATATATTAATGTATATATAAAAATAGGTTTAAACAACCATTCAACCATTTGAAGATTAGAAGGAGATTGAAGAACAACATGAACAATGAAGAATTGAAACAACCATACAGATTTAATCTTTCATTACTCAACATAATTAAACAAACAAAATTACAATAAAACAAGGTGTGAACCTGACTCTTTTGGAGTATGTTGAAGAACCCGCTGCTTCCTTGAAACCCTTTTGAGCACTTTAGATTTCACAAGCTTTTCTTTCAAACCCACAAAATCAAACAATCTTCCTCTTCTCTTTTTCAATCTTCTCCCCAAAACTCCATTTTTTAAAATTATGAAGAAATTCAAAGATGATGCAAAATTTGCTCCAAAATCCCACAACAACCCTTATAAATTTTTGAAAACAGAATAGCAAAAGTCTTTCTTTTGAATTTTTGAATTTCAAAATTGACTTTTACTTTATTTTTCTAATTTTTCAAGTCCAATTCAAATTTGCATGCATTTTCAAAATGAATAATTTAAATCATTTCAACATGAATAACTTAATCAATTAATAATTAAATCTACCATAAGATTAAATATCAAATTAATTAAATTAAATTACTAAATAATTAAATCACAAATCCTACATTATTCTAACTCCCCAAATAGACTGAAATCAGGCAAGAAAGCAAAATTGAACAACAGGGTTACACTGAGACTGACAACACACTACGACTAGGGCGACGACTCGGCATGAAAATCCTAGCTACTATCTCCTAGTCAAATGCCATTGGGCAATGGACACGCTCGATCCTATGAAACTAGGCGGAGTCGATGTCCTGTACCTATCAACTTGCAAACATAGAATATATTCATATGCAATAATGTCATAACTAAGGCACACCATGAAGAGGAAATCACGAGATCATAGGGCACTCGAAAGCGAGTGATGCAATACCGTCCTCTTCACTAATACAATAGTTCTAACTGACGCATCTAACATAGTAGCATAATCGAAAGCATGAAACATCATAAATTAAATATCCACATATGTTAATTCCAAACATGCCATAATAATCACATCCAAATATAGTATCATCATATCAAAATACATCATGATAAAATAGTGATCCACTGAAATCAAGTACATAGTCCAAGTACAAAGAAAAACTAAAGCATAGAGAGGAACAACATAGTTTGCACAATAGATCAAAATAGAGGGGTTTTACATCCTCCCCCCCTAGGGCTAGGCTTACTCCTAGAAGCCTATGAATAAATAGGGAAAAAATTCCCTCATTCTAACTGCATCTTCCCAAGTGGATGACGTGTCATCCCTAGGATCCCATTGAATCCTAATTTGATCAATATCTCGCCCTCGAAGGGTGAGCATTATGCACTCCACAATGGCCACGAGCTCCAAAGCTAGCTACCCGTCCTCTACCTGCAATGCATTCTAATCAAGGACATGAGAAATGTCTGGATGGTACGATCGAAGAACTGAAACATAGAAAAACATCATGAATGCACGAAAGACTGGGCGGTAAAGCAAGATGGTAAGCAACATGACCAATCTTCTCGAGTATCTTGAAAGGTCTGAGAAAGCGAGGCGCCAACTTAGAGCCCTTCCCATAATGGATGGGACTCTTTCGCGGATACACCCGCAAGAAGACTCTATCGCCTACAACAATTTGATGATCCACTCTATGCGCATCCGCATACTTCTTCTACCTATCCTACATTGCCACCAAGTGCTCTCTAATCCTATCCACCTGTTACTCCATATGATGCAGTATCTCAGGACCCAACACTATCCTGTCCTCCAGTCAATCCCAACTCAAAGGGGTATGACACAGTCTCCCATACAATGCCTAGAATGGAGGCATACCAATGGGATTTTGGAAACCGTTATTATAGGAAAACTCTACCAAATAGAGATAATCCTCCCATCGCATTTTCTGGTCCATCACATACATACGTAACATATCCTCAAGGATCTAATTAACCCTCTCAGTTTGTCCATCTATCTCGGGGTGATAAGTTGAACTGAAGTTCAACTATGTCCCCATCGCATGCTGCAATGATGTCCAAAGAGCTGAAGTAAACATTGGATCCCTGTTAGAGATAATCCAATGTGGAATGCCATGTAACCTCACAATATCCTCCATGAACACTCTATCTATGAAAGATGTAGTGTAGGATGAGCGCATAGGTGAGAAGTGTGCCACCTTCATCAACCTATCAACTGTCACCATTGTCGCATCATGCCATCTCGAAGAGTTGGGTAAACCAACAATGAAATCCAGTGAGATTATATCTCACTTCCACTCTGGTACTAAATGCGATTGTAGGAGCCCTGCTGGATGTTGGTGCTCAGCCTTAACTCGCTAACACTCTAGACATCATGACACAAAATCCGTGATATCTCGCTCCATCCCTGGCCAAAAGTACAACTGACACAAATCTGCATGCATCTTCTTCACCCCAGGATGGGTTGAATAAGGTGCACGATGTGCTTCAGTCATGACCAAGGTACGAAGGCCATTTGAAGGAGGAATGTATATGCATTTCATGTGTCTCAATAGCTCATCTAAATCCAGAGTATATCCTGAATGTCTGCCTTCAAGAGGTCTACCTACCTCTAACACTATCCTAACCTCCTAGTACCAACTGTCTGCTGGAAGGGCAGAAAGAATCTGACTTCGTAGATCCACAACTAGATTCAACTCGGATATCTCATGTCTTCGCCGACTGAGTGCATCCACTACAACATTCTCCTTCTCCTGGATGTACTTCACCTCAAAGTCATACTCATAAAGGAACTCCATCCAATGCCTCTACCTAGCATTAAGGTTGCGCTGCGTGAAGATATACTAAAGACTCCTATGATCACTATGCAGCTCAAACCTATGGCCAAGAAGGAAATGCCTCTGTCTCGTCAATGCATGCACAACTGCTGCTAACTCAAGATCATGGGTGGGGTAGTTCAACTCATGGTCCTTGAGTTTCCATGAATAATATGCAATGACTCGACCATCCTGCATCAACAATGCACCAAGACCCTCCAAGGATTCATCTATACAAACTACAAAGTCCCCAATCGGATCTGGTATCGCAAGTATTGGTGCACTAGTCAACATCTCCTTAAGGTTCTAAAATGCTACCTCACACTTCTCTAACCACTAAAACCTCTTCCCTTTCCTCTGAAGGGTAGTGATAGGATAACCTATCCTCTAAAAACCCTACACAAAGCATCTATAATAACCTGCTAGCCCCATAAAGCTACGTATCTCTGCCACATTTGTGGGCACAAGCCAATCTGAGATCGCTTGGATCTTCGCTGGATCCACAGAAATACCCTTCCTTGAGATGACATGCCCAAGGTATTGTACCTCATATTTGAAGAACTCACACTTCAACAAGTTGGCAAACAATTGATTATCTCGTAAGCACTGTAGTACCTGCCACAAATGTTCCTCATGCTCTACCATAGTCCTAGAATAAATCAAAATGTCATCAAGGAACACCTGTACAAACCTGTCTAGGTATGTACGAAATACACCGTTCATCAGACTCATGAACACAGAAGGTGCATTCGTCAACCCGAATGGCACTACTGTGAACTCGTAGTGACCATACCGCATTTGAAATGCTGTCTTATGAATATCAGAGTCAAAGATCTGAAGCTGATGATATCCAGACTTAAGATCAATCTTCGAAAAGACGGTGGCACCGTTCACTTGATCAAAGAGATCATCGATCCTAGGAAGCGGATATCAGTTCCTGATTGTCACTTTGTTCAACTGTCGATAATCAATACATAACCGAAGTGAACCATCCTTCTTCTTCACTAAGATGATTGGTGCTCCCCAAGGTGAAACACTAGGGCGAATGAAGCCCTTCTCTAACAACTCCTCAAGCTACAAACGAAGCTCTTTAAGCTCCTGGGTAGTCATACGATAGGGAGCTCGAGAGATGGGTTGTGAACTAGGTATAAGATCAATCTTGAAGTCAATATCCCTCTGAGGTGGTATCCCTAGAATCTCATCTGGAAACACATCAGAATACTCTTGAAGGATGGAGTGACTATCAAGAGATACTTTCTCTTCTCCACTACCTAGATCCAAGTCATCCACTATAATAGAAAACTACTGGAAACCCTAACATACACACCTTCTCAACTGCACAGCTGAGATGACCCTCAAAGAAATTGGCCTCAGGACTCCCACAATCTCTATCTCTCTACTAGATGCATTAATGCATCGAATTGACTTGCATCGACAATCCAAGACCGCACTATGTGCCTCCAACCGATCCATCCCAATGACAATGTCTTAAGAACCCAAAGGAATAACATGAAGGTCCAACATAGTCTGAAGAGGTCCAACCTCCAATCTACACTCTGGCACAAGGGAATGAGATGTGACTTTCACACCTGAAGCTAGCTCTACCTGCCACCTATCGCCTTGCCTTACCGCACCTAGTTTACATCATGACACGACTGAAGAAGAAATGAAGGAGTCTGTCACTCCTTAATCAAATAAAATGGTAACTGGGTTACCCATCAACATACCATAAGTCTCGATGATCGTGCCCTGATGCTCTACCTGGCAGTTATCAACCGTTGCAGAAACTTGATGCCCTCTGACTACATCACCGTCTGTCAGCTTAGATGCTACTGGTCCTTGAGAAAACCCAACTATGCCCCTGTTGGGACAACCTCTAGCCATGTGACCCTGCTGACCACATGCAAAACACTCAATGACTCTGCCAAAACCTCTACCTCCAGATGGTGTGCTAGACTATTGTGCACTATCCTTGAAAGTAGACTATGAACTCTATGTTGGCTGCTCAAAGCTGGAGCGTTTCACACACCTCCAATTCCTATCTCCTTGTCTCTGTTGGAAACCTTTACGTTTCCCCTGTGATGCCTGTTGTTGTTGCTGACCACCCTGAGATGGCCCCTACTAAGACTTAAGAGGTAAACCTCCCTGAGACTGCCTTCCTCTAGCACTAGATCCAACCACTGCACTATTGCCAACTAGAGCACTCATGTGCCCCCCAAGTGCCATACTCAAATTCTCCTCAACCAAGTGTGCTTTCTCTACTTCCACTTCCATGGTCTTGGGTTCGAAAACCCTCACACCACCACTGAGACGGGCATTTAAGCCCTTGATAAAATGATGAACTAGCATGCTCTCGTCATCACCAATCCCTACATATTGTTTGAGCTCATAAACACGATGCTCATACTGCTCAATGGATAATGCTAACTGTCGCAAGGCATGGAACTCATCCCCTTGACACTGACGCCAACGTTCAGATAAAAACCAAGCTCTAAATCTCTCTACAAAGATCTCCCATGATGCAGTGTGAATGTCAATATGGAGCTTCTGCTCCTCTAACCTCCACCAAGTGGATGCAAATCCTCTCAGTTGCATAATGGCATAACGATATTTGGTGTTGTTACCATACGAATGCATGACGAAACACCTATCCAAGTCTATCAACCAGGTCTCAGCCTCTAAACCTATACCAGATCCATCATATAATGGAGGGTGCCCTCTAAGCAAGTCCCTCATGTGAGTCTCGGACTAGGGTGGAGCTTCCCTCACCACAAGGTTAATCTAAACCTCTGCTTGCTGAGGTCCAAGGAGTGCTAAAGCCTCCTCTAGCGCTCTATGTGCTGCCTCGATCCCTGCTGGATCCTGCTCCAAATTATCAACCCCAGGTGCATTCTGCGATCCTTGTCGTTCCTCCTGATAAGTAATGAGAGGAACTAAAGTAGGAGAGTCATGCTGACTCTCACCATGACCGCCTAGATGGCCATGAACACCCCTCTACCTCTTCCGCATTTGGGCGACATAATCCTGCACAAACATGTCAAGGTATTAGGCAAGGTACACCATTCAAATCTTAAACAACTAAAGCTTAATGGTTCCATCATAATCCCAGAGTACCCAGTGTTTAAACCTAGGCTCTGATACCATGTGTAACGCCCCGCCACACAACCCTAGAGAAAGTTGTATTTAACTACTTAAATAGGATAATTTTTTTTTTTTAAAAGGATAAATAATGAGTAAGTTAATTAACTAATGCCAACAACCTCTAAGGTTACGAGACAAAGGTTATATAGAACCTCAACAAAACATGATTACAAACTATGACAATTATTTAATTAATAAATTAATACATACATTCCAAGTAAGATGAAATAACAACAAGCATAAGATAAGTCTTTCCATTTCATTAATCCATTCATTAAACCATAAGGTTACAATCACTCATTCCCCGAATGAGGCAAGCCCAATAAATAGGGTTACAATTACAAACTCCACCTCGATAACAAGAGGGGTAATGATAAAAAGAATAAAGGAAAGGATGACAAGAAAGAACTGCAACTGAAACAACCACGAGCTCTCCAATTGGAAGTCGCGTCCACACGAACAAGGAGAAAACCCAATGGAGTAAGGTGCATGTTCCACCCAACCAAGTGGAACCCCAAGGTCCACCCCCCATGGTAGGAGATAGTAACCAGAATCTCTAACCAAGGATGCCTACCTCTAGACATAGGCTAACATAACCATACTGAAATAAATATAGTAACAACACTTAATCATAGGGTTACAATGCTTCGAGAAATTACATAATCAATTGCATCAGTGATGCGAACATACTGTCGACCTAGGAGAAGTGTCATCACATCGTTACATAGGTTATCCTGGTGAGTCTTCCTAGGTCCCGACCCCCGTCTCGGGTTATCTTGGTAACCTCTAACGACTTCGGGCCCCTCATGTAAACCAACACGGAATCAGTTATCTTTCATGGTGACAAGATAATGATCTTGCCATTCCAGGCCTTCCCGTCTCAACCCAAGTCTTTACAAGACCTTGTGATCAGGAGTGAGGCATAATTATCTTATTAAATATTTGCTACTTTATGATACTCTAATCATTTAATTTAGTTATCATTGGATTAACTAACTTACAATGAGTTATACTGGCACCACTTTGTGTGTCGGCCCTCGTTATAAGCCACTCCTCTAAGACGACATGTGGGATAACTCCACAATCCAAGGGTACACAAGTGCTATGCAATGATATCACATCCCTAACCATGACATACAGTCAACACACACTCTCATTCGAGATAACCGAGAAACAAACCGGTTATGCACTACCCAAGGCCATCTATGGTTGACTACATGACATGACAACCCACAGACTAAAATCACAACTGGAAGACTTGTTAATTAAGGAGACCCACACTTCCCAATGATAATGCACGTAGATCGATGCCAAAACAAGAATCAAATTCTACTTTGGGTTCACTAAACCCATATCCTAACTAGCATTCAATAAACAATGTGTTAAATAAACAAAATTAATTACGCCACTTAAGAAAAACGTTTTATTCCCACACAACAATTAAAAGAAAAACACATTGCGCATGACCCCATAATTTAATTTAAAACAAGTTCCCATTTAAATAAAATATTATTCTCCAATCAATTAAACCCGTAAAAAAAAACAATATTTCCCTTCTTTTAAATAATGAAAAGCATACAATAATATAACCCTTTTTAAAACATTAATATTAAAATATTACATGCATTAAAACTATATGGAGAAACAAATAATATTAAAATAATAAATTTTAACATTAAAACATTATAATAATTATAAAATTAAAATATTATAAAAATTATAATATTTAAGTCAAAATATTATAATAATTATAAAATTAAAATATTATAAAAATTATAATATTTTAAGTCAAAATATTATTATTATATTATTATATATTTTTTTATAAAAAAATTAATTTAATTTAACAAATCCCACACCTCGCCTCGGTCTACGTGCATGGCTAGGGCTGAGGCCGCGGGTCTATTTTTCTCCCGTCGATTGTGTTGCTGGGTGGGTTAGGCAGCGGTGGTAGGATTCGAGGGGGTCGTAGGAGGCGGCACCACCGCGTGTTGGGCGTGGCAGGGAGGAACTTGCGTAGTGCGCAAGGGAAGGGAGGACGGCGCGGGGGGCAGTGGAATAGCCACGATTACCCCGTAGGTGGCACCGGCAGTGTCACCACCCATTGGTGGCCACTACCTGCATAGTCCGCATGGGCTCTGGTCAGTGGAGCTGGGCGTGGCTTCCCACTCCGCTACCATGTGGACGGCGGTGGCTAAGCCCCCAGCCCTCCCCTTTTTTTCTGTTTTACCTTTCTTTTTTAACCCCCTTTTTTTTAAAAAATAATTTTTATTTATTTTATAGAAAATGACAATCAAAAATATACATTTTTTTGAAAAAAAACGAGAGCCTTAAGAGGCAATAAAAAAAATTATAATTCTGGAAATTTTTATTTTTTTGAAATTTGGCTAGCATAACCTTGCTATAAGAAATTATAAAAAAAATAGTTCCCAAGCCTAAATATATTAATCTATATATAAAAATAGGTATAAACAGCCATTCAACCATTTGAAAACTACAAGGAGATTGAAGAACAACATGAACAATGAAGAATTGAAACAACCATAGAGATTTAATCTTTCATTACTCAACACAATTAAATCAACAAAATTACAATAAAACAAGGTGTGAACCTAATTCTTTTGGAGTACATTGAAAAACCTGCTGCTACCTTGAAACCCTCTTGAGCACTTTAGATTCCACAAGATTTTCTTTCAAACCCACAAAATCAAGCAATCTTCCTGTTCTATTTTTCAATCTTCTCCCCAAAACTCCATTTTTTAAAATTATGAAGAAATTCAAAGATAATGCAAAATTTGCTCCAAAATCCCACAACAACCCTTATAAGTTTTTGAAAACAGAATAGCAAAAGTCTTTCTTTTGAATTTTTGAATTTTTGAATTTCAAAATTGACTTTTAATTTTTTTTTTTAATTTTTCAATTCCAATTCAAATTTGCATACCTTTTCAAAATGAATAATTGAAATTATTTCAACATGAATAACTTAATCAATTAATAATTAAATCTACCATAAGATTAAATATCAAATTAATTAAATTAAATTACTCAATAACTAAATCACAAATCCTACATTATTCTAACTCCCCAAATAGACTGAAATCAGGCAAAAGAGCAAAATAGAACAATAGGGTTACATTGAGACTGACAACAAACTACGACTAGGGCGACGACTCGACATGGAAATCCTAGCTACTATCTCCCAATCAAATTTCATTGGGCAATGGACACGCTCGAACCTATCAAACCAGGGGGATTCGATGTCATGTACCTATCAACCTGCAAACATAGAATATATCCACATGCAATAATATGTCATAACTAAGGCACACCGTGAAGAGGAAATCACGAGATCGCAGGGCACTCACAAGCGAGTGATTAGATACCGTCATCTTCACCAATACAATAGTTCTAACTGACGCATCTAACATAGTAGCATAATTGAAAGCATGAAACATCATAAATTAAATATCCACATATATTAATTCCGAACATGCCATAATAATCACATCCAAATATAGTATCATCACATCAAAATACATCATGATAAAACAGTGATCCACTGAAATCAAGTACATAGTCCAAGTACAAAGCAAAACTAAAGCATAGAGAGGAACAACATAGTTTGCACAATAGGTCAAAATGGAGGGCTATTACATTGGCAGGTGAATCTACTTTTTTTTTTTTTTGTTGCTCAAATTTCATTGAGTTTGTAAAAATTTGTTACATTTTTCCTAAAAACTATCAAAACTCTACTTAGGGTAATCCGAGAGGGGAAGAAAATATGTAAATTGGTCTCCCACAAGTGGAAAATCTCCACAATGGGTGGTGAGGCCTATTTATATGTATTCTATCATATTCCAAGGTTGTAGGGCCCCATGTTGAAGGTTGCAGATGATTCTAATGGACTGTAGGTTTGATATTTTATATGTACCAAACTATGAAGGTAGTGACAGGTAGTTTGTATTCCAAGTCAATGCAAGTTTAGTGTGTTTTGTGATTGGAAAAGGTGTGGAGAGTGTGTGTGAAGGTCCTACAGACCTGGTAAAGGTGTTGGATATCAATATTGGTATTTATATGACAAAAAGTCATGACTTTCCCAAGTAGATTGTATGAGACATTGAATCCCTCAAACAATGACTAGTCAAAAGTGAACCTTTTTGGTGTGTGTAAACATTGGATTCTCCTTGAAGGCACTTGTATGCAAGCTGTAATGTTTTCCACAACAATGGCTAAGTGTTTGAAAACCATTTTTTTCCTATTGATTCTTATCCCAATGAAGTTATCTCTACTAGGTGCAACAATACAAGAAATTGTAAGCCAATGAATTGTTGTATGGTTGAATCATAACAACATAGAAGTGTCAAAGTTCATGTTCAAAGATTGTTCAAAGATCACTCAAGCCTCAAGACCAAGTCATAAATTTTTGAAAAGTGTACTAAGATGCCCTATATTTTGTTGGCTATGAAGTTCTTAATGGAATGCTTTGAGAAAGACAAGTTCTATTAATCTATATAATTCCTCTGCATCAAGTTTCTAACCATTTTTTTCTATTAAAACCTTTGGATCCTTTAATTTTGCTAGGATTCCATAGGTTTGCAGACCTATTTATCTAGTCAGCCAACAGGGTAAAGAACTAGCTGCAAGCTTAAAGGCATTGTAGATAGCTAAAATGGTTGAAAACTTGTTGATGGTGAGCTTTTGAAAGCTTGACAGAGGAAGTTGAAGAGAGAATAGTGTTTCTTGTCTATCAGGTAGTTATGGTTTATCTCAAAAGACCTTTCTGATTAGTTTTTGTCTTCCTCCCACCATGAACAAGTAGAGACATTTTTTGTTTAAATATTAGTGGAGTTTGTTTAAAGTATTAAAAGGAAGCCTAATATCTTGTTGGTTTATTTGAAAGAAATATTTTTAAGAGCTTCTCATTTTTGTTTCACTCTAAAATAAATCTATTAGTGTTTCATTCTTTAACTCAAGTTGATTTTTCCAGTTAGATTGTAACTATATTCAAAAGTTAGTTTCCTAGATTTGAAGTATCTTTTAAAAAGATCATCATGAAGGTTTTTTGGTGGGAACTTGAATAGAGAAAAGATTGTGTGTAACTTGAAAAGAAGAGATTCTCAGTTTTTTCGGGTCATTAAAAGGAGAACATATGTTTTTTCATTGAATTGTATTGAAAAACATTTAGAGGGGTTTTGAGATGTTTTTGCAAAACATAAAGAAGATATTTTCATATTCATACAACATGCTTCATTGTGCTCATTGAAAATAATTATTGTCTTCTATTGAAATTCTAGAGTAGAAAAATCTACACTTCTAGGGTTTTGGGTATGTGCAGGATCATGATGGGCCAAAAATTGGTGATATATAAGTGATATGATGGCCGAGGTGATTGGCAACTTTTTTTTACCCAAAATCGATGAAACGCAAAAGGTTTTGAAAGGAGATTCTCATATTTAAACCAATATAAGTTATGCTTTATTTTGAATTTAAAAATAATTATTATTCACTTTTTATTTGAATTATGAGTAAAGTCTTAATTGATAGACTGATTCAAAAAATCTATAGCTTTCAAACAGTATCACATTTTTTGAATACAAAAAATGCATCACATTCCATGCTTTTCATACTATAGGATTAAAAATAATTAAATTGAACTTCATGAAGTTTTGACCAAGTTAAGGTGGTTAGATGTACAAGTTTTTATATTTTTTTAAAAGTTGTAATAAAAAATTCATAATTAATTATCTACTTGGAAATAAATTATTTAAAAAAATGCATCATATCTAGACATGAGTCCTTTACTTATATCTAAAATATTATAGAAAAATATTATCATTTTATTGTGGTTAGGGTAGTCAGACAGACACCTACTTCTAATTTTTTCCCTCAAATTGAAGTACTATTGCATTGAAAATTTAAATTTTCACCAAATAGATTTTTTTTCTAAATAAACCTAGTAGTTTAGAAACTAAATTCAATTTTCTACAAATTCTATTTTTACATATTTTTAAAATAATATATATAAATTATTCAAATATTTACGTCAAGTTGCCTAACTCAATTTTTTTGAATTTTATTGCCACTTAAGTGGCTATTTTTTCCATGATGATCTTGCACATACACTTTTGATAGGATGTTATAATTGTAATGCTTTAAAATAATTTGGTGCTTCTTTAAATAGGTGTTCCTAAATTGGTAAAGGAGTTGGTGCTCCTAGTTGGTGCTTCATAATTTTTGGTGTTGAGTTGGTGCTCCATCATTGTAACCAAGTTGGTGATTTTTTTAATGACTAAAAGATCAATTTTTGAGTTATTTTTTATACCCCAAGAGGTTTTTTACACTCAAAATAATATCCTATTATGTGATGAAATTTGTGTATTTTTTTTTTCAGTCCATGTGCTTAAATTTTTATGTTTCTCATTTTAGTCACATGTTAGTATAGATACTCTGATACTCGTATAAATATCTAAATTGGTCATAAAAGTGTTCAAATATCATGCATAAAGTTATGTGGAAAAAAGCATTAAAAAAGAATTGTTCAAACAATATAATATGAATAATTACAATTATGATTTAACATTTTTAAGTAAAGTCTTTGTGATCACAATATGTCACATGCACAAGAAGGTTCATCTATTACAAGATCTCCTTTGTTTCATGGCTCTGATTATGTTTTATGGAAAATCAAAATGGAAACATATCTGATTTCTATTGATTTAAATGTTTGGAATATTGTGCAAAACAAATATGATGTACCTGCATCAATACCCATTGATTTTCATGAGAAAATAAAATATTAAACAAATGTTAGAGATAAACATGCTCTTCTATGTGGTTTGACAAAAGAAGTGTTTGCTAAAGTTATGCATTGTAAATTATCCGTTTAAATTTGGCAAAAGCTTGAGAATGTGTATCAAAGTAATGACAAAGTCAAACAGTCCAAGATACTCAATCTTAAAAATTAGTTTCAAGAATTAAAATTGAAAGATGATGAAAATATTGTAGAGTATTTTCAAGGGGTAGATGACATTGTAAATGCAGGAAGACTTTTAGATGAAAAAATCGAAGAATTTGATGTAGTTAGAAAAGTGATCAAAACTTTGCAACCTAAATTTGAGTCTAAGGTTTCTACTCTTGAGGAGAAGAAACATTTTAATGACCTTACCTTGGATAATATACAAGGTATTATAACTGCATATGAAATAAGAATCTATAATACTAGTTCTACATCAAAAGAAACTACCTTCAAGGCTAAAAAGAAAGAACTATCAGATGTTAGGGAATCTGATTTATCAAACTCAGAAGAAGCTCTTCTCATCAAAAAACTCAAAAATAAATATAAGGGCAAGCTTCATTTTAAATGTTTTTCTTGTGGCATGTCTAGACAATTTTTTGCTAAATGTCCTTGTAGTGATCAAGCCAATGAGGACGAAAAGTCAGAAAAATGATATAAGAAAAAGGCTTTTAATCCTAAAAAGAAGTTTAACTTCAAAAAGAAAAAGAGTCTCTTTAGCAAAGAAGACTCAAATGTTGAGACAAATGACTCACTTGGTGATGAAGATGATACTTTATTCATGGCTGAAGTCAATTCACAAAAGACTTCAAATAAAGAAAATAGGCTTGCAAAGACTTTTGCTTCTAATAAATAATTGAATGGTTTTGAGAATGAACTGAAAATTTCTCTCAGTGAAGTTCAAAATTTGAAGATGGACCTAGTATTTCAAAAAATTCAGATTGAGCAAGGTATTGAGAATTTAGTAAGTAAGATTCTAATCACTAAAAAGGAAATTACTGATTTAAGACTTCAAGTTGAAATTCTTAAGATTACTAGGATACAATTCAAATTCAAGGAAGAAAAGTGTTGTATAGATTAGAAATTAAAATCAACAATCTTAGAAAGGAATTTGATAATTTTACAGATCTTCTGAATAAACAAAGGTCTTATGAAGACAAGTCAGGTCTTGGTTATATGAGTGATTCAAGTGATTTTTTGGATGTAAATGTAAAAGCTAAATATGGAAGATCTAGCTAAGCTTCCTACAAGAAGAAAAAGAATAGTGTTTCTAAGAAAACTATGTAAAGAAAAGTTAAGTTGGTTTGGTTGCCTAAAAGGAGCAATGTAGAGCTAGAAGGTATCTTTAGTCAAACTGAATTACAAGTTAAATTTGAAAATACATGGATCTTAGATAGTGGTTGTTCTCATCATATGACAGGGGACAAAATTATTTTTACTGAACTTGAATTTGGTGATTTTGGTTTAGTATGGTTTTGTAATGATGATTACATACAACTTATGACAAAAGGTATTTTGGTTTTTGGTAATAACATTTTATTGTTAGATGTTTATTATGAAATAGGTTTAAAACACAATCTGTTAAGTGTGACACAAATATGTGATTAGGATTTATGTATTTTTTTTTATGATTGTGGGTGTCAAATTAAAAGGAAATCATGAGAAATAGTTTTTTCTAGCTCAAGGACAAAGGGAAATATCTATGAAGTGACTATTGTGAAAGTGCTTAATCAGTTGAGGAGGAGCCTCTATGATATTCCTCCTATTTCTTTTCACTAATCAATCTTTGTGACTATAGGTTGTGCTTTAAAGTTTTATTTTATATCCCTGAAAGTATAAACTACAATCAAATCTTTGCAACTTAGTTGGTGTTTTTGGAATAGTTTGTAATTTTTATTACATGAAGGATTATGATTATGGCAACAAGTTGTAGAATTTTTTTTTTCTTGAGAATGAACAAGATAATTGATATTAGTTTTTTTATTAGTCAACACTTAGTTTTTCTATCTTCATAAAGAGGAAGTCTCTATGTTATGAGGAGAAAATTTTAGAAACTCTATGTCTGAGGAGATGGAGAAGAAATATTATATTACTTCATGAAGTAATGTGGAATAGGGTTTCAAGGATTCTCAAAACACTCTTGTCTAAATTCTTTTAAAAGTATGCTAGGGGGAGACATTCTTATTTGTTTGCATCATTTGTTTCCTTAAGCATTGGTTCAACACGTGGTTGCATTTGGTTCATCTTTGAATATTCCACTCGATGGTATTCTATGTGTTTTGTTATTGGATTATGGTTTGGATTGAATATTGTTTGATATAATAGTTTCCTAATGCTTAGATTAGTAGTTTAATTTGTTTTAGGTTTCACGCGATGATTACTTAAGACAGGACAACAACATTTAAAGAAAAATTTGTTGCTTGGACACATGATAGTAAATAGTAGACAATTGATTGATATCAGTCACAGTTTTCTAGTGGTATTTTTTTGTTGTTGAAGATGTAGGGTGCTTGCAGGGTTATTGTAGCAATACTGGTGTTCTGACAGTGTGTATGCAGATGATAAAGTGACAAAATTTTATAACACGATGATGTGTTTTTTGAGAAACATGAGTTTTTGATGATGTTTGCAAGAACATAGTCACAGTGATTTGTATATTGCCTATCTATGACAATTCTTTTTGTATCCTAATAGTATAGTATACTTGATGACAATAATTTTAGTTATCTCTTGCACAACTTTCACAAAAGACAATGCTTTGACAATGGAATAGTTGCTTTGGTATAACAGTGCTTTGTTGTTACTTGGTAGTTCATGTTATTTAGCTTTCAGGTGACAGTACTTTTTTGGTTTGCATAGGTGATCATTATTTTGTTGATATGGTTTAGGATAATTGGGCTTCATCTAAAATAACTTGAATAATTGTGTTTCTACTTATTGAATTCTCGCTATCCTTGTTCAACTGTGGTACTCACAAAGGAGTAATGATACCAGTTTTGATATATATTTTTATAATGCTTCTTTATAGGGAGAGCTTAGTTCTATGTGTTTTTATTTACTGCACTTGCCTTGTTGGTTGAATAGCACTATATCATAGAGAGAGGTTTCTTGGATATTTCATGATACAAAATATTTTTGGTGATTGGTTATAATACAATTTGGTGGTCTATGCATTCTCAGCTTGCCATTGATGTATGGCAGAGGTATTTATTCTTGGGGTGCTTAACAATGATATTCATTTGTGCTTTTGACAGTGAGTTTCTATTTGCAAGATGTGCAATTGATGCATACATTGATAATATTGATCTCCTAGTACTTGATTTTATGATACTTACATGTTGTCAGTATTATGGCTTGTGAGAGTTGTTGTATTTGCTCATGTGAATACAAGGTTCTATATGCAACAGAGTTATTTTCTTATGTCTAAAGTAATGTTTTTCAAATAGATATGTGTTGGTTGGCTTTAGTTTTTATATTCATGTAATTTCACATTCTCCTATGTTATTCTTTGTCATTGAGGCAAAAAGGGGGAGAGTTGATATATATTTTTCCATCAAAGACAAAGGGGGAGTTTATTGAGTTTCAATTGTTTATGGTTTGTCCTTGATGTCAAGATGTTTTGTGACCTATATAAATGATGTCAACAATGTCAACATTGATTATGGAGTGCTTTGGAATTCACATTGTTTTCTCAATTGATTTGTAGTCGCATGTTATAGTTATTTATGAAAGAGTTTTTTTTTCAGTATGAACAGATCAAGGTAGACAAGGCATATGTTTTATATCATTACAATAATGCATTAGTTGACTTATCATGGTTTGGTGTATAAGGTGGAATACTTTGATACAAGGCTCTTTGTTTTTTATCACATTTTTTCCAAGGCCTTGATGGTTCAGGTTCAAGTATATTCAACAGATATATAATTACAGTTTGATCTTGGTTTCATTGTTTTACCAAGTGATTGCACCGATTTAGGTAGTTTGGTTATTGATTTATTTTGTTCTATGAATCTTGGCCGAGTGACATCATTGCACTCATGTTTATAAAGCCATCTTGAACTCATATTACTCAGAAGCATTGAATTTATAATAGGTTCTTACAATGTCGTTTGTTTCATGGTTCTAATCATATTCATTTGGCCTACTACATGAATTTTTTTTCCAAAGGAGACTCCGTAGCATGAGCCTTGACATCATAGTCGACATCCAAAATTGATCTAAGATGTAAAGGTGATCATTTCACATAGAATATAATGTAACCCTATCAGGTTTCCCTTAGTCTTTATTAAGGTCCGATAGTGATTTTGACTTGGAGTAAAGGCCATTGTATAGAATACTTGACTGACACATTGCTTTGGACATATATTTTATCTTGATCACTTATCTCATGGCATTCGTGGAAAATTCATTTTTCTTATCATCCAATGGTTTATTGGCTTTATGGTTTTGTGATTGATTTCAGTCAATAGCTGACATAAGGTATGCAAAAATATTTAAAATTCACTATGAAAGTGACATGACATCAACTATTTGGTAATAATGTTCATTTTTTATTGTGGTTGACATTTGGAAAAGACTTCGAAATAGAATAATTTTTATTAGATGTTTATAGTGTCATCAGGTTGTATGAAAGTTTAGAGGTAATAATTGTGTAAAAATCTATTGTAAATGTTTTGACAAAAGATTCGTATTCATTATGAGGTATTTTATTTAACATAACATAAGTCATTTCAGACTTCAAAATTAGTGTATTATGATTTTTTCAATTGACTGAATTCGAAGGTAAATGGAAGAAAAGATAGGGAAAAATAATTTTGTGAAGGGTTTGGAACCCTACCCACCATGAGAAAATTGCAAACCTATTTCTCCAATCAGGCAAAAGGGTAAAGAACTAGCTCCAAGATGAAAGGTAGTGTAGATAGGTAAAATGGTCAGCAAATTGCTAACTGTGAGCTTTTGAAAGCTTGACAAAGGAATTTGAATAGAGAATAATGTTGCTTGTCTACCAGGTAGTTATAGTTTATCTCGATAGACCTTTGTGGTTAGTTTTTGTCTTCCTCCTACTATGAATAGTTAAAGATAGTTTTTTTTTAAGGTATTAAAAGGAAGCTTAATCTATTGTTGGTTTTCTTGAAAGAAAGATTTGTTAGAGCTTCTAGGTTTTGTTTCACTCTAAAACAAATCTTATATGGTTTCATTCTTTAACCCAACTTGATTTTTCTAATTAGATTGTAACTTTTTCAAAAGTTAGTTTCCTCTTTGAAGTATCTTTTGGAAAGATGATCATGAAGGGTTTTTTTCTGAGAACTTGAATAGATAAAATATTGTGTGTAACTTGAAAAGAATAAATATTATCATGTTCTCATTTTTTCTCGTTCACTAAAAAGCGAACATATGTTTTTCAGTCGAATTGTATTGAAAAACTGTTTGAGGGGTTTTGAGATGTTATTGAAAAATAAAAATAAAATTTTGTCATATTCATACAACATTCTTCATTGTCATCATTCAAAATCATAATGTTTTTCCGTTGAATTGTATTGAAAAACTGTTTGAGGGTTTTTGAGATGTTATTGAAAAATAAAAAGAATATTTTGTCATATTCATACAACATTCTTCATTGTCATCATTCAAAATCATTATTGTCTTCTATTGAAATCTAGAGTTCCAAAATTTTCACTTCTAGGGTTTCTGATAGGATGTTATAATTGTAATGCTTTAAAGGAAGTTGGTGCTTCTTGAAATATGTGTTCCTAAATTGGTAAAGGAGTTGGTGCTCCTATTGAAGTTTGTGCTTCAAAAATTTTGGTGTTGAGTTGGTGCTCTTTTGAATGAATAAAAAGATCAATCTACAAGTGGTTTTTTATTGCCCAGGGGTTTTTCCACTTAGGAAAATATCGTATTGTTTGATGAAATTTTTGCATTTTATTTTTCAGTTCATGTGCTTAAATGTTTATGTTTCTTATTTCAGTCACATGTCAGATACTCTATACATGTATACATGTCTACAATTAAATTATGCATTGACATGGTTAAGTAAAGTCTTTGTGATTGGTCATTCTATTGTGAAAGTTCATTGACCTATCCATGTTCACTCTACAATTAAAAGGTTAAATAAAATTGTTTCAAGGTCTTAGTTCATGTTGTAAGTCAAGTGAAAATTTTATAATACTTTGATTACTTCATCTTATAAAAGAGCATCCTATCGATGTCATGTTGGCTATTGAGGCACCAAAATCTACCTCCTTGGCCTGCTTTGGCTTGCCCATGAGCCCAAACTGGCCACACTTGAATTTATTTTGTTACTCACATGTCTCGATGTAATTTGAACTTAATTATCAATATAATAGATTTAAATGCTTTAAATGGACATTTGAAACAATTATTAAATAATTAGTATTTATGAACTAATGATGTTATTTTATTTTGACATGGTATATCTATATGTTTATCAAACTAACCAAATATTTAAAATTTTATGAGAAATTAGATCAATTTTGCAAGTGCTGGAGGTGTAATGCATCACTAGTGTGAGCTTCTTCACCTCTTTGATTGGTAAATTAATCCTCTTATTAATTTGTGAACATTCTTGAATTCAACCATAAGATGAATCAAAAGAAATATATATATATATATATATATATATATATTTAACCAATTTAAACCTATCCCTTACAATTTGGGATCAAAACAAACAAATAAAAAAATGAAACATAAGAAAATAATTTAAAAGAGAATGTACATTAAAAATAAAGGAAAATGAGAGAAAAAAAGAAAAGAGAAAAACAATTTAAGAGAGAAAAACTAAGAAAAATAAATAAATCATGAGATGGAAGTAGTCATGGCTTTTCATAAGAGCATGATGGTTATTTTCATTTCATTATGCTAAAAATAGCCATTATTTATGAGGAGAGGGCAACACCAATTATGGCACATCTATGTCATTGTGAAGGTATGAAATCCATTCTTCAAAGGCATCTAAAATATTATAAGTATGGGTAAAAAGGATACACAACTCACCATGAAATTTATACGACCCATCTTAGAAATAAATGTTGCTAAAAAGGTAAAAGATAGAGGCATGAGACGGAGGAGGTAAAAGGAGGAGCAACAAAGGTGTTAAGGGACAATCAAATTCATGGGAAGCCCAAACATAATAGAGCTATTCCCATACAAGTTGAAAATGCCTTACAAATTTATCTTTTCTTGTTGAGTTTAGAAAATATTTGTGTTCGTATTCTTCCTTCAAAATTAACTAGTATTAGCTTAAGGGTTCGTTGTAAGATGAAATATGTCAATATGAAAATAATTTATCTAGATTCTTTAGCATTTGTACTACATCTATGATTTAAACTATAAATGAAAAAAAAAAAAAAAATAGATCTAGAACCCAATGTTGCCTCTAAAAAATGTAAATACCAATCAAAATGTAAAATCCTCAATAGGTTTGCTACATATGATAAATTTATAAGAGGTGTAGTTTATGAGTCTAGTTATACTTGAGATTTCTATATGTAGTTAAAAATCCTAGATGCATATAAAAAGTGTTAGTGTTCAATATTCACCTTAAGTATAATGGTTCAAAACACTCACAAGATAGATTTTATCATATAAATGAATTGAAATCATTAGATTGAGAAAATTAGTCTAGAGTTATAAAATTATTATATTTCCATTTAAATATTATGACTTGTGTGTATGATAAAAATCCTTTACAACATAAAAAATGCAAAACTAAATCTCAAGAGCATAATCTGATCCTTGGTATTCTCATAGGTACGAGAAATTACCTCTATTAAAAAGTAATAATCATCATTTTTTCACATATTTAAGGTTAAGTATAGACTTTCATAACATATTATTTCATTACTATCTTTCCTTTATTCTTCTCACCAAGGATATTAATTAAATATCTTTTATTTAATTAATTAATTTAATTATGCATTCAAATTCCTCATCTTCAAGTTCTGACTTTGTCTTTGACATTAAAAGTCTATTTCTTCTATTTTTGAAGATTCTTAACTGAAGATTAAGATCTTGTTCTATTTTTAGTCTTTCTTGACTCGTGTTCTAACTCACATTCTATCTAAGACATAACTCACATTGCATGGCATTCATCAATCTCATCCATCGATCTCTCTTTCAATCTGAGCCAATCGTTCGAAAACACAAAATCTATAAAATGGGCTGTCATAATCATTATTCCTCCTCCTGAAATCACATAATTTTGAGAAGAGACTATTCTTCGATATTTTGCTTAGACACTCGAAAAAGCTATAATTGCATTCAAACACATAAATCTGAGGGCGAGAATACTGAAAAGGAAAAATGGAGGAGAGCAATCAAGATAATTCGAAGGGATGAATGCATATTCGGCGAGATCATTTTGGTTTTATTAGTTTAGTTTGTTTTCTCGTTCTTTGTTGTTAGATTTTAGATTATTATTTTAGATTAGGATTTAACTTTGTTATTCTCATACTTGTAGAAAATCTATGATGTTACATTTTGTGAATCCGACATGAACACGCTTCAAAATCCGTGCATTTTTTTTTTTTTTTGTTTTTTTGTTTGCTGTTTTCTAGTTTTTGCAGATTTTTCATACGATGCACCGCATTTGTTAAGGGAAATGACGCATCTATATCCGCGAGCTGCATCTGTCAAAAACAATGACACATCCATCATCACGAACCACATCTGCGAAGTCACAAACCACATCTGCCTGTCAACAATTTCGCAAGTTGCATATGTGGCTCAAAAAGCTGCATCTTCCTGGTAAATCTTTTTCATTTTTCATTGATTTCCATACATTCATATTTTGATTTTCGCTTTTCAAGCTATTTTAATTTTCACTAATGGTTGATTTCAATTGTGTTAAGGGGGAATAACATAGTGTTTGTAGGATGAAGCTTTGAAGACAACTAAAAACCTAAAACAATTTTCTGCAGGACAAAAGCTAAAGACCATGAACTACTGATAAATTTACATGTAGGACCTAATGCCTTTGTGTTAATTTATTTATTTAAGCAAGCTTTTGTTTGGTAGATAGATAATCATCATGTAGGATTAAAATGAATTTTCTATTTGATAGATAGAAAATCGTCATTTGGATTAAAAAGAACCACTGTCTTCTTTGTCTAGTGCTTTGCACGTTTTTGTCACCCTTACGATTCAGTACACGAAAGTATCCTCTCCCCTTGCGTAGTCATGCGATCCTGGGTGTAAGAGAAATGGTTGCTGACTCTAGAACTTGGGCCTATCTTGGTCGGGAAAAGTACTCACCCCAAGATGACTCAGACTAGTAGCTGGTATATAAAAGTGGATTCTTGGGGAAAGCCCAAGAATCACGCGCACTATTCTGACGAGATGGATAGAAATGAACTCTCACCGACATTGGATAGTGTCCCATGAATGGAATGCCCTTATTAAAAACCTTGTTGTAGAATTACAAAAACCTATGTATTTGCTAGCGTAGCAGGTGCATAACTTGTGAAGCCGTCTTACAAATTTACGGTTCTTGTGTTGAGGTGACATGTATGCCATGGGAGTTTCATGGGTATAGTAGCTTTGTTGCCCTATATAAGTGAGTGTCGTGGAGGGGAGCTAGTGGGGTCAAGCTACTAGTTATCCACCTTGAATGTGCGTAGCTGGAGAAATCCAAGTAAGAATTCAGAAAATAATGTCCAAAAAGCCAAGGTGGTAATTGTTTTTCGAGTCTTAACAGTCCTTTCATCACAAAAACTAAAATATATTGATTGTTGTGTTTTCTCTTTGCTGTATTCATCAAAAAATTGATCAAACAAACAAATTCAGTCAACAACTTTCAGAAAAAATTCAATTGTCAGAAAATCGAGTCGCATTTGTCAGTTAAATCACCGCATGTGTCATAGCGAGTCACATCTATTAGGGGAAATGCCACATCTGTCTATCAAAACATTCACTTTTCACAGTCTGCATATCACAAGTCGCAACTATCATCTTATGAGCTGCATGTGTACATGCAAACCGCATATGTCCTGGTAAACCACATCTGTCAATTTTTAAACCACATGTGTCTTAGTAAACCGCATTTGCCAAAGGAAAAACCATAATTATTAGGAAAATTGCATATGTCAGAATCTGAACTGAAATTGTTTGGTGGACCGCATTTTCCTATCAACAGAAAACATCAAAAATCACGAGCTGAGTCCGAAACATTATTTGCTTTAGGTTTTTAGGATCAACCTTGGATTAGAAACTGGTTAATTTTGCTCAAAACCCTTGCATCATTAGGTGTCATATACGTCTTAGTTACCATCATTAGGTGTCATATACGTCTTAACTACCATCATTAGGTGTCATATACGTCTTAGTCATAGTCATCCTAAGTTGCATGCATATAGGTACTCCCTAGGAAATTGCATATCACTTAATAGATAACTTTCCTCATCTTTGGAAATGTTCATGTTCCGGTTTGTCAGTCATTGAACCTAGTCACTTTGGCCCCATTTAGTGAATCTTTTTAGCTCAACAGTCTAGTTCGAAAAACTCACCTTGTCATACTGTCCTTGTCATACAATTAGGTTCCTTGGTCAACACAAATTTTTGCATGCATTTATTCCATAGGTGGTAGGTTATACCCGTCTTAGACTCATTTATCGTTCTTAGTCCACTTAGAATTTTGCATATTGTTCGTCCTATCATACGTTGTCTTAGATCTTTAGGGTCATATCAGTTTTAGACATAGTTTGCATTACCCATTTTGAGCAAAAATTTTCATGGTCGAAACAAGGTCCAAAAAGAAATACAAAGCAATGACAGACCCCAACAAATTCATCAATCTGTTCAAAAACCAACCATTAGGAAGCAAACGTCCACACAAGCCTTTACTTGAAAAACATGTCACTAGAGACACACATGGGAAGATTTACATAGAGGACATAGATGCAGCAGTTCAAGATCCTGAGTTTGCATCCTTCATGGATGAGTTTTTCCTAAACAATCCACAACGCTACTTAGCAAAATTGCTAGTAGAAGGTGCCATACTACCTCCAAGATTTGATGTCCATTCTTTGGCAACACAATCAACTCAACCAACAAAAAATCTGACATCTATTGTCTCTATTCCTCAAATAACCGCAACGATACCAACAAGTCTATCAACACAAACATCATCAATTGTAAACACAACCCCTTTTAACATAACACAAGGTTTACAATTCACTACGGGAGCAACTTCCTCCAACCCCTTTGGTACCAACACGACTGGTAAGAGAATCAAAGTTGTCGAAAATATACCCATACCAAGTCAGACAATTTAGACATGAAGCATTCCTATTCCAAATGAGACAATTCAGACAGGAAGCATTCCTATACCAAATCAAACCATTCAGACAGGGAATATCCCTATCCCGAATTAGAATATTTTGACAAGATATATTCCCTTTCCCAATCATAACCCATCACAAAACATGGCGTATCAAAACATCTACATTGATCCAAATAAGAAGCATCTAGGATGTAATGTAAACACACGCAGAACTAAGATTACTATTCCTGGTCCTTCTTCTGAGCCATCTACGCAAAATTCCAAGTTCAAGTACAACCTTCTCGATCAATTGAGTAAAACCCTCATGCAAATATCTATCTTGGAATTGTTGACGTTATCACCTCAACATCGATCCATTCTTGACAAAGCTCTATAGAACACAACTGTTCCTATAGACTTAGATGTCAATCGTTTTGAAGAGATGGTGAGATATTTGACCAACTCGCATCATGCCACATTTTCCCGATAGGATTACTCAACTAAAAAGTGAAATCATAATGACCCCTTACATCTTGAAGTCTTAGTCCATCAAAACAAAGTCTGATGAGTGTTGGTAGATGGAGGAGCAGGTTTGAATCTGTGTACCCTTAAATTGGTTAAGGCATTAGGATTCTCGGAAGACTATGTAGATACCTCTAAAAGTATAGTCATCAAGGCTTATGATGATGAGGAAAGATCATCCAAAGGAGTCATCACACTCCCTATCCAAATTGGCCCAGCAATCATGAACACCAGCTTCCAAGTCTTGGATCTCACCCTTCCGTACAACTTTTTATTAGGTAGACCTTGGACACATGCAATTAAAGTTGTACCTTCAACATACCACCAATGTCTCAAGTTCCCCTATAATGGCATAGAGATCACCATTGATGGTGATCCAGATCCTTTCCAGTATTGTACAAGCCTAAGGGATCTTCCACAATGACAAGTGCATGTTAATCAATAGGCTTCATCATCCACTCTATCCCAATACGTTGACCCATCATATCTCACTAGGTCCATTTCATTCAAACCACCATCATCCACTCCAAAACTCGAGATCCAAGACAAGGGCTATGGAGAATATAATATAAAGGCATCATACTATGTTACTGAATTGATTCCACCTAAGGCATATGGCCTACCCATGGTGGATAGAAGACAATCTATGGTCACATTTCATGTTCCCCCTACAATGACATTGACAAAATGGGAGAGTTAAGTGAAGAAATTGTGGATCAAGGTGATTCTTGGTTGTATCAAGAAGAACATGAATACCCCTCCCTATCTATTCAAATAGCCAAGGACCAATATGGAAAAGGATTTAAGATAATGCAAAAGGAAGGCTATGATGGGCATAGTGGGTTAGGACTATATCAAAATGGAAGGACGGAATCGATTATTGTCTACCCACGACCGAAATATCTAGGGCTAGGGTGTCAACCACTTAGAATTGGGTTTCCTAGTACTTCATCATCATTTCAAGAGGAAGTGAATGATCACCCAGACATCGAGACATCTCATGAAACACTTTCCCATGTTTATGAAAAACCCCTAGTTTACGATAAACCTCCATTTTATGAAAAACCTCCAGTTTATGATGAATCCCCTTACTCAAGCGATGGTGAATGGGAGTCCCTCTCATCTACTAGTACTATGAAAATAGATGCCTTATTTGGAGAGTTGGACCTCAATGTGAAACCTGTACCAAAATAGTCTAGTCCTCATCCTAAGAAACACTTGTCCAAAGCAGAATGGCAAGAGAACTATTATTGGGAAACCCTTGATCATACATCTTGGTCACCTAACAAGCCATCTTCTGATGAATCAGTCGTCTCCATAGTCCCACAATAGAGTATACCTACCCCTAGGAAGAAGAATAAGAAGGAGTTGGTCCAAAACTTCTACGACCATGTCAACCATTCCATATTCACCTTGTGAGCAGCTACCCTTAGAAACTTCGATGATGACATGCCCCTTGTATATCCCAAACTTATCGACTGGGATCAACAAGGTACACCTATCATAGATACATTCAAGAACAACGAAGCAATTGCTGAGTTCATGGGACTTAGAGAAGGCATACCTAAAGGAGATCATAAGGTAGGTTTTACCATAGACTTGGATGATAAAGCATATTTCGGGGAGTCTATTTACACCTCTAGTTGCAAAAATGAAAATGAAAATAAAAATGATGAGTCCCTAGGTGAAAATCGAAAGGCGCCTTTGGATGAAGAAAAATTCAAAATAAAGGACGTATCTGAGGGCGAAAAACTCTCTAAGGCACCCGAGGATAGAGGTTTAAATATTCTCCCCGTTGCACAAGAAAATTCACCCATGGGAGTGGAAGAGGCTGTTGCAGTTAACATAGGAACATAAGAGAATCCTCAGATAGTATATTTTGCAGCTTCTTTAACAGAAACAGAACAACATGAGTTCAAGGACTTCTTCAAAAAGAGACAAGTAAACTTTGCATGGTCATATGCTGACTTGCCTGGGCTGGATCTAGAACTAATATTGTATCATTTACCACTACAACCAGGTATCAAATTAGTCAAACAAAATTTCAGGAAGATGCATCCACAAATTGCTCTATTGGGCAAGGTAGAACTTAAGAAAATTTTGGATGTAGGATTCATAAGGACAATAGGCTATGTAGATTGGATATCAAATCTGATACCCATGACTAAACCAACTGGGGGCATTTGAATTTGCACTGACTTTAGAGACATCAACAAGGCATGTCCTAAAGATGACTTCCCTTTGCTAAATATTGACATGATAGTAGACCTTACTGCAAGATATGAGATGCTATCCCTCATGGATGGTTTCTCTGGATATAACCAGATAAAGATAGCACCTGAAGATCAACATAAGACAACTTTCACATGTCCATGGGGCACATATTGTTGGACTGTTATGCCGTTTGGCCTTAAGAATGCAGGAGCCACTTACCAACGAGCAATGACTACAATTTTTCATGACTTTGTACATACATTCATGGAAGATTATGTAGATGGTATAATAGCCAACTCAGAAACAAGGGAAGATCATTTAAAGGTGTTAGACAAGATATTCTAGAGGCTAGAAAATTACAATGTTAGGCTAAATCCAAAGAAGTGTGTCTTTAGAGTCAAATCAGGGAAACTGTTAGGGTATATCATCTCTCGTAGAGGCATTGAAGTAGATCTAGAGAAGGTAAGAGCTATCATAGAAATGCCTCCTCCAACCACCATTGGTCAACTCAGAACACTACAGGGGAGATTACAGTCCATTAGGCATTTCATAGTATAATTGGCGGATAAAATACATCCATTTCAGCATCTACTCAAGAAAGGAGTGCCATTTGTGTGGACACCTAAATTTCAAGAGGCCTTCCAAAAAATCAAGGACTATTTGTTTACTCCACCAGTCTTAATGCCGCCTACAGAGAGAAAACCATTAATACTTTACATCTCGGCAACTCAGTCAGCATTAGGGGCTCTTCTCGCACAACACGATGATCAAGGTCATGAGAGAGCGGTCTATTATATCATTCATACCTTAGTGGGATATGAATTGAATTACAGAAACATAGAACGTGCTTGTCTTGCAGTAGTCTTTGCTACCCAAAAACTTTGGCACTATATGCTCAATCGACAAACCATGTTGATTGCAAAAATTGATCCACTAAATACCTCCTAAGTAAGGCAACTTTAATAGGCCGATTGGCTAAATGGGTTATAATACTTAAAAAGTATGACATTCAGTATGTCGAAAGGATGGAAATAAAAGGACAGGTGATTGCAGATCAACTAGCCGATGCACCTATAAAGGCAGACCATCCATTAGTGGCAGACTTTCCAGATGAATTTCTTTTCAACATTGACATTAAAACTGAATGGAAACTATACTTTGATGGATCACATACAAATCGTGGTTCAGGGGATGGTATCTTATTTTTCACACCTCAAGGTGATACCATTCCTAAATCATTCAGGATTGCATTCCCTTGTACCAATAATATAGTAGAATACGAATCCTTAGTGATAGGTTTAAAAATGGTAGCTCAGTGGAATATTAAGAGCCTACATGTCTTTGGCGACTCTCAACTGGTAATCTGACAGGTGAATGACGATTATGAGACTAAGGATGAGAAGCTTGCACCTTACAAGAGGATGGCTGATAGTTTCAAACAGTATTTCAATGACATAACTTTTAACAAATACCACATATCCAAAATAGAGCTGCAGATGCAATGACAACCGTGGGGTCCTTGTTGGATATTCCAACTAATGTGCCTAAGTTTGATTTTTTGGTTGAATAGATTTTGATCCCCACTTATGATGTCCCTGATACTACGATAGTGTGTACCATTGTTGGTCCTAGATCTCCTTGGTATAAAGACATATTCGATTACGTCACTGACCAAACCTTACCTCAAGACTTGTCCAATAACCAATGTCGAACCTTCATCCGAAAGTTAGCTAAGTACACCATCATCGGAGAAACCCTATATAGACGTACCTTAGATAACACCCTAATGAGATGTCTCAATGCTGAGGAAGCACAAACAACTTTGCGAGCAGTACACAAGGGTATATGCGGATCTCATTCGAGTGGTCCCACTCTAGCCCATAAGATTATGAGATTAGGTTACTATTGGCCTACAATGGAGAAAGACTCATACGTCTTTGTAAAGAAGTGTAGACAATGTCAAATACATGGAGACTTGATAAGAGCACCAGTGCAGGAGCTTCATCCAATTAATTCACCATGGCCCTTCGCCCAATGGGGACTTGACCTCATAGGTAAGATACACCCTTCATCATCCAATGGCCACAAATTCATTATCACCGCCACCTAATACTTCACCAAATGGATCGAAGCCATCCCCATGACATACATAACTAGCACACAAATATCTAATTTTATATTAAACTATATCATTTGTCAGTATGGTGTACCTCAATCCATAATCATAGACAATGGTTTCCCATTCAAGAACCAAGAAGTACACCATTTGTGTGAAGAATTCCACACCAAACACCATTTCTCCACCCCATATTACCCAAAAGGTAATGGCCAAGTTGAGGCATCTAATAAGACTATTGTTAGAATCCTTAAGAAGACTATCAATGACGCTGGTCGTGACTGGCACCTATAGCTTAATCCTGCCTTATGGGCTTATCGCACAAGCATCTGCACTCCCACCGGTGCCACTCCATATTACCTTGTATTTGGGTCCGAAGCTATCTTACCTATTGAGGTTGAAATATCTTCTTTATGGGTATCCTTGAAGGGTAATATCAATGATGAAGAATACCGTGTCTCTAGGTTACAAGAGCTAGAATTGCTTCATGAATGAGGACAAAAAGCATTAGATCATTTACAAGCATATCAAAATCATCTTTGTCGTAGTTACAATAGGAAGGTTCTCAATAGACACTTTGACATTGGTGACCTGGTATTAATGGAGAATTCTAAGAACCAAGCTGAACGTGAGAAACCTGGAAAGTTTGAACCTAAATGGTTGGGGCTGTATATTGTCATAGAAGCCTTTAGATTAGGAGTGTACCAACTCTCTACTCCTAAAGGAGAACCGCTTTTTTCCCCTATCAACAATCTACATCTAAAGAGGTTCTACGCTTAAGTCTCTGAGAATCCATGTCTTAGTCTGGAAAAATACAAAAAAAAAATGAAAAAAACAAAAAAATGGTTACCTTGATGAAAACCTGGCAAACAGGCGTCTTTGTAACACCAAAAAAATTGAGAAAAAAAAAAAGTAAAGAGAAATAAATCCTTCCAGTAGTGAAAACCGCTTCAGTGGCGCTATGGATAAATACCATGGTGAAAACCTGGCAAACAAGTGCCATGTGTAGTCAAGCTCACTCTTCCATCTACCATCATTCTAATCAGACTTTTTCACCATCACTCATAATAAATGGTTGTCCTATCCATCATTTGGAACGATTGACATCTAAATGTATGTTTCATCATATTACCCACTCCATCTTCCAAATCATATTCCCGATTGCTGGAAAATCCTTGTTCTATGCCCTAGCATCTTGTGCGTAACGTTACACCATTGAAAATGTCCTGAAAAATCCCAAAAAACATTAGAAAACATCAAAAATCCAAAAAAATCAAAATAGTCAAAAAATCCCAAAAACAGTGTCAAGTCAATCATGTCAAGTCAGTCATGTCTAGTCAATCATGTCACGTCCATCTCGTCAAGTCAATCATGTCAAGTCATTCATGTTAAGTCAATCGTAGACTTAGTCGAACTATGTTGCCTTTGCAACTGGGATGTAGGCAAGGCCATCAATCGATGTGCCCCCGAGGCATTAGGTCTATTTGTCTAGGTTTTTCATGTATCACATACATTAAAATCATGATGCTTTGTATATTCAAAGTCATTGGTCATGTCGAACTACTAGGTCTCTGCATGTACAATGTAGGCAAGGCTAATCAATTGATGAGCTCCCGAGACCACACTAGGTCAGTCCAATAGGGTTCATTCACAATCACTATCACACAAGTTGCATATCATAGTTTAAGGTATCAGATCATGTCAAACACTATCTACACACACATAGTTTATCAGTCAAGGAATCAAAGCAAGTCATGCAACAACAAGGAAAAATGTCTCAATAGTCATTAAGTCAATATCAAACACATTGTCAAAGCGATCAACCTATGTCTTATGCAAGATATGTCTTTCTTGTCAACAGACGTCATCAAATTGTCATAGTCTCATGTGGCTTGTCACCTCAATGTCATCAGACTTCAACGTCTTATACGGCACATGTCTTCCTGAAACCAGGCTTTGTCATGCCTTATACAGAAGTCACCAGGTTGAAACCAGACTCAACGTCTTATGCGGTATGTGTCATTCTCTCACATTACACTATGTCAAACATCAACATCAAACAATCCCACAAGATCAAGTTTTGGCGAATACATTTATTTGGCTTTATGACTTTATATCTTATTGTGTCTTATCTTTTTATCGATTTGTGCACGATCCTGTTACTAGCTTTCTCAAGGATGTCCCTTGAAGGATTTAGAAAAGCAACGATGTCTCAGGACTCTTTTTCTTTGGTTGTTGTCTGTCAACTATCTTTTTAACATTAGTTTTTGAGTCATGTTACTAGTTTCCTCAAGGATGTCCTATCAAGGATTTAGAGGAGCAATGACATCTCATGACCCGTCTTTTATTTGTCTTCTGTCTATGGTTTTTCTTGACCAAACAACTCGGGCATCTTGTCCTTAGTCTGAGTTAAGAAACTCCTTGTCTATGACTAGCTGTTTTTCATAGGTGGATAACTTTGTACACTATGGTCTATCTCATATCATAGTGTGTACTATCCATCTGTGTCTTGTCCCGCCCAATGATGATAACAAATCAAGTATAGAGTATTTGGCAATATATCGAAGGTTATATCTTTTTCTTAATTGATCAACCATCATTATATCATTTTCTCAATCAATCGACATTAATTAATTTTCTTACTAACATTCTGAATTCATTTTCATCCTAACATTTCTCTTCTTTGACATTAAGATAAAGTCCTGTGACACAATAAATAAATAAAACATTAGGTCATTTGCATTTGCATCCATTCAATAACCATTTCATATAGTTGCATTGCATTTTCAACATGTAGATAGTATCATTCATTTTCGTTGCATTTCACATCATGACATAATACGCATTGCATCATCATAACATACATCATGTAAACATTGCATATACATATTACCATCACATATAAGCATCATGTAGAACATTGCATCCATTATCATAAGTAAAATAAGGCATCCATCACATCATAATTCAATGCATAACTCATTAACATATAGAAACATTCATTCATAACACATGTATATACATCATTTAGGAAACATAATCATGTAGAAATAAAGCATCATCCATAACATAGAACTGCATATCATGTAGAAGCCACCAAAATCATATATATATCGCTCAAAAATAGTGTGTCACAGTACAATGTCTGAATCTAACCATAAATAAAACATGACCTCGTAGGCTCTTTGATAAAATATACAAATGTCTACAGGTATCTAAAGCCCTATCATCATGTCTTGCTACCCTTGCTGTCACGTGGTGATGGTGGTGGGAAAAGACTCGAAGGTGGCCTTTGTGAGGTGGAAAGCCTATCATATTGACCTGTCCTCAATGGTCCTATCACCCCCTCAGTGCTCTGTGTCCTTTGACTTCGAGTATGACCCCTGCTCTGACTGCGCACCTCTGAAAATGTAGGAACCTGTCTCTCTGCTGGCACTACGACCTCATACAAATCCCTAAAATAATTGGCTCTCTCCACCAATCTGACTAACTCTCATACCATGCCATCAGATGAGGACCCACTGCAAAGGTGTCTAACCTTTGCAAACTGCTGATCTATCTCATGTCTCTAAGCTATAGCCTAGTCTCTCTCCATGAGACCACTATCCCTCTCTGTATGAGCACTGTCCCTCTCGGTGTATGCACTATCCATCTCTGCATAGGCATTGTCCATCTCTGCATAGGCACTATCCCTCTTTGTGTAGGCATTGTCTCTCTCTAGTCTCATCGCCTCAAAATTTGCAATCATAAGTCCGAGTCTCTACTCTAAAGCCTCCCTATCACCATCTCTAGGAGCATCCTCATCCCATCTCCCCTCCACTATCTGATCTCTGAGCTCTCTCTCCTACTCCTCCTCAACATCATCCTCTCCATATCCTGCCAACACGCCCAAAGGGTCTAAGGCCATGTCTGCATCAGAATCCTCTACAACATCCTCTAGTCCCACATCTCCCTCTACACACTCCTCAATCACTACCTCCGCTGCAGCATGCTCACCCCCAACTAGTACATCCACTCTCTCTCCGATGTCTACCATCGGTACATCAACTGCTACTACCACCTCCTTAGGTGCATGTCCACTTGCCTGACCCCCTCTCCGTCCTCCTCTCTCGCCTCTACCTCCGCCTCTGCCATCATCTCCATCACCTCTACCACCAAATCTACCCACTCTGGCACCTCCACCTCTCCGATGTCCTCTAGGCCCTGTGCCTTGTCTCTTAACTGGTGCTTGCTGGTCAGGATCTATATAAGGAATCAGGCGATGTTTTTCCCACCATGCCTCATAAGCAGCTATGGCCCCTGGATCTACTAAGCCACCTCTCCATCCCCACTATACTGGATAAAGTGCCTATATCTCTATCTCCGTTGTAGCCATTGGAATCATGGGTCCCCACCATGGAACCTCTCTCGATGACCGAGCAAAATCTGCTCTACTTTGAGCTTCATCTTAAACCTCCCTGAACTGTCTCAGAACTTTGTCTGGTAGATGTCACTCAATAATATGAACACTTGAAATAGTCCTCCCAATGAGATACTGTGTCTGTCTGCAGAATGGAAAATGTACATCCTCATCCACCCACTCCTCACAATCCATGTAAGGTCTCCATGTGAATTGGTCAAGAATATCCAAGGCGTGTCGCCAGTACCCTATGTCACCCACATGAGTTTGTGTAATCTGCCCTATATATCGAAAAATATATGGGTGTCTCTCCTCTCTGTCTATTGTAACTAGAGGAGGGAAGACACCTATCCTCTCCCAACCCCATACCATCAACAATGTCGTCCCATAGCTCAACGAATGTGCATCTCTGTAAACGATGTCATGTAAATGGAAGTACAACATCCCAAGTAGACATGGACCCCATGCATATCTTGTCTCACTTTCCAACATGCCGACTAACATGGCTCCCCATCCTACTGGACAACCCTAACCCCATTTCTCTGGAAGAACTATACCCCCAATCAAGGTACATAAGATATAATCGATCCGATCGTATCTATCTACTAGGATTGGCCATGTAATCTCGTAATGCTCGATCTTGAGCCTATTGATGTCATCCACCTGATAAAATCATGCTAACTCCATCAATCCTCGCTGGGTATCATACATAACCCGCTCACCTCTGATAGGCAATCTCAGAATCTTGTACACATCCTCCAATGTGACAGTGGCCTCCCCAATCGATAAATGAAATGATGATATCTCTAAATGCCATCGCTCGCAAAGTGTCATCAGCATCCCCCTATTTGCCCGAATGGCAGGCATCGACAAACAGTGACGTAGGCCTAGCTTCCATAGAAGCTGAATCTCTACAAAGCTCAACCTGTCTCTCAAGTCAAATGTGTCTGGTCATGAATCTTGCCTGTAAATACGATCTATCACCACCTACAATTTAATCAGAATGTCAACATTTTTCAGATTTTCCTAAAAAAAAGAAAATCATAAATTTTACCAGTCAAATGCGACTCACATTTACAGATGCGGTGGATTTTTGCAAATGCATTGCACAAAGCCACACCCTTTCCAACTACTACTTATGTAGTTCAGAAAACACATGTAGTGCATTTTTCTCCAGTCTACTAACCTAAACATATGCGTCTCACAAACGCATATGCAGTTCACACATACACCTGCATCTATCCCTAATGCATATGTGTTTCATAACTACACATGCGGTGCATAATGCTCCACATGCAGTCATTCCCTAATCATCCTAAACTAGCCATAACTAGTTTTTGCAAATGCATCGTTTCGCAGTCAGATGCAGCGAATATGACATCATATGCATCGTTTATGATGCACCACATTTGTTTATTAATTTTATAATGCCTCAAAATGTGTGCAAAAATAAATTTGACAAGTTCATTTTAGTGTACATACTGGTGGTCCTGTGTCGGCTGGCCTCCTGAAGGTCTGGATGCAATATCCTCTAAGCCTGGTGTACAAAATAGGTGCCATTTCGTCAGTCAGTCAAAGCAAAAACTCAACTTTTTCTATGTCCTCCAGGTGCAAATGAAATGATTTTAGCCCTAATTCCTATTTATAGGTGGGTTAAAAATGGCATTTCTTCAGCCCTTCTCTATTGGCCACTTAGCCTTTCAACTTCAAACAACCCGTATTCATCTGAACCATCTCCAAATTCAATTCTATCAAATCCATAGCATTTCTAACTATCATCTTGACTTATCAGGAATTTTCCTTGATTTTTTTGAATCTTTTCAAAAAATTTCAATTTCCTAAGGGGGCATACCTTACCTTGTTTCATGCTGGGGCACGACCGGGGCATATTTTCTTTGACACAACTTCGTACCAACATTGTATCAAAGAGGGGAAAACTATAGATACCGAAAACTGGTTTAGGCCTGCAAGTACATAATCGACATAATAGTCCATGGTCATGATTAAATAATGTCAATTATTTAATTACCCTTTCTAACACATATTTCCTCTATTAATTAAATATCCCTTTTTACTTAATTCGTTAATTCATTATTAATCTTTATTCAACTTGATTAATTAAATAAATCATATTTATTTAATTATGTCCCTAACTAATTAATTCTTCTTTCTTAATTAAATATGTATTATTTAATTACCCATTTTATCATACTTTTCCAATTATAATTAAATATCTTTATTTAATTATTCATTTAACTCCCTTTTCAACTATAATTAAATATTTATTATTTAATTTATTCAATTCCACCTTTTCAGAAGTCAATTAAATAAATGATCTTTATTTATTTAATTAAACCTTTCATCTTTCGAATGTTGAATTAAATTAACATTTAATTCATATTTATTTATTTATGTCACATTCCTCTATCATTCAGTTATCTAAGTCATTCACTCACCTTCTGACTCGAGATCTATTTTTAGTTCTCTAGTTATCTTTGAATTCAACTGCTAATCATCTCTGCAAGAAGACTCTTCGTCACAACTAGTTGATTAACTAGTTCTAACTCATATGCATGTATGCATTTATTAATTAAATATCTTTTATTTAATTAATTAATTTAATTATGCATTCAAATTCCTCATCTTTAAGTTATGACTTTGTCTTTGACATTCAAAGTCTATTTCTTCTATTTTCGAAGATTCTTAACTGAATATTAAGATCTTGTTCTATTTTTAGTCTTTCCTGACTCATGTTCTAACTCACATTCTATCTGAGACAGAACTCACATCACATGGCATTCATCAATCTGAGCCAATCGTTCGAAAACACAAAATCTATAAAATAGCCTATCATAATCATTATTCCTCCTCCTGAAATCACATACTTTTGAGAAGAGATTATTCTTTGATATTTTTCTTAGACACTCGACAAAGCTATACTTGCATTCAAACACAAAAATATGAGGGAAAGAATATTGAACAAGAAAAATGGAGAAGAGAAATCAAGATAATTCGAAGGGATGAAAGCATATTCGGTGAGATCATTTTGGTTTTATTAGTTTAGTTTATTTCCTCATTCTTTGTTGTTAGATTTTAGATTATTATTTTAGATTAAGATTTAACTTTGTTATTCTGGTACTTGCAGAAAATCTATGACCGGGGCATATTTTTCTTTGACACAATGTCGTACCAATATTGTATCAAAGAGGGGCAAACTGTAGATACCGAAAATTAGTCTAGGCCTACGAGTACATAATCGACATAATAGTCCATGGTCATGATTAAATAATGTCAATTATTTAATTACCCTTTCTAATACATATTTCCTCTATTAATTAAATATCCCTTTTTAATTAATTCATTAATTCATTATTAATCTTTATTCAACTTGATTAATTAAATAAATCATACTTATTTAATTATGTCCCTAACTAATTAATTCTTCTCTGTTAATTAAATATGAATTATTTAATTACCTCTTTTATCATACTTTCACAACTATAATTAAATATCTTTATTTAATTATTCATTTAACTCTATTTTCAACTATAATTAAATATTTATTATTTAATTTATTCAATTCCACCTTTTCAAAAGTCAATTAAATAAATGATCTTTACTTATTTAATTAAATCTTTCATCTTTCGAATGTTGAATTAAATTAACATTTAATTCATATTTATTTATTTATGTCACATTCCTCTATCATTTAGCTATCTAAGTCATTCACTCACCTTCTGACTTGAGATCTATTTTTAGTTCTCTAGTTATCTCTGAATTCAACTGCTAATCATCTGTGCGAGAAGACTCTCTGTCACAACTAGTCGATTAACTAGTTCTAACTCATATGCATGTATGCATTTATTAATTAAATATATTTTATTTAATTAATTAATTTAATTATGTATTCAAATTCCTCATCTTCAAGTTCTGACTTTGTCTTTGACATTCAAAGTCTATTTTCTTCTATTTTCGAAGATTCTTAACTGAAGATTAAGATATTGTTCTATTTCTAGTCTTTCTTGACTCATGTTCTAACTCACTCATGTTCTATCTGAGATAGAACTCACATCGCATGGCATTCATCAATCTCATCTGTCGATCTCTCTTTCAATCTGAGCCGATCGTTCGAAAACACAAAATCTATAAAATGGCCTGTCATAATCATTATTCATTCTCCTGAAATCACATACTTTTGAGAAGAGACTATTCTTCGATATTTTTCTTAGACACTTGACAAAGCTATACTTGCATTCAAACACAAAAATCTGAGGGTAGGAATACTGAAAAGGCATAATGGAGAAGACCATTCAAGATAATTCGAAAGGATGAACGCATATTCGATGAGATCATTTTGGTTTTATTAGTTTAGTTTATTTCCTCGTTCTTTGTTGTTAGATTTTAGATTATTATTTTAGATTAAGATTTAACTTTGTTATTCTAGTACTTGCAAAAAATCTATGATCGGGGCATATTTTTCTTTGGCACAACGTCATACCAATATTGTATCAAAGAGGGGCAAACTATAGATACCGAAAATTGGTCTAGGCCTACGATTACATAATTGACATAATAGTCCATGGTCATGATTAAATAATGTCAATTATTTAATTACCCTTTCTAACACATATTTCCTCTATTAATTAAATATCCCTTTTTAATTAATTAATTAATTAATTATTAATCTTTATTCAACTTGATTAATTAAATAAATCATACTTATTTAATTATGTCCCTAACTAATTAATTCTTCTTTCTTAATTAAATATGTATTATTTAATTACCCCTTTTATCATACTTTCCCAACTATAATTAAATATTTATTATTTAATTTATTCAATTCCACCTTTTCAAAAGTCAATTAAATAAATGATCTTTATTTATTTAATTAAATCTTTCATCTTTCGAATGTTGAATTAAATTAACATTTAATTCATATTTATTTATTTATGTCACATTCCTCTATCATTTAGTTATTTAAGTCATTCACTCACCTTCTGACTTGAGATCTATTTTTAGTTCTCTAGTTATCTCTGAATTCAACTGCTAATCATCTCTGCGAGAAGACTCTCTATCACAACTAGTCGATTAACTAGGTCTAACTCATATTCATGTATGCATTTATTAATTAAATATCTTTTATTTAATTAATTAATTTAATTATGCATTCAAATTCCTCATCTTCAAGTTCTAACTTTGTCTTTGACATTCAAAGTCTATTTCTTCTATTTTCAAAGATTCTTAACTGAATATTAAGATCTTGTTCTATTTTTAGTCTTTTTTGACTCATGTTCTAACTCACGTTCTATCTGAGACAAAACTCACATCGCATGGCATTCATCAATCTCATCTGTCGATCTCTCTTTCAATCTGAGCCGATCGTTCGAAAACACAAAATCTATAAAATGGCCTGTCATAATCATTATTCATCCTCCTGAAATCACATACTTTTGATAAGAGACTATTCTTCGATATTTTTCTTAGACACTCGACAAAGCTATACTTGCATTCAAACACAAAAATCTGAGGGTAGGAATACTGAAAAGGCAAAATGGAGAAGAGCATTCAAGATAATTCGAAAGGATGAACGCATATTCGGTGAGATCATTTTGGTTTTATTAGTTTAGTTTATTTCCTCGTTCTTTGTTGTTAGATTTTAGATTATTATTTTAGATTAAGATTTAACTTTGTTATTCTAGTACTTGCAGAAAATCTATGATGTTACACTACCCTCAACTTGAATGAATTTTATTCAAGACCAACATAAGGGTTGTGGTGTTGACATATCCTCATATCATTTTCATGACCCCATAACCCTACCACTAGAGGAGGAAGATTTCTCATTATTAAATCAAATGGAACTTGTCACATGGACAATGATTAAAAACTAAGGAATCAATATACTTAAGACTTTAAAAAAAATTGAGGGAAAATTATATGATATTCATTATAAAAAATATTTGTTGGATGAATAACACCATTGACACCTTGAAACCACAATACCACCCACCATAGGTGGGTTCTTGTATTTACAAATGAACTAAATATAAAAAATGAGTACTTCTAGTAAAGTCCATGATAAATTTATGTTTGTGTAGGCATTAAAATTATCGTTATTGATATCATATACCTGATCTTGATTTACTAACATCATTTCTCCCTGAATCACTTCTTTACTAACCAATTAATTCAATAATCCTTATTTAATTAATTCATCAATTTTCCTCTTTTAATTAAATAAATCAACTTTATTTGATTAAATCATCATCTTCTTTTGATTGAAAATCAATTTTATTTAATTAATCCTAAAATTCCTCTTTTTAAATAAATCATTTTATTTAACAAATTCGTCTCCTTTAAATTGAATAAATTAACCTTTATTTGATTTAAATTCTAATGTCATCTCTTTTAATTGAATAAATTAAACTTTATTTAATTAAAGCTTATATCTCAGATTCCTCTCATTTTAATTTAAATAAATCTAAATATCTAAATAAAATATCAAATCAAACTAACTTCCATCTAAGTTAATTAAATCCTCATTAACTCCTAACACTAATCCTATTTTACTAACACTAATCTAGCATCTCTTTGGAATATTCCCTCAATTTGAAATCTCCCTTCCAAAAGAACTTGTCCTCCAACATGAAATTTACGGCTCTTACATGTCCTTTTTCTTGAGCCAAGTGGCATTACCTCCTCTTTCACATCTTCTTCCACAAGCCATGTTTCAAAATTCAAATCTCCACCGAATTGCATTAATTTGCACATTGATCAAAATGTGTTCTACCTCTCTATTGATACCAAGAGTTTACCAACTTGAGACTTTGACGATTGAGCTTTTACTTTTAAACTTGTTGGACTTGCTTCCAACAGACTTACCAAAGGGTGAAAATGACGATTGATTTTAGTCCAATAATGATTATTTTGGGTGAGAGCGAAATGAGACGGGTGCACCATTTTGCGTTTTTTTCAAATATTTCAACGTTTTTGGAAATTTTGAAACATTTTGAGGCTGTTTTTTTGGATTTCGAGCTTTTTAGATGTTTTTGGATTTTGATATATTTTGGATTTTTTTTTTATGTTTTGGATTTTGATATGTTTTAGATTTTTGGAATTTTTTGGATTTTTGATATGTTTTGGATTTTTTTGGATTTTTTTTGGAATGTTTTGTATTTTTTTGGAATGTTTTGGATTTTTTTGGTTATGGATATGTGATGATATTAGTTATTTTCTTTGGGATTTTATTGAAAACCAAGTTAGGATTGATTCATCAAATTGATGGATTTTTCGATGATAAAACTTTTGAGGATACACAAAAAAGCAAGGATAGTGTTTAAGCAACATGAGGATGATGATGAATTCATGTTGATAACATTGTTGAGGATACACAATAATGCAAGGATAGCGTTAAGCAGCACAAGGATTGGTAAGGATATCCCGAGATGATGATGAATTGATTTGATTTTGATTGATCAAGATTTTGAAGCTTGATTTGAAACAAAATTGTTTTGATGATTTGATGTGACGCTGAAGTACAAATTAGATGTGACTGATATTGATTTTTTGGCATTGATGTTTGATGAAAGATAAAGCTTGATAAGGAACATCTTCTTGTCAAAATATGCCATGGGCTAGTGATTTGGATTGGTGCTCACAAATTATTGAATAATTTGATTTCACATTTTCCAATGTTTTGATCACCACATAAGTTAGAGGATATAGATCAAGATTCATTCCCGAAGCAAGATGTAAATATTTTCCCCTAGTGTCTAGCAATGTTTGAAATGCCATGGATGGATGGATATGGTAAGCATGCAAAGGATACCAAGGATTATCTTGCGATAAGATAAGGTGTTTAAATAGAGGATGCTCATTTGGATAGTGCTTCATGGCTCGGATAATGTTGGATTGGATAGGATAAATAAAAATGACCCATGTCAAGATGTTTACAATAAACAAGTGTAAAGTGTGCACCAAACTTTTATCAAGATCAAGATAATTTGGACTATGGATATAGATGGATGAAAATGGATTGGATAAATGGTTTATGGATGAATGGTTTTATTATGGATAAAATAGATGGAATGTTGGATTTATTATATTTGGGATGAGATGCTTCCAAATGAACTAGTGCACGCAAATTCTTGATTCTACACATGGTACATGTTTTCCAAGTTTTCATCATGGTACCTTTCCAAAGTACCACCGAAGTGGTTTTCACTGGAGGAAGATTTGTTTAGCTTTATTGTTTTCAATCCTTTTTCTATTTATTTTTTTGGATTTTTCTATTTTTTGATTTTTTTGATTTTTTTGAAAGATCTTAAGTTCATGTCGAACCAAAAGGTGGTTTCGATGTAAATGCTTCTATCATAATGTGCCACCAATGTCCTACTTGAATAAGCTTATTTTCTAAGATACATGCACTTGAAAGAAAATTTTGAGAATCCCGATCTACTTTGTTGACACCGAAGTTAACTTTGTCTTTGTGCGCACCTCGTGATAGAGTGCCTTTTGAATCCTTATGATGAATGGTTGTTTCCAACACATGGTCAATGTGAGATTTGGATATTATGTGTCGAGGCGTGGATGGTGGAGTGTGTTTAATAATACAAAATGGATTGGTTGACAATTTCAAACCTTTGACTCTCCAAACTTGGGAAGATGAGAAATGATGAATAGATAGAAAATTGTGCACGAAATTAGGACCAACTGCTTGATATACTTTGTACATCATTTGGGAAGATTAATTTTTCCTTTCTAGACATCTTTGATGGATAATTTTCCCTTTTTTATTTTTCTCCATAGTTTCTTTCATTGATGGAGTTTGATAGGGGTAGTTTTTCCTTGTATTTCTTAGTACCCATGTGTATTTGATTTGTCCATTATGCTTCTCAGATTATTTTTCTTTAATAAGATTCTTTGTGCTTTGATTCAAATCTTTATTTTGATGTTGATCCCAATTCATGGATGGGGTGATGGGTGGATGAAGATTCATTGCAAAGTGCGTTGTAGTACTGACATTGGTTTCATCATAAAGATTCATCATGCTCCCTATGTTGATGTTTTCTTGAGATAGAGTTGCCCTTAGTTTTATAGAGGTATCACTGATATGTTTATATCCCTTTATTGTTTAATAAAAAAGACCTTGATACTTATGTTTGGCAATAATCTGCATTGTTCTAGGATACTTTGTTAATGTAGGCCTAATCCTCTGACTTGATAATTCATCTATTAAAACATTTTATTTACAATAGGATATGATTTACCTTAAAAAAAAGGTGGTAATCCTCCTCTACTCTCTGGTGGATCTTCAAAGGTGATAGCTTCTTCATTGATAAAATACCTTTCCCTTAAAAAGGTAAGTGATCCAACTTTATAAGTGATAGGATCCTCCATCTATGAGATAACCTCCTAATTGATATCTTTGGCTTGCTCTTTTGAAATATATGTTTTTAATGCTTCTTCAAGAGGTATTTAAGATTCACTATCTACATTAAAGTCTTTCTCATGATCCATTTTTTATATGCCTTGACAAGATTTTTTTGATTCACCACTTAAGTAGGAGCCTTCTTCATGACCCATTCATGATATGTCTCTAGATGTTTCTTTCTCTTGAACATGTGCACAAATTTTATGAGTAGGAGAATCTTGTTCCTTGGTAATGATGTCAAGAGTATGGGAATATTGCTTTGAATGAATATCATCTACGTGTTCATCAAAAGAATTCATCTCATGGGTATATGGAGGAGTATGTGCTATATGGATATGGTCATAATTTGTGACATCTTGTATAGATAGGAGAGTTCCCATTAGATCATTACATAGTATCTTGGAGATACAAACTCTTGATCTTGATTAATTTTGAAATTTCTTTAAACATGCTTTGTATCAAGTTCTTGACATGGGTCAATTACAAAGGCTAGATGGCTTACAAAAGATTCTTGCATGTCATCATTAGGTATGGGAATTGGATAAATATCCTCTTGATCTTTGAGTGGATTTTGATCAAGTGTTGAGTTGAGGATCTCTTTAGTATCTATGACCATTATTTCAAAGGATGTTAATATGTCTTGGGAAGACCATTGCTAGACCTTGATAGAAGATGTTGATCATGCTTTGGAATACATTCTTGAGATATACCCTCTAATTCATTAGGTGATGTAGAGACATTGTCAATATGATCATTGGTGCATAGATTGTGGATTATGTCAATGGGTCACATAATTTTAACACATCTTGAAATAGATCACTCCAAAGTGGCTCTTGATGAAGGTTGATTTGATCATTGGATGGGGTAGACATATCTTCCAAATTCTCATTGATGGATTCATTTTGATCATTGTCCTCAGAAGTTGTGGTGGAGATATTGTCAAATTTTTCAACCATAAGATCAAATGATGTTGAAGTTTCTCGAATTGGATCATTGTTGGGTTTCATTGGTGGGTTTTGATCATGATTGAAAATATACTCTTGATATATGTTTATTTGATCGTCTGAGGAGATGGAAACATCTTCAAGGTGCTCATCGATGGGTAGTTGTGACTAATCTTTGAGATGGTGTGATTGGGTTTTTTTTTTATGTTGTTGATACCCCACCTCTTGATATTGGTCATATTGTTCTTGATGTGGTTGTGGACCCAGCTCAATGCTTTGATGACATGGTTCAACTAATGGAAAAGTGTATTGATTTTATAGTGGAGATGTCTCTTGGTGATATGAATCAATGATATTCTTGAATGTAGAAATTTTATTTCCTAATATTTCATCTTTACATGTTCTTGATATCATTGATTTGGTTGTCGACCAACCATATCTGAAATGTATACTTGTGGTGTTTGCATGGAATCATAGATGGATTGATCTTGAACAATGTTCAGATTTGGTATAATGTTTAGATTTTACATTATTGGTTGATATTGAACATTGTTTTGGTTTGGAAACATATTTCTTTGATTTGGGTAACTTTGATTTTGCATGGTGTTACCTTGACTTGGATCAATACATGGATTTGTCAATATATTTCTTGGATTTTGAACAACATTTGTATTATTTGGAAACATATCTATCCCAAAGTTTACCAAGTATGGATTTGAAATGTTCATGTTTGGTAAACTTGTATTTGGCATGTATGGATTTGGTGGGATAATGTTGTTTGAAAGACTCATCCCTTGATTGTCTTGTTTATAGATTTGTAATTTTTTGCTTTGATTTAAATATACCATATGGAAAAGTGGTCAAAAATTTAGATTAGGAAAATGCACATTTGTATCGTTGAGATTTGGAGGAGATAATGATACCATGTATGGATTGCATAAATGTGAGTTTCGATAATCAATTGGAATTGTGAGACTTGGATAGTTTGGTGGACTTGGACTCCTCATAAAGGTGAATCAAGTTTATATTCCATGTTCCTCTTTTATTTTGACAGTGTTGCAAAAGTGAACCTCTAAGGTGTTTAGGACCAATGATGAGATGAAAGATGAAAGGGTGAGTGATATGGGTGTTTTAAATTTTAGGAAATTTGGAGGAATACTATACTTCAGGATTTTGGATTGGGTTTGATTTGGATAATGGACTCATAAATCCCAAGATGTTGGATGTTCTCTTGGGTAAAATTATCCACATAAGTAATTTAATTAAACTAAATGTGTGAGGAAGGATTCATCCACACACACGTAACTAAAAAAATGATTTTTATTTGTTTTGACGGTGTGCCCAAGTCTAGATAATGGTGTTTCTAAATTTCAAGAAATTGTTTTGGTGGGATGGGATGATAAATGATTTGAATGGATGAAGTGTTTGATTTTATCCTAGATGAACCTAAGAGGAATTTAATTACGGGACCAAGGTAGTGAAGAACAAGATTTTCTCTAAGAGTAGTTCAAACCAAAAGACCAATGTTTGCATGGAAAACCATATGACCAAAAGATACCAAGCACTCTGTGGGGTTCAATTGGAGTTAATCTTGGTTAATGAATTGATTTTACCACATCCACTTCTTGCTTCATTTTTCAAACTAAACGTCTTTGTCTCGAATCCTTTTCATCCCACAAAGTCCATTATGTGAAAATCAAGGTTTCAAAATAATAGTTTCCTAGGTTGACTTTATCGAGAGAAAATTGAGATGTAAATCCAAATACTTAGAAACCTCTAAGGATAAAATCCCTAGGGAAAGCAATAACACTTACATTTTTTCAAAGGTATTTTCCCCTCCTACATGGTTTGAAATTTGAACATTTTCGATGTTGAATGTTTGTTTTCAATTGTTTTGAGACATAAGAATTTTTTTTTTATTCCAAGAGCATGCACAATATTAGGATGAAAAGATAATATTTGTTGGGTTCCCACTTGGATAAATCCAGCTACACATATTTAGTGTGGATGATTATATGGTTGACCAAAAAGGCTCCCCCTTACAGTGCACTCACTTCTTGGGTCAGCCAAGCATTAGTACCCATGAAACTCCCATGGCATATTTTCATCTCTACAAAATAACCACATGTTACGTGGGGTGGCTTCAAAAGACGTGACCTTTTGCACCAACAAACATAAAAAATATTTTGGAATTTTCTAAACAAGGGGCTTTAATGCATGCATTCCTTCTAGTGCCACATGTAAGCACCCCAAATATGCAAACAACTTAAACTTCAACACTCATTAGCATGGATTAGTTTAAACTATGCAAACATAATAGTGCTCCTATGAAATAATCCATCCAATTAAGAGTTTATTTTCTAGTAGTTCTTTACTGGTGTGAGCTTATTCACCTTGTTGATAGGTCAATTAATCCTCTGATTACATTGTGAACATTCTTCAATTCAACCATAAGGTGAATCAAATGAAAATAAAAGTAAAATAAGACTTAACCAGTTTAAACCTATACCTTACCATTTGGAAATAAAATAAACAAATAAAAAAACAAAACATCATAAAATAATTTTAGAAAGAATTTAAATTAAAAATAAAGGAATATGAGATAAAAAGAAAAGAGAAAAAAACTTTAAGAGAAAAAAAATAAAAAATAAGAAAAATAAATTAATCATGAGAAGGAAGAAGTCTTGGCTTTTCATAAGAGGATAAGGTTAATTTTCATTTCATCAAGTCGAAAATAACCATCATTTATGAGGAGAGGGGTAAAAAAAATATGGAACATCTATGCCATTGTGAAGGTATGGAATCCATGCTTCAGAGGCATCTAAAATGTTATGGGTGAAATGGATAGACTACACACCATAAAATCTATACGACCCATATTGCAAATATATGTTGTTAGAAAGGTAAATTATAGAGGTATGAGAGGAATGAGGTAAGAGGGGGAACAACAAAGGTGTTAAGGGAGAATCAGAGGTACGAGAAGCCCAAACTAATAAATTTATGCCCATACAAGTTGCAAATACCTTACAAGTTCCTCTTTTCTTGTTGAGTTTAGAAAATATTTGTGTTCTTATCCTTCCTTTAAAATTAATTGGCATTAGCTTAAGGGTTATTTGTAAGATGAACTATGTCCATATCAAAATAATTTATTCAAATTCTTTAACATTTGCATTGGACATTTATTCTTTAAACTATAAATGAAACAAAATAAAAACAAACCTATAACCCAATGTTATGCTTGAATAATGTAACTTCCAATAAAAATGTTAAATCCTCAATAGTTTTGTTGCATGTAAATAAATGTTTCCTTAGATTTTTGAGTTGTCGGTCCTCACTCTTTTCTGGCTTTAAACTGATTCATGCTCAAATAAAGAATGTTGCTCCAAAAGCAAGTAGTACACATGTCAACTGAGAAAAGTTTATCTCTAAATCCATTCTCATGATACTAAAAGTCCCCATATGTTCGAAACGTCGTCTTTTTATAAAGGTAGTTTGTTTGTTTTGTAGAGAGATCTTTTTGGATGGAGCTTGTTAGAAAATGACATGTAATTTTATTTTGGAGTAGAGATTTCAAGTCGGTGCCATGAACCAAAGTATTGATGAATTGTATTTTTCCAAGATGCGCTTTTACAATCTGATCATTCTTTGATAGTTATCTTTACTAAAATATCTAAGGAGCCATTGATATTGTAGTTTGGACTTAATGAGAAAAGATCATTGTGACCTAAGCAAGATCCAAGATTAGATTATGAGCTATTAGGCTAAGCTATCTAGTAGTTTATGTTTCCAAAATGTTTTATTGGGGTGCTTTATTTTGTTGGCCATAAATAGAGGGTGGCGAGTTGTTTTAAGGGTTGGAATAATTTTCTAAGTGTTTTATTTTTAGGATAGCTATAGGGAGTTTTTCATTTTTGAAGTAGACGGTTACAGAGCACCAATATATCTCTAGAATTTTATATTTTTAATGTTTGAAGTATCATCGAAATTGCATCTGACCTTTACTTTTTTTTATCATATTTAAGGTCTGAACTATTTATAAGATATTTCTAAAATTGTGCATGATATAGCCTTTGTTAGGTTTCTTATTTATCTTTATTTCAAGATTAAAGAATTCTGTTAAGCCTATGTTGATAGTATCAGTTGCTAATTTTTATGTTTTTAAGATTTTGTGATGAATAATTAGCTTTCAGAAAATAGATTGTCTTTTAGACTTTTTCATTCTATGTAAAAGTTAATATGTCTTCATATTATGTTGTAAAGAGAAGGGTTTTACGACAGATTTCATATTTTTTTTAATTGGTAGATCGTTCTTATATTTCATGGACCTAAATGGGTGCTTCCCATGAGAAGATTTGAATAACTACAATGTGTTCTCATTAAGACTTTTTTTTTTGTTCTCTTCTCAATAATGAAGGGTTTGTGGCATTTTTGTCCATCATATCAGTAATAAGAAGCAATTTGACGTTATAAAAAATTGTAAAATCTTTGATGCATCACCCTTTTATGTTTTAAATCACATTTATTTCTACCTCTTTCTCCAAAACACATAGAAGAGATTGATTTCTATAAAAATCTTAGAGGTATTCATTGTGACACAAATTCGTCCCCCACTCGTTGAATTTTCCATAATTCTATTGGAGATGTGCAAGATTTGATGATAAAAATTATTTTTCTATCACGTCTAGTGGACAAGATTTTGGAATGTCTAATTAGAAGTCAAAAACAACTTTAGATCTAACTAAGAAAAGAGGCTGAAAATTTTATGCCCAGAATCCAAACAAGAGCATCTACAAGAGGCCATTTCCATTTCACCCAGTTACATGATTCGACATCAAGGAGAAGAAGACTTACATGTTTTGTATCACCTCCAAGAAGTAGTTAGGTAAGGATTTCTAGCCCACCATCTAGAACCTTAGAAGCTTACTAGAATTTCAACTTAGTGCTATAAAAATAATCCATTACTGCTTTGAGGTCTAAAATGAAATGTGTCTTCTTTGTTTTGTAATATTTTCTTACAAAGGAATATCATTTAAAATGTGTATACACTTCTCTCATGCTTCACAACGATCTTGAGAATAAAAATTATTTTTGTGATATTAGGTTGTCTAAAAGATTGTCTCCACACTTCAATTTTGGCTTGTTATCAAAGAAAAATAAGTAGTGAAGCATGATGGAAAGATCAAATACAATTAGATACCAAAGAATACAAATAATGGTTATCCCTATCAAACTCCATTAGTCAAAGAAACTATGGGGAAAAATAAAAAAGGGAAAAATACCCATCAAAGATGTCCACAAAGGGAAGATCAAGCTTCTCAAGAAATGTACAAAGTATATCAAGCTATTGGTCCTAATTCCAAGAAAACTTTCATATCCACCCATCATTTCTCATTTTCCAAGTTTGGAGAATCAGAGATTCCAAACTATCAGCCAATCCATCCCCTATTCTTGAACACACAACACCATCCACTCCTCCATGCATAATATATAATTCACACTAACCATATATTGGTAGAAACCCTTCATCTTAAGGATTCATTAGGCATTCTATCATGATGTGTGCACAAAGATAGATTTAAATTCATATCAACAAAGTAGATCAGGAATCTCAAAAGTTGCATTCAAGTGCACGTATCTTGGAAAAGAAACTTCTTCAAGTAGAATATCGATGGAACATTATGAAAAAAGAATCTAAATCAAAACCACCAGGTAGTTTGGCATGAACTTAATATCTTGTAGAAAAATTTAAAAAATCATGAAAATAGTACAAATAAAAATATCCCTCCAGTGAAAACCATTATGGTGAACCTTTGGAAAAGTACCATGCTGAAAACTTGAAAAACAAGTGTCATGTGTAGAATTGAGCATCTACATGTGCTAGTTCAATTGGAAGTATCTCATCCCATCCATAATAAATCCATTCATACATGAACCATTTATCCAATCCATCTTGATCTTGATAAAGTTTGGCACACACTTTACACTTGCTTATGGTAAACATCTTAGCATGGGTCATTTTCATTGATCCTATCCTACCCAATATTATTTAAGCCGTGAAGAATTATCCAAATGAGAATCCTCTATTCGAACACCTTATCTTATCACAAGATAATCCTTGGCATCATTTGTATGCTGACCATATCCATCCATCCAAGAATCCACCCATGGCCTTCCAAACATTACTAGAAACTCAGGGCAGATATTTACATTTTTCTTTGAGAATAAATCTTGATCAATATATTTCAACCATTGTGGTGATCTAAATATTGAAAAACATAAAGATCAAATTGGTCAAAACATTTGTGAGAAAAAAATCCAAATCACTAGACCATGACATATTTTGACAAGATGATGTTCCTTATCAAGCTTTATCTTTTGTCAAACATCAATCCAAACAATAAATATCAGTTTCATTTAATTTACACTTCAACATCACATCAAATCATTAAAAAAAATATTGTTGAAAACCTAGCTTCAAAATCCTAATCAATCAAATGCAATCAATCCATCATCATCTTGGGATATCCTTCTCAATCCTCATGTTGCTTAATAGTATAATTGCATTGTTGTGTATCCTCAACAATGTTATCATCGCCAATACATCAATCAAATCAATAAACCTTAGCTTGGTTTTCAAAATAATCCCAAAACAGATCACTGGTATCATCACACTTATCCATATCCAAATTGTCGAAATCATGCAAAAATTCAAAATGATCCAAAACATATCAAAATTCAAAAAACAGAGTCATCATGTAAAACTATGTTGTCTCTAAGCTTGAATTTAGGCAAGGTTGATCTCTGATCATCCCCCGAGACACCCTGGGTCAATCCTTTAGGAGTCCATCATAATAAGTTGGCAGTTCATCATTTTTTTTATATCTTCAACTTTTCAATTGGTCAGGTCGTTAGTCAAACTATTTGGTCTCTGCATATATAATATAGGCAAGGCTAATCTTTGATCAGCCCTCGACACCCCTCAGATAGGTCTTTTGGTTAGGTTCTTGGTCAAAATATCAAAAAAAAACAAAACATTTGTGAAACATCTCAAAACAAAAATCCCCAAAACAACCTCAAAATATTACAAAATACCAAAAAATATTAAAAAAACCCAAAAAGGTGCATCCATCTCATTTCAACATCCACCCGCAATAAATATCCACTCATAATAAATGATTGTCACCTTCATCCTTTAGAAAAAAAATTGGAAACAACTACAACAATCAACAAACGCAAACGTCAAGTGTAAAATCAAACTATTGATCTTCTTAGCAAACATGTTAGCGGACCTTATATCAATGGCATTTTCAAACAACAAAAAAACTTTCCACCATCCACTAACATGTCCTAGGAAGCATCCTTCCTACAATGGGAATTATCTTTTGACAAAATAAATTTGGATTCTTATCCTAAACAAAACACATCCCCTTGGCTAAGATATGAAGAACACTGACTTGTTTGTGTACTTGATATTTTCTTTTGATTTATCTTATTGTGTACATTCTAATGAACTCTTGATGATGTCTAATAAAAATATTTTAGAGAGAAAGGAATGGGGCATTGATCATTCTTTCATTTGTTGTGCTTGTTGCACATTCTTGTAATATAACCTTGGAGAATACTTGTTTTGTTAGGTATGTATGGAGGGTGTTTTAAATCTCTTGTTGAATATTATATTTGAATTTTATGCCTTAAACCATTTTTTGGCCCGAGATGTTTGAAAAATCTGAAGTACATCCTAGTGAGTTTCCATATGTTAGGTGTGAACAAGAATACTCTTATTTGTTTGTCAAGTCAAATTCCATCACACTAAGTACAATTCCATCCTAGTTATCTATACCTTGATACATCATTCCTATGTGTGTTATCAAACATAAGGTAAGTAAGCCCTTTTACAATCTCAATTCTCGATAAGAAATACACCATCATCATTTATATCATCTTTAATAAAGTCTCATAGATCATAGAATTGTTGGACTCCTACATCTTTTAGGAATCAAGGGTTAATCCATCCATCTTATACATCTTATTCTTCTATCTTTACTACCATTTCTATCCAAATTTGTGTAATATCTCAAAATATACATGAGGCTACCCATGGTCGATGACTGTCTATACATCATCAAATTTGTCTATGTCAAATATCTGATCTTTCTAAAGAATTATCTTTTGTCATTTGACCAGTAGAACCACTCCTCTTGCATTTTATCATGATCTCAATTGAAAAATTAATATTTATGCTCGATCTCTTGAGGGGGTAGTATACCAACATAATTCTTCTTGTTGGGTCAGCAATGGGGCATCTAAAAAATTAGAATTTTTTATAGTTTTATTGCTAGTGTTATTCTTTGAACCAACACAACAAGTACACTACTTCAAAGAGGGTAAAAATGTAGATGTTCAAATTATCCTAATTGATATCATACACCTAATCCTGATTTACCAACATCAGTTCTCCTTGAATCACTTCTTTACTAAACAATTAATTGAATAATCCTTATTTAATTAATTCATCAAGTTTCCTCTTTTAATTAAATAAATAAAATCTATTTGATTAAATCATCATCTTCTTTCGATTACATACATCAATTTTATTTAATATATCCTAACATTCATCTTTTTAAATAAATCATTTTTATTTAAAAAAGTCATCTCCTTTAAATTGAATAAATTAACCTTTATTTGATTTAAATTCTAATGTCATCTCTTTCAATTGAATAAATCAAACTTTATTGAATTAAATCTAATATCTCAAATTCCTCTCATTTTGATTTGAATAAATCTAAACATTTAAATCAAATGTGAAATCAAACTAACTTCCATCCAAGTTAATTAAATCCCCATTAACTCCTAACACTAATCCTCTTTTCTCTAGCTTTTGCAACTTCAACATATAAATCAATTTATTTGATTTATTAATTCTTCTATTTCCATTCAAATATGGTATCTCTTTGGAATATTCCCTCAATGTAAAATCTACCTCCCAAAAGGACTTGTCCTCCACCATGGAATTTATGGCTCCAACATGTCCTTTTTCTTGAGCCAAGTGGCATTAACTCCTCTTTCACATCTTCCTCCACAAGCCATGTTTCAAAATTCAAATTTCCACCTAATTGTATTAATCTTCACATTGATCAAAATGTGATCTACCTCTCTTCAATAGCTTTTTGAAAAGTGGCCCATTGTTATTGGTTCATCTTTAATCCCACATTCTTCATGTTTTCCATTCCCCCATCCTTCTTTCCTATAAATGGAGAGTTCTTATATACTGATTTTGGAACCACAACTTTATGCAAAGTCATTATCTTCAGATTCTAGGAAATTCCATCCACTATTCATCTAAGTTTTCATCAAATTTCATCAATCTTAGCTAGGTTATAGTCAAATTTTCATCAAGGAGCATTATCATCAACAATCTTCATGAAATATTTGCAAGGAATTGTGAGAGGGCTTCTTTCCACATCAAATAAGCACCAATTCTCCCATGGGATGTTGGTTTGGGTGTCTTTAATAAGATTTTAATAACTCTCATTTGGTTTATTTTACTTTATCTCTTGTTCTTGGAATTTGAATGAATTTCATGGGGAATGATTGTTTTAGACTTGTTTAACGACTAACATTGGGTTGTTTAATGATGTTTGAGCAAGTCTAGACCAATCATTCACAGTATGGTAATTTTTTTAAAAAATCATTACGATTAGAAATAAAGAGGAAATACCTTGATCATAGCCATAGCCTAACAAAGTAATGCGAAAGTTAAAATATTAAATTTTTTAAAAAAAGAAAAATTAATAGATATATGGGTTGCACATACCCTCTCTATTCCTAAGAAGTGATCAATATACCACAAAAATACTAGACATGATGTTGGTATCACATTATAAATTACGAACCATGTATATCTAGAAGGTTTACAACACTTATTTTTTGTTGTACTTGTTGGTGATTTTTCCAACAAAACCTCGAAATCCTCTAAAAGGTAGCCAACCCTTATGCTTAAGAATCTTCAAGGTCAGTAGCCAACGAATGAGAGATTTCATATAAAACCATTCTCCCCTACAATTTGGGCTATGTGAAGCTTAGGAGGGTGATCCCAATAGTGTGCCAATATATACTTGTGTGTCAAAGTATCGAACACAAAGTAATAGATAATTCTCCTTTAACTGTTCAATAGACATACTACCCTAAAGGCTTGGTTGACCATTATGGTAATGCCTAATTTAAACATGAGAGATCTAACTCATTAAGTTCAACAAACATTCATACAAGTATTGAACAGTAAATTTGATTTTCACTATAGCTTCTCAAAAAATGATCTCGGGATGGTGGAGTCACCTAAACCATGAAGTTTAAAACCTATTGCAACATTCATTTTTTTATAATTGATACTAGAAATCAAATGAGGCATACTTTATTAATCCAAGCATATAGTTTTACAAACATCTATTTATGTTAATACAATTTAATTCATTCCTTGAATGAAAATAACAACACATAACAGGCATTCAAGGAAAAATGAGAATACAAATAACATAAATATTAGATTTCTTATATTCATAATCTATGCAAAGTGTACAATGGAGACAACCAGATCAAAATATATGATCATTTACATGAAATTATAACAATGTTTTGAACAAATTCTCAATTACATGAGTCATAAAAAATTATAAACCTACAAGAAACACTATAAATTTGAGATCCTATTACAAAAATGCTTCCCCATGAGACCAAGTGAACAAATCTATTGAGAAAGAAGTAGAAAATTGCACTTAAGGAAAATACAAAAACCATAAGTGGAGATTTTCAATAGACATCTAGCACATTCCTCCCCATTGATTAGTAACTTGCTCCAACACTCGAAGAATCCCCAATCTACACTTTGATTCCTGCAGCTTTATTCACTTGCCCTACAATAGAAAAATATTCCTTAGAGAAGAATATGACACATTATGCAAAAAGGCTCACTACCAAGACTCATTGCAACACAAAGAAATACAAGAAGGTAGAAGATACATGTTACAAAGAGAATGACATCTCAATGAAAAAAGGAATCCACCACAAATGCTCCAACACTTTCACAACCTTACATGAAAGGTTTCATGCACCTTAAGCTCACTGCCTTGAGGAATCCAACACTTTAAATTTTCACTACCCTACTCAAATTCACATCTCACACAACACTCAGATCTATCTTGCTTCTCTCTTAAACATATCACATCAATATTGGTCTTATTTATATTAACCTCAACCTTACAAACCTTCTTCAAGGTTAGAAACTATCTGTTATACCTACAAATTCAAATGAGGTCGACACCTAAAGATTCTCGTAGTGGATATGAATGAAGGTGACCCATATAAATCCTTAAATACTACCCAAATAAATTCTAACAAACATAAAAATTATTTGGCAAGCCTCACACATAGTGCTAATGTACAATCTAGAATAATCTTTCAACTACCTAATATTCATTAACTCAAAACAAATAGTAAACTTTATTCACATACTAACGCTTGAAACACACATTGTACTGCACCTAATCAAGTAAAACCTTGAATTAAGAAAGATACAAGCATAATAATAAAATTTCTAGATCTGCCCAACCAAAAGTCAAACTAGGGGAAAATGTGAAGCAAATACATTTCTTCAAAACCAAAGAAAATATCAATAAAATTGTTGATGATATTTAGCTACTTGGCAAGAGCTTCCTTTTGGATTTGTAAACAAAAAATAAAATGAAAATAACTACATAGATGGTATGTAATTATATTTAAAATAAATGAAAGAATGTCCCATTAGCCACATGATATAAATAATAATAAATTTTTCAAAGGCATTGTAGACAGAGCTTCCTTTTGGATTTGTAAACAAAAAATAAAATGAAAATAACTACATAGATGGTATGTAATTATATTTAAAACAAATGAAAGAATGTCCCATTAGCCACATGATATAAATAATAATAAATTTTTCAAAGGCATTGTAGACATGCAAAATATACGCATGCATCTAGTCATACTTCATTCAACATTATTTCATCTATTAATTAGATAAACCAATTTAATTAATTCACTAAGCTTATCTCTTTAATTAATTAAATCAAATTATTTAATTATCTTCTATAGTTCCTGATTTAATTAAATCATATTTATCTAATTAAATCACTCATATGCATTTTCCTCTCATTTGATTTAAAACAAATACAAAAATTTAAATCAAATGTCATATCACCTAATCTCCTATTAGATTAATCAAATCTCGATTAATTTAATCCTAATCACCTAAATCCTCTAGATTCATCCACTTGCACAATAAATCATTTAAATTGATTTATTAAAACACCTATTTCCCTCTCAAGGGCATATTCCTCATTAACTCCCCTATTTGAAGTTTCTGGCCAAAAACAATTCCCCCAAAAATCTTCAACCATATTCATTTACTACCATTTTCAAATTTTAAATGGGCACATTAGCCAAAAATTGCACAATCATGGGCCAATCCCATTGTGACAAGTGGCTCTCTCTCATTTGATGGGATTTAGTCCCACATTTCCCAATATTGGCCTCTCCTCTCTCAACTTCTCCTATAAGTTTAATACATTTTCTCTCATTTTTCATCTACAATTTGAGCATCCTCATTATAGGCAACTTGAGTTCATTTAGCATCTCATTGTCTATCATCTCCTTGGCTTATCAAGGGTTGGGAAAGGACTATCTTCTACATAAAGGATAGCACCATAGAATAGATATACTCCATGTCTTCTTTGCATGTTTGGATTAGTTTTTTTCATTTCTTTTGAAGAATGTTGTATTATTCTATGAGGATATTGGAGTTGTGCTAACACATTTGCAGATTTTGATGTGTACAAAATTGCGCTAGAAGGAGGGCGGAATGTTACTCTCACATTTGTTTCAGCATGATTCAGTTAATTTTAAAAATGCATGTCTAATTTAGTCCAGCTTGTTCTATTCTTCATTGTAGTCACACCCTTTTGATTTTTTTTATCTTTGACTAACTCTGATTCATGCATTGAATATTGGAACTCATTAAGTTTTTAAAATGAGCTAAAATTTTGGCTATTTCATTAATGAATGGAAGAGGGACATAAGATAAATGAGAAGTTTATATAGAGGTTTTGTGATGATATGGGTTGTTAAGAGTTTTTCTTTTTTATGTTTTCAATCAAAAGTTTAGTGGTGTATAAATATTTCACTTTTTCTTCAATAGCTCAAGGCCTTGATTCTCATAAGAAGAAAATCTCGCTGCTTCCATATCATTTTGTTGTTTCACAAAATTTGTTCTCTTACTTCTTCTTTTTTTCCAAAGGGTGTAAGGCTGATTGGGGATTTGTAACAACCTTCCTATGGAGATCAAATCACTCATGCTTTGTATACTCTTCTACGAAAGCGTGTTATTATGCAACTTGGTCATTATATCTTTTCCGCATTTAAAGCTTTGAATTACTTGATTAAGACTTATCATTTTATTTTTTTACAATAATATTTTATGTGATCTCGAATGGATGACAGGTAACTCTGTGATTCTAAATAGGTGATCAAGTATTTAACTTTATTCTCTTTTATTGACGATATTTTTCTGACAAATAAATGATGGATTTTTGGAATATAATTAGTGCGAACAATGGTACATGAATTATCATAAGTTTTTGGTCATTTCTTATCATTATCAACAATGTCTTTTAATCATTTTTGGTCTCCATCCCTCTATGCTTTGTTCATTTCTCCTCGTGTTATTCTACCATATCTTCCACACGGCTTCCTACATAAATAGCCTATCCGCTAGTCACTCCATTTAAGAATAAATGAGAAGTGAAAATTTCAGAGCCAATCGTATAACCCGTTGTCTGGTAGTCTGCTTTGTTATTTAATCCTCTTTATCTTCTTCCATAAAAAGTTGCTTCTTGTTATCTCCATCACCACGAGAAGACTACACCATTGCATTCAAAACTTTTTAGATTGTCCAACACACTCAAATTTATGTTCAGAGAAAACAAATGGATATAGCCTCACACCTTCGAGTCACTTTAAAATTCATGTGCCTACAACTAGAACACCTCACAAAGCTTCTTATTGCTTATCCTCACAGTTGTCTGTGATTTTAGTCTTTCCTGAATTTTTCAATGGAGGAATAGAGGCGATCTACATTAGTTGTAAATTTGCCCGGGATTCTAATATTTCTCTCCTCTTTAAAGAGGTATAGCTGGTGCACATTGTCTTCATCAAAACCAAATCCAGAATTTCATCTCGCCTTTGTAGACATAAATTGTCATAACTGTCTGGTAATGTCCGTATTAAAAGGTTTCATCTAGGAGCATGTCATGTTGTTTAGTTAAAGTGCTAGGAGTAGGATTTATGGCCTCCTTTTTTGCATTAATATTTATGACCAGAGATAACAGTAGCCTCGAACCCAGGTAGCCTACCACAAGACCCCCTTCAACTGTTATGGTATACACATCAACACTGTCTAAATTTAAATTAAAGAATGACTCCTTGTCAGGCACAATCCATATAATATGAAAGTATCTACAAAATAATCAAGTGTGCAAAGGACTCATTTCTTGGGATCAAAAGAAAGTACATTGCTTGGTAGTATCCAATATCATGTGTGATATTTTTTTAGGCTGAAATAAGACATACCATTAATGTAAGATCAATACAGATTTATTGAAGGTGCGCTATTACCTATGCTTTGAAGTCTAGAGGACTTTTATCGGTGATTTGTGATCTATTTTCTGACAAGCCATCTACCTCTTCATAGGAGGAGAGGGGACATTTACCTACTGAATTTTCAAATCAATCTACTTACCAGTGAATTTCCCTTGTACTTATCATTTATGGTGACAAAGAATGCTTCTTTTTTTACTACTAGAATTTTTATTTTATTTTTATTTTATTTTTGACTTATCACTTGGTACGACCATTAGACTTATGTATTATGTAGTGAAAAATAAAATGGTGATGAAGATTCTGATCATCTATTAGAGAGAATGAAAACACGATTTTCTATAAAAAGCAACTATGGAAAATAGAGAACTGAAGACACTACAAACTGAATGCTAAATTTGCTATTATTGATAGTCTTTTGTTACTGCTAAATTCATTCTTTCAAATTACTTTTATGGTGCATATCTCAACTATGGAGAGTATCTTTGACTGCTTCTCAACTGATTGTTTCCAAGGTATCATTGAATCAAAATTGATGGGGTAGAGTATTCATCTTATGATGCAAAGGTGGCCTATATTACTCACTGTTGTTCTGAAAAACTTGATAAGTAAAAGGGAAACTTGAAGCAAAAAATTTGGATTATTATTGAGGGTATGTGTAGGATCATGATGGGCCAAAAAATGGTGATATGTAAGCTATATGATGGCCCATGTGGCTCCAAAATTGATGAAACGAAAAAGGTTTTTAGAGGAGATTCTCAGCTTTCCACCAATATAAATTATGCTTTACTTTGAATTTAATAAATAATTATTATTCATTTTCTATTAGAATTACGAATATAGTCCTTATTGATAGGTTGATTGAAAAACATCTATAACTTTCAAACGGTATCACATTTTTTGAATCCAAAACATGCATCACATTCTATGCTTCGCATACTATAGGATTAAAAAAATATATGAATTTCATGAATTTTTCACCAAGTTAAGGTGGTTAGATAGACGAGCTTTTATATTTTTTAAAATTTGTAATAAAAAATTAATAATTAATTATTTACTTCAAAAAAAATTATAAAAAAATATGCATCACATCGGGACATGAGTCCTCTACTTATATCTAAAATCTTATAAAAAAATATTATCATTTTATTGTGCTTAGGGTGGTCAGACAGACACCTACTTCTTATTTTTACACTGAAATTTAAATACTACTCCATTGAAATTTCAAATTTTCACCAAATATAATTTTTTTTATAAATAAAGGTCTAGTAGTTTAAAAACTAAATTCAATTTTCTACAGATTCTATTTTTACATTTTTTCTGAATAATATAGATAACTTATTCAAATTTTTATCTCAAGTTGTCTAACTCTGATTTTTTGTCTTTTTATTGCCACTTAAGGGCTTGTTTTCTCCATGATGATCCTGCACATACCCTTACAGTGATTAAAAATCTAGAGAGCGCACCATGTGATATGTGATTCTACAACGATTCATAGAAACACTTGGCATAGAAAAGAGTTGAATGTATTTGGTACGGAACCATTGGTTTTTTTTTTAGCATTACACACATTTATCCAAATTTGATAGGCGCATATTCACATTTTGAATTTAAGGCTTCCATTTTTCATTGATTGGTCTTTATTCAATTATCAGATTCAATCTATGTGTGATACTATTGAAATCTCCAATAAGTCACTTATGATATCAATGTGTTCTAGTTTTTGGGGTCTCATTCTCTTAAAATCATCGATAAAGCTTTATTGTGCATTTAGGAGATCATTAAGGCATGATTTGAACTTATCTTGTAAATTTTCACAAAGGGGAAGTTTTGCATTAAAATTTATCATTTGATTGCATTTATTTTTTGTATTCATTTATGATAAATTATCATTAATTTTGTCAAGATGAATGGCATTCTTAAGTTTCTAATTTTGAACTTTTATAGGTTGACATCAAGGTTGGCATTAGAATTTGAGCATCCAAATTAAACAAAGGTTAAGAGGTTGACTTTGGAATCAAGCGAAAATGAACGCGAATAGAGTAGATTTGGATATTTTCTTGAAAACAAAACTTGGAAGACAGCATTTTTTAATGCTTGTTTTAATAATCTAGAGCTTTCATTTTATACTCTCGTTTTATATTTTAACTCAACTCAGTTTTTGATTTGGGCTTAAAATCAAGCAATAATTTGATCTTTTCAAAGTTAGTTAAAAATAAACTTAAGACATTTATTAGATTTCGATTTGGACTTAAAATTGAACAAGACAAATTTCACATCTTCTTTTGATCTTTAGAATGAATCAAAATCACTTCTTTTGAGGTCTAAAATGAACAAGTGTTTTTTATGTTTTTCAATCTTTTTCACAAATTAATATCATTTAAAAGGCGTATGCGCTTCTCTCGCGCCGCATGGTGATCTTGAGAATTAAAAGTTTTTTGTGATATTAATTTGTCAAAAATATTTCCTTCACATTTCAATTTGGGAACGTAAAATTGAACAAACTTGTTTAGTGTGAGAAAAAGGCATTGCGAGTGTTCTCTCTTTGTTCACGCACAAAAACATGATTGAACTATGAATGCACTTACTCGCTATTGTGTAGCTTTAGAGGCCCTTCCTTGGTGGGAAAAAGTACTCACCCCAAGGGAACAACTCAAGCAGTAATGGGCTAAAGCCAAGCTCTTCCAAACCGCTATATAAATTTGTTTTCACGGTGAAAGCCATGAACAATGGGAAGCGATGCATGATAACTCTCCCCCATTGTATTTATGATGTGTAAAGCTCTTCTTCTAAGGGTTGGGATATATCTCACAAGGACTTTATCATTGCACCCCCTAAACTGGATGCCCTTACTACAAAAATTTGTTTAGAGGCCAAAAATACCTTATATTTGTTGGTGCAAGAGGTCATGTCCTCTGAAGCCACCCCACGTATACATGCAATTCTATTGTAGAGATGAAAATTATTCCATGAGAGATTAATAGGTACTGATGCTTGGCTAACCCGAGAAGTGTGTGTTGTGGAGGGGAGCTAGTCTGGTCAAGCATCTAATCATCCACATAGAATATGTGTAGTTGGATTCATCCAAGTGGGAACCTAACAAAATATTGTCTTTTCTAACCTAGGGTTGTACATGTTCTCGAAATCAAAACACTTTTCTTGGACCTCAAAATAAATTGGAAATGAACATTCAACGAATCATCAGAATTTTAAACCCTTTGGAAGAACAAATACCTTGGAGGTGTCCAAATGTTACTGCTTGTCCCTAGGGGTTCTTATCTCTAGAAGGATTCTAAACATTCAGACATCTCAATTTATTTCTCCCAAAGTCAATGCTAGGTAACCTTTCCTTTCATTTCCTTGATTTCCACATAATGCACTTTGTGGGATGAAAGAAAATTAGGACATTGGACGTCCAATTTGAAAAACATAATCAAGAAAGTGTTTGTTGTAGATAAAATCAAATCTAAGCAATATAAAAGACAATTGAACCACACTTGTGCTTGGTCCCTTTTGAGTCATTTGGTTTGCATGCAAACATTGGTCTTTTGGTTGAATTACTCTTAGGGAAAAACATGTTCTTCAAAACCTTGGTCTTGTAAACAAGTCTTTCTTAGGTTCATCTAGGATCAAGTCAAACTCTTCATCCATCCAAACATCAATCAAATCCCATATCACCAACAACTTTTGGAACCTTGGAAACATCACTTATGCTATACTTCTAGGGAAAATCAACATCGCCTTTTTTTTGACTTAGCACAACTAGTCAAATTATCAATCTTCTTGAACAAATTTGCCTCTAGGATAACACAACTTCTTGAGGTCTACTAAGTTCATGATCACTTTGATTGGATTAAAACACTCAGCCAATTCATTCTCTTATGCGATTTTTCCATAGGATAAAACAACTTCCTAGGGTTTACAAGTTCACCATCATCTTGTTTGGCTTAACACACTTAGTCAAACTATCCAAATTGAATAAAATCAACTCTTGAAGTCTAGCATTGATCCAAAGCTCCTAAAAATTTGAAAATACCCATATCATTCACCCTTTCATCCTTCATCTCATCATTGGTCATAAACACCTTAGAGGTTCACTCTTGTAACAAGGTCAAAAAACTTGAGAGGAACATGGAATATAAACTTGATTCCTACATCATGAGTAATCCAATTCAACCAGACTATCCAAGTCTCACAATGCCAATTGATTATCAAAACTCACATTTATGCAATCCATAAATGGCATCATTATCCCCTCCAAGATTCAACAATATGAATGTGAGTAGGCCCAATCTAAGGTTTGGAACACCTTTCCCAAAGGAAGATTTAAATCCAAGTCCAAATCTACAAATCTATCAATCAAACGCTCAATGCATGAGTCTTCCAAACAACATTATATCACCAAATCCATACATGCCAAATAAATTTTTGTCAAACATGACTATTTTGAATCCACAGTTGGTAAAATTTGGGATAGATATGCTTGCAAATCGAACCAAGGTTGTTCAAAATCCCAACAGTATATTGGCAACTCCATGTAATGATCCAAGTCAAGGTAACCCCATGCAATGTGTTTCCCAACCACAACAACATTCAAATTCAACCTATAGTGCCAAATGAAATAATGACACCAAATCAAAGCATCATCAAGAATCAATTTGTCCATGATCCCAAGCAAACACCATGAGGATGCATTCCAAATCTGCTTCCTCTAAAACGAAGTCAACCATATCAAAGATGTAAAGATCAAAATCAAGATCAAATTGCTTCACTTTCCAAAGTAATTGATCCATTGTGCCAAGAGTCATCTACACCCCAAAATCAATACACTCTTCCATTGGTTGAACCATGTCATCAAAGCATTGGGTTGTGTCCCCAATCACATCAAGAACAATATCTCCAATGTTGAAAGGTTGGATATCAAGATCATCAAAATCAACAACAAACTCAATCACCACATCTCAAAGATCAATCACCATATCTCCAAAATCAATCACCACAAGGTCAATTTAAAGTGAAAATCTCACAAGGTAACAGATGAAAGTACACACCGCTTGGCGAACCAATCAAATCAATCTTGCAACAATTGGTACAAGAAAATCTCATTAATATCCCTGTTTATGTGAGTTATCAAGAGCCCATGGTGAAACCACTAGGGTATGATGAGAAGCACTTTTTTGATTTTCACAAAGTAAAGGGACACATAATATCAGATTGTATTCAACTCAAAAATATCATCCAAGACTTGATTGATCAAAAGCTAATAGCTATTGGGGACAACAATCAGAATTCAACCACTAGCGATAGCGTTAACAATCTCTCCTCCACAATTAAGGAAGACAATGATGAAGATCTATCCATCAATGAACACATTCAAGATGTTTCCATCTCATCCAATGATTAAATCAACACACACCAAGAGCCATTTTTCAATCATGATCAAAACTCACTAATGATGCATAACAATGATCCAATTCAAGAAACGTTAACATCATTTGATCCTATGGTTGAAAACATTGAAATTCTATCCACCACAGTTGTTGAAAATAAAGATCTACCCATCAATGAACACCTTGAAGGTGTATCCACCTCATCTGACAATCAAATCAATATACAACAAGAGCCATTTTTTAGTCATGATCAAGACCCCTCATACAAAGATCTATTTCAAGTAGTGTTGATTTTATTTGATCCCATTGACATAATCCATGATCCATCGACCAATGATCATATTGAAAATATCTCTACATCACTTAATGAATTACAGGATATATCTCAAGAACGTATTCCAAGGCATGATCAAAATATTCCATCAAGGTCTAGCAATGGTCCCTTCCAAGACATGTTGGCATCCTTTGACCTCATGGTTAGAGATATTGAAGGAATCCATAGCTCAACATTTGATCCAAATCCACTCAAAGCTAAACATAATATTGAGCCACTTCCCATTCCTAATAACAATGGCCAAGAATCCCTCATAGAAAATCCATCCTTTGAAATTGACCCATGTCCACAACTTGATCCAAAGCATGTCAAAAGCAATTATGAAATTAATCAAGATCAAAAATTTGTATCTTCCAGATACTACAATGATCTAATGAGCACTCTCCTATCTATACAAGATGTCACAAATGATGGTCATATCCATATAACACATAATCCTCCATCTACCCATAGGATTCTTTCTTTGGATGGACACGTAGATGATCTTCATTCAAAACAAGAGTCTCATACTCTTGACATCATTACCAAGGAACAAGAGTCTCCTACTCTTAACATTTTTACACATGATGAAAGTATAGAAAGTTCTAGAGACATACCAAAGGTGAATCATGAAGAAGGTTTCTACAAAAGTTATGAATCTGTTACATCCTATGGACACCTATCAGAAAAGGAACATGAAGGAGGCTTCTACAGAAGTTGTGAATCAAAACCATCATATCAAATCATATCAAGAATGAATCAGCAAAAATAATTTTAGAGTGAATCTTTAACATCACTTGAAGAATCAACTAATTCTGATATCTCACAAGATTAAGGTAAAGATATCAATCAGGCATTCATCCCACATGTGGAGGATCCTATGACTTATAAACTTGGATCACTTACCCTTCTTAGACAAATCTATCTTATCAATAAAGAACTTGCCACTTTTGAAGATCCATGACAGAGCATAGAGGGATTAACACCTTGTTTCCAAGGTAAATGATATGCTATTGAAAATAAGCTTTTTCAACAGATGAATTATCAAGACAGAGGATTAGACCTACATGAACATGGTATCCTAGAACCAGTGCAGATTGTTGGCAATCCTAAGAGTCAAGGCCTTGGTTATTCGAGAATCAAGGGATATAAACATATCAGGGATACTTCTATACAAATGGGGGCGGTGTCATCTCAAGCAAACGTCAACATAGGGAGCATGAAGAATCCTTATGATGAAACCAATGCCAATGCTACAACCCACCACACCATGAATCTCCATCCACCCATCACCCCATCCACGAATTGGGACCAATGTCGAAAGAAAGATTTGAATCAAAGAATGAAAAAAAGCATTAAAGGAAAAGATGTACTGAAGCATGAAGGACAAATCAAATACATATGGATACCAAAGAAAACAAAGAATGATTATCTCTATCAAACTCCATTAGTCGATGAAACTATGGGGAAAAATCAAAAAAGGAAAAGTATCCATCAAATATGTCCACAAAGGAAAAATGAAACTCCTCGAGCAACGTACAAAGTATATCGAGTTGTTGGTCCTAATTCCACACACATTTTTGTATACACCCATCATTGCTCATCTTCCCAAGTTTGAAGAGTCAAAGGCTCCAAAGTATCAACCAATCCATATTTTATTCTTAAACATACTCCACCATCCACACCTCCACGCATGATACCCAATTCTCACATTGACCATGTGATGGCAACGACCCTTCATCATAAGGATTCAGAAGGCAGTCTATCGTGATATGTGCATAAAGACAAAGTTAACTCCGATGTCAGCAAAGCAGACCAGGAATCTTTAAAGTTTCTTTCAAGTGCACATGTCTTGGTAAAGAAGATTCTCCAAGCAGGATATCGATGGCACATTATGAAAAAAGCATCAATGTCAGTAGTACCAGGTGATTCAACATCAACTTAAAATCTCTCAGAAAATACAAAAAAATCAGAAAAAAGATTGAAAACAGTAAAAAAAATCGTCCTCTAGTTAAAACCACTTCGGTGGTGCTTTGGACAAGTACCATGATGACAACCTGGCAAGCAAGTGTCATTTGTAGAATCGAGCATCTGCGTGCACCATTTCAGTTGAAAGCATCTCATCACATCCATAATAAAGCCAAAAGTTTGGCCATATCATCCGTTCATCCATGAACCGTTTATCCAACACATTGTCATTTATCTACCTTATCTTGATCTTGATAAAATTTTGTGCACACTTTAAACTTGTTTATGGTAAACATCTTGACATGGGTCATTTCCATTGATCCTATCCAAGCCAACATTATTTGAGCCAAGAAGTACTATCCAAATGAGAATCCTTTATGCAAACACCTTTTCTTATCGCAAGATAATCCTCGGCATCCTTGGCATGCTTACCATATCCATCAATCCACACATATATCCAATAATCCACCCGTAGCCTTCCATACATTGCTAGACATTAGGGACAAATATTTACATTTTGCTTCAAGAAGAAATCTTGATATATATCCTCTAACCTATGTGGTGGTCTGAACATTTGCAAACGTGAAATCAAATTAGTTGAAGAACTTGTGATCCAAAATCCAAATCACTAGCCCATGACATATTTTGATAGGAAGACATTCCTTATCAAGCTTTATCTTTCATCAAACATCAATCTAAACAATCAAGATCAGTTGCATCTAACTTGCGCATTAGCATCACATCAAACCATCAAAATAATTTTGTTCTGAATTAAGCTTCATCAATCTTGATCAATTGAATCGAATCAATTATCACCTTGTTGACTTAACACACTTAGTCAAACTATCATCTTGTGCACGAGTTTACTCTAGGATAATAAAACTTCCTTGGGTTTAGAAGTTCATTATCATCTTTGTTTGGCTTAACACACTTAGCCAAATTATCAAATCCAAAACCACCTTGCTTGACTTGACACACTTAGTTAAACCACCCTCTTGTGTACGAGTTTACTCTAGGATAACACAACTTCCTCAAGTTTACAACTGCATTATCATCTTAATTGACTTAACACACTTAGTCAAATTATCAATCCATCAATTCGATCGATCAAATCCTAGCTTGGTTTTCAATAATATCCCAAAATCAATCGCTGATATTATCACATATCCATATCCAAATCATCAAAATCATGCAAAAATCCAAAAAAAATTCAAAAAATTCATCAAAACAAAATCCAAAAACATTCAAAAATTCACACAAAATCAAAAAAATTCATAAAATCTCATAAAAAACCCAGAAACATTGGAAAATCCAAAAATCAAAACAGCCTTAAAACATCTCAAAACACCAAAAATAACCTCAAAATATCCGAAAAATCCAAAACGGTGCATCCATTTCATCTCGCTTTCACCCATGAATTTCATCACTCATAATAAAATCAATCATCACCTTTACCCGTTGGTAAGTCAGTCAGAAGCAAGTTTAGCAAGTTCCAAAGTGAACACCTAATCATCAATGTCATAAGCCTAAGTCAGTAAGCAAGCAAGTTGGTCAACTCGGAGTATCAATAGCTTATCACCCAAATCAATCTCACCAATACCCTGATCACTACATGTCCTAGGATGAATCCTTCCCACGATGGACATAAGCATCAGGTACCTCACCTTAGTTTAGTCTTTGGCTAGGGGTATGAAGAACATTAGCTTGTTTGTTTACTTTAACTTGGTCTTTTTGACTTATCTTATTTTATGCTCATTCCAAGGACCTCTCGATGATGCCTACAAAAAATAGGTTTAGAGAGAAAGGAATGGGGCAATGATCATTATCTTTTTATCTACTGTGCTTGTTGAATATTCTTGTCAAATAACTTCATCATCCGTACTTTTTTTTGTTTGTAGGGAGGATGTTTTAGGTGTCTTGTTGACCACATAAGAAGGCTTTTCTTTTTATGTTTTGGCCCGAGATGTCTGGAATATCTAAAATGCATTCTAAATAAGGTTATGTTTGTCAAGTGTGAACAAGAGTACTCCTATCTTTTTGACAAGTCAAAGTCCATCACACTAGGTGCCACACCATCCTAGTTCTTAATACCTTGATGCATCGCACCTACGTGTGTTATCAAACATAAAGAAGGGTATGCTCTTTATCTCTCCCATCCTTCGATAAGCCATGCATCATCATTCATCATCATATCTAATAAAGTCTCGATGACTAGTGGACTTGTTGGACTTCTGCATCTTCTTGGATTTAGGGGTTCACCCCTGTCATTCTTCTATTTCTCTTTCATTCTAACAATGCATCCATCATTATTCTATCCTCTTTCACACTAACAAGGCATCCATCCTGCATCCTACATAATCATGTCATATCATCATACCACAACATCATCCATGACATTCATTTCATAATCATTTAAGTTGTTTAGGATAATATAATTTTTTTATTCTAAGCATCTTCCAAAAATCTCATTTACGTCATCATTATCATATAGATCATATAGTCTTACCATCCATACATTCATTTTGAACCTCTTTGTTGTGAGATCGACCTCAATCTTTTCGCTTGATCTCATGAGGGGGCAATGTACTAACGTACTTCTTTTCATTGGGGCATCTGAAAAAATCTGAATTTTTTAAATTTTGATGTCAGCTGCATCATTCTTTGAACCAATGCAATGAGTACATTGCTTCAAAGAGGGGAAAAATTTAGACATGCAAAATATACACATGCATCTAATCATACTTCATTTAGCGTTATTTCATCTATTAATTAAATAAACCAATTTAATTAATTCACTAAGCTTATCTCTTTAATTAAATAAATCAAATTATTTAATTTTCTCCTATAGTTCCTAATTTAATTAAATCATTCATATGCATTTTCCTCTCATTTGATTTAAAATAAATACAAAAATTTAAATCAAATGTCATATCACCTAACCCCCCGTTAGATTAATCAAATCCCGATTAATTTAATCCTAATCACCTAAATCCTCTAGATTCATCCACTTGCACAATAAATCATTTAAATTGATTTATTAAAAAACCTATTTCCCTCTCAAGAGCATATTCCCAAGGAATATGCCCTCATTAAGTCCCCTATTTGAATTTTTTGGCCAAACACAATTCCCCCCAAAGTCTTCAACAATATTCATTTATTTTCATTTTCAAATTTGAAACGAGCACATTAGCCAAAACTTGCACAATCATGGGCCAATCCCATTGTGACTAGTGGCTCTCTCTCACTTGATGGGATTTAGTCCCACATTTCTCAATCTTGGCCTCTCCCCTCTCAACTTCTCTTATAAGGTCAATACATTTTCTCTCATTTTTCATCTACAATTTGAGCATCCTCATTATAGGCAACTTGAGTTCATTTAGCATCTCATTGTCTATCATTTCATTGGATTATCAAGGGTTGGGAAAGGGCTATCTTCTACACAAAGGATAGCACCAATCAACCATAGAATAGATATACTTCATGTCTTCTTTGCATGCTTGGATTAGCACATTTGCAGATTTTGATGTCTATAGGTATAATATAAGAAATTGTAATCAACATAATAACAAATAAATATCTTTATACGATATAAAAAATGTAGAAATAATCTATGTAATTTATATTGTATTATCTAAATATTCCTTCATTCAAAGATGACTTAATCTAAATATTGCTTCATTCAAAGATGACTTACATTATTTAACAAAACACATTTGGAGAATTTATAATAGATTTTTAATGGACAAAACCATGAGCATTACTCTCATAATCAAGAGTGAGTTTTAAAATTCACTAAAAGAAATTTCAATTTTAATTTTCAATATATACCAAATGATTTCTAGTGCTATTCTCAAAATCTAGCCATAAAATCAATATCCTTTTGATACATGGTTCTATAAATATGTAGGTAGATCTTAGAAGTAACAATTGATTGATCAAAACAAAAGAATGAAACTAAATCGTACACAACATTAACAAGAGAAATTTTCAGGACCTAAATATAATTAACATGTAGCTATTTGATGGGGAACAATAGATCAAATAGTTTATGACAATAAGGAAATGAAAATCTCTATCACCAAACCTTTCACTGATACAAATAAAAATAAAAGTATAAGGAAATGTTTAGTGAGATTATATATATAAAACTTTGATGGCTATGTTATGGAGGAAAGGAGTAAGTTGGATACAATAGAAACAAGTGACACAAGTGTGAGCTCCTGGGGAGAGGATGATGCATTTTGATTTAGAGGACAAAGCAGATAAAAAAGTAGTGACTAAACTTAGGATTTCAACCGCTTTTAGTTTTATTTAAATATAGATTTTATGGTCATATCCAATTTTTTTCTAGAAAGGGCTCTAAGGTATACAAAACTTGATTTAATATTTTCCACTAGTCTGGTCTTGAGAAAAGTAAAGCCTCAATGCCTAGAAACTTATTAGAACTCATAAAAAATTTTAAAAATGAAATAGAAGAAGTGCAAGATAAAACTGGAAGTTGAAAGCAAAACATGATGTCTTATAATGTTTAAAGATTTGCAATGCTAGACATGGATAAGCAAATCACTCGAAGATAGAATCCACCCAAATTTTTTAGATTACTGTGTCAATTATGCCATCATAAATAATGCAAATTATGCAGATGAAAATAGTAACAAAGCAATACTTGCTCATTCCTTAATTATCAAAATGTACAATATAATATATAATATCGAAAAAAACAAGTATCAAGTTATACGAGGAAGTGATAAGGCATTAAAATAGAGTTTGGTATGCTTTAGGAGTGATGTTGCCACACAAAGAATGAAAAGCTACACTTTATGGTAAGAATTTTCAGGTCTATTTATGTAGCTCATTAAACCAATTTTGGATTTGTGTAACGCTTTGTTAGATTGAATATGTTTTTAGTTTTATTATTGGTAGTTTCTTGTAGGCTATGCCATGTGCTAAGTGAATAGTTTTATTATTGTTAGTCTGGCTTGATATGTGAAGCTCCCAATGCATGAAGATTATAGTATAAAAGCATGTTACATACTAATCCTACCGATGAATGTGGAGCATGTTGATTCAAAGCAAAAAGTGGATAAAAAAAAGTAGTTAATTATAAGTGTGTTCTTGTGCCATCATGTTGGTCATGGTGTTTGGCTTTATCCTATTAAGGATATTTCTCACTTTGGTAAGTATAAATGTTCTTGAACATGTAGTCCAAAGGCAAAGAAAAATAAGTTGATTGGACTGTCCAAATTTGCATCAGTTACTTATACATTTGTCAACCCAAATAGTCACAAGTAAATCTTAAGATACTAAATTTTTTATGTCAAAATAATAAAGGATAGAATAGCTAATGAGCAAAGGATAAATAAGACATCATACATCATAGAGCATTTATTCACTCAACCAATATCAAAAGTTCATATAGAAGAAAATTTCATATGAAGAAATGTGTGGAGTCATTCAATTTAAAATCAAAGATGAAAAACTTGCTTGCAAGAAAAAAAAAAATTTCCACTATCGCCGATGCCACATTCCGCTCTCCAACCATCTTTGACTATAAATTTAGCAAAGCTTTTTGCATATTTCCTATTTGCCTCTACTCTAATTTTTGGCGATGCCTCCAAATACATATAACCTGCACGGCATTGTAATGAGAGATGTAATGAGAGATATACGATGGTAGATAGGATATGAATAGAAACACTTGGAGTAAAAGATGGGTTGAGCAACCTGGCCGAACCACAACCAAGCAACAAGATTTCAAAATCTGAGGACAGATTTATGCATTTAATTCAATTTAATACACAACCAAATCTTGGTTGCATGCAATAAATGTGGTTAGGCATAAATACTTCTAAGGTGGACGAGATTGGCAAAGTCTCTGTGAAGAAGAAGTAGGTGAAATTTTGCCAGACAGTTCACGTGCCTTGTGTTAGCCTCTAAGCCTCATTCCTCTTCACACATTTCTATTTCCTCTGACCTTTATCAAATTGCATTCACCATGCAGTATTAATGCATGGATGCATGCAATAACAATTCATTAAAATTTTAATTGGCATGCAAAATGACTGTCACCGTTCCTCTGCTCGTTTTTATGCCACCGTTTTTAATGATTTGTAGGATCTAAAGCATTAATAGATCAAATTCTACTATGAGGTGGAGCTTTACAAAGGTAGTGTTTCTTCTAGAAAAGAGGAAAATTTTAGATCAAGAAATATATCAAAAGAACAGTCACAATTTAATAATTTGAATAAGATTTGAGATTGTGTTTTTATGTGCATGGTTTTTTAACAAATTGATTTCAATGTAATCATTTTTTAATTTAGCAATTCTTGTTTTAGTAAGACTGTAAATTCTTTCTAAAAAGTAAACAAAAATATAATGGATGAACGGGGTTTCTCAAAACAATAATATCCATATAGTAGAGGAAATTGTGAAGTTAACAATTTTTTTATTTTTTTTAAGAAAGACTGAAAATAATTTCATTACCTTAGCCATTTTATTTCTCAAGCATAATACCCTCAGATAAACTTTTAGGGTTTTTAATGTATTAATAATGATAATTAGTGGACTTTATGAAAAATTTAATTTGATTGCTTTAAAAAATTTAATTATATATTCTATTTTTATTTAAATCTTTCTCCAATATCTTAACTCATCAATTATTATATTTTCTAAATGAGCATGAAAGACCGAAAACTACTAAATTCTGCAAGAATAGGTCTGATCTTCAACTTATTAGGATTTATATTTGGGGTTTTAAAAGCCAATTTCCAACTCGTTAAGGTAATAGGCTACTCATGAGGAATAAATATTTTGGATATGATTGTGCATTATTAAAGCAAATTTCTATTGATTACAAGAATGACACATAATGTTAGTTTTATGTTTTTATAGAACACATGTATTTTCACTATCTAATTTATTTAGATAATATAAAATTAGTTATTTGATTTGGTAAGGATAATTTGAGTTTTTACTTTTATTCATATGTTTTATTCATTATTATCTGTGCAAAACTATTGTGATCACATTGACAGTGAGTTTTAAAGCCATTTCTTGAGCTTGTAATGTGTTGATAGCAATTATTTAATGTCTATTAGAACCTCTTTGTTAATGTTTGCACCAATGAATTCATTTAATTATATTTAAAGAAACTTTATAAACCAAATAATGAAATTAATATTTTAAAAAATAAAAGAAGAATACAATTATACAAATCAAATATTGTTTATTATATTAGTATTTTTACCACAAAGATTTCCTTTATTAGATATAATGTGGAATTTATTTAATAGTCAATTAAGATTAAAATTAAATATATAAAATAAAATATTATATATATTATTTAGATTTGGGGTTAGTGAGTGTGAAAATATTTAAATTAGCATGATATTATATATCAATAATATTGATTTAAGGTCACATAAAATTATATAAAAAAACCTTTTTAGAATATCTTATTTTCTAACAAAGAATTGAACTGATAAAAGAAGAAAATAATCCTTCAAATTAAGTTGTTGTGTAAGACTCAATAAATTGTAGATAATGCAATTGACTTTGAATATCACTCTATAAAATATGATTTAACTTGCTATGCCTTGATCATTTTCAATGAAAATTCTTTCATAATCTTTAGACTTCTCTAAATCAAAATGTCTTTGTAATTCTTATTCCTTAAAATGTGTCAAAAATTAGTAATAATAATTAACATAATACAATAATAATTGAATAGAAAATATTGAATGATTCAAAGTTCAAAATTTATAAAAGGTGAGTTTTAGAAGAATTAGATTGGACAACTTTTGTGGTTGGCAATGTAAGCTTTATTTTCTATATCATGGATCCTTACACACTATTAGGAAAAAAAATGGCACACTCCAATTAGATGGTGCACCTCATAGGGTTGATTATGAAAAGAAAATATGATGTAATGGTGTGTGTAATATTCTTGTAGTTTGGATCTTATTGAATACCTATGCCCTTGTTAATAACAACTATTTTTAATATTAGTGTTGCTATTTTGAATTATAGTTTCTGGATATGGCTAATGCATGAGCACCTCAAGATGTTATTACTATTTCAAGTAGTGATTCAACATCAAGACAAGATGTATGTGATGTGCAGGATCATGAAGTTGAATTGGTACAAGAAGTTGTTCAAAAAATTTATGCAACCTATGAAGCTCTTGAGCTATATTATGGTTTCTTGCGTGAATTAAAGTACTGTGAATATTATGGAGTGGCCAATGCATTTCAACTAAACCGTGAATTCCAAGCTTTAGAATATTATGGAGTGGCCAATGCATTTCAACTAAACCATGAATTCCAAGCTTTATTGACTGATATATGGTTCAACAAGTAATGGATTTAGTGGGAGATCAACTATCTTCTTGGAAGTTAGTTACTTTTTTGTGATGTCGAAAGATGCCAAAATAGTTATATGTAGAGCAAAATGGATTTAGTGGTCAACCTTATATTTCAAGCCTTGGTTGCTATATATTATGTTTATATTGTAATGTCATTGTACATATTGATCTTTATAGTTCTAATTTTAATGAATAGAACTTATTGTAATACTTGTGTCCCCTTATTTTCAATATTATTTTGAACTATAACCTTAAGTCTAACAAATATATATTGCAACGTTGCTAAAAATAATGATATATTTGAACATCATTGTAAAAATTCACCCTTGCAACATAAAGACCATGAGATATGTGAATATTTTAGAGTGGCCAAAGCATTTGAGCTAAAACATGGCTTTCAAGTTTTATAGAGTGATATATGGTCTTATAAATTCAACTAACTTCTCAGAAGTTAGTTATTATATTGTGATGTTGACCAAGATCACTAGCATGATACACATTAGACATTTTTTGGAAACCAAATGAAGATGCCAAAATAGTAATACATAGAGGGAAAAGGTTTTAGTGGCGGACCTTATATTTGAAACCTTAGTTGTTATATATTATGTTTGCACTGTAGTGCCATTGTGCAAATTGTTCTGAATAACACTAATTTTATTGAATATAACTTATACTACATATTCAAGGAAAAATTTTCTCCTCACAATTTCATATTTTTTGACTATTACGCACTGCAACACTTCTATATTCTTATTCTCAACAATATGTTGAGGTATATTTTTTTTGAAACAAAAACATATGCCAATTCTATTCAAACACTATCTTACACATAATATAATTTTGTAGGGTTAGTCAACTTCCATAGACCATGGCTACAATATTAACCACAAATGCGATTAAACTTATCCATGATGGGAATCAAGGGTGTGAACCTAATGTGCAGATTTTATCTATTTCCAACTTTAGACATGGCCATGAATGCAACAACCGCTACAAGGTAGAAATATATGATGGGGCCTACAAACTAAAAGCATCGTTACCTCAAAAATACAATCATTACATAGCCTCTGGTGAAATTTCAATTGGAACGATATTATGATTGACAAAATATAATTGTCCCAAAACGAGTGGGCCCTGGTGAGTAAAGGAATCCTCAATTTTGAAAAGAAAATATTATGAGATTTTTATCTTGTTCCTTATATTGCTAATTCTTGTTCTTGTGTTGCGCATGTATAGGTGGATTGTCATTGTGAACCTTGAGATTGTTTCTAGAAACCAAGATATAATCAATGAACCTACTTCACTTTATATGGAACAAGAGCACCATATAGAAGAGGTAATGGGAAATTCCTCAGATCCACATGCAGAGTTTGAGACAATTAGCACTGCTAGAGTATCAAATCCTAAGAGAATATTATTTGGTGTGAATCCTTCTAGGGGTGAAATGGAAGCACCAATCACAATTACGCCTATTAAAAGTTTGAACCCTTTTCAACCAAGATGGACTATCAAAGGTCATGTGACTACCAAAAGGATATTCGCCAGTACAATACCTAGAAAGGTATAGGTCAATTTTTCACCTTCGACATCATTGACATAGAAGGGGTTGAAACACATGTGACTTGTTTCAATGAAGTTGTTGATCTCCATTATGAAAATATTACTATTCAAAAAACCTATACATTATCTAGTGGTGCAGTAAAGGTTGCTAATAAGCTTTACAACAAGTTAAATAGTGGGCTAGAAATTTCCTTGTCAATAGAGTCAAAGGTCACTCTTTGTGAAGATGACCATTCTATTCCAAAACACCTATTCTCCTTTACACCCATCAGTCAACTTGCAAAGAAGAGTAACAATTCAACTATTGATGTTATTGGAGTTGTCACTTGTGTTAGTCCAAGCTCCACAATTAGGAGAAGAGATGGGATAGAGGTCCTAAGGTGCACGATATCCTTGTTGGGCATGTCTGAGGCAACTATAGATATCACTCTATGGGGCACAATAGTAGAGCAGGAAGGTGCTCGTCTTCAACAAAAGTATCACCTACAAGAAATGACTATTCTTGCTATTAAAAATGGACTAGTCTGCGAGTACAACAGAAAGGTGTTGAGCACATCAAGTAGTACAAATTTATTCATAGACCTTGACATACAAGAGACAGATAAACTACAAACTTGGTTCAAACAAAGTGGGGCTAATATTCTATCACCATCAACAAAGTTTACTAATCCATCTATGCCTACCACAAGAATAACAATTAGGGATGTTCGAGAATAAATGTTACATAAAGTGCATCATCTCAAATGTACAATAAACACAACATTGGTTTTCATCAAATCTGAATCATTTTGCTATCTGGTGTGCCCTAATGTAATGGGGGGTAAATAGTGCAAGAAAAATTGGTGCAGACTAAAGATGAAAAGTGGTTTTTCTCAAAGTGTAACATAGCATGTACCTCTTGTAATTATAGGTACACACTACAAATAAGGTTGCAAGACCCCACAGATATTCTATGGGCAGTTGCATTCGATGAAGGAGCAACAAAACTCATGGAAATGTCTGTAGAGAAGCTATACTCTCTGCAGTTTGAGGATCACTATAACATTTGATGAAACGAAACATACAATTACTTTTGAAGGCAACTATCACAAAGATTGAGCAAGTTGACTTCACTACAGAGAGCAAAATCTTACTTTCCAATATCAAAGAAATGTGCAGTGACAACAATGACCAACAACATTATATAGTTGAGAAGAAATCTGAGCAACATAGGAGTCTTTCTGAGGTGGTTGCTTTGGAATCACAGGGTGTAGGGGCATCCTCTCCATATGTCTCAAGTGGTGGGGTTGCTTATGCTATGCAAGATTACCATGTTGAAATCCCTAAAGAGAGAGAGAATGAGCCTAAGGCTTCCACTTCTGGTGATAGTGCTCCGGCTATCATTTCTGGTGGATTTTCTAATAAGGTCATGCCTGTAGGGAGGAATACTGATGAAATCTCTAAGACATTGGATGTAGACATTTTCCCTTTAGGATCAGTGCAAGTGGAAGAGGGTTGGATTTCTGTAAAGGGCAAGGAAGCCAAGTCCTCTAAGCCTTCTTTTGACATGACTCTCCACTCCCACAAGAGTAGCTCTAAATGTAAATCTTGATGGTCCTTGTTTGGGGGTTGGTTTTTGGCTGGATGTAGGTTGTTTAACTTCAAGCTTTGTTTTTTGGTTATGGTTCTTTAGCTTTGAATGCCTTCTTTACCCTTGATTTTTTGTGCTCTCATGGTCTTTATGTTAGAACAAATTTCTGTTTGAGGGTTCCAGATCTATTTAAAATATGTTTGTAAAGGGTTTCGGGTCCCTTCAAAACCCGCTTTTCCCTTAATCAAAAACCATAGAGTATGTGTTTGCTTATGTCTATATATATGTGGAATCTACTTCTTCTAGCATTGCAGGAATCAATTATTTTGACATGATGTAATCTAGAACTATCTTAAAGCTACACTTTAATAGATATCAGTTCTAAAAACTATGATTTGAATATGTAATTTTTGATTTTCTATTTTTTGTTTTTACAGATATATATGAATTTTAATTATTTTTCCCCGATGCTATTGGGTTTCTTAACTAAGCAGTTGTATTATTTTACCTTAATATACCTTCCTATAATTTTATTGAATTGTGTGAAGAAAATTAAATTAGGATAATTGTCCATTGTATATATGTATGGGTGTGTTTGTGTTTGTTTAGATGTATAAATATCCAAAATGTACTTCTTTTTGCATTGTAAGCTTTACATATGTTGTATTGATGCCACATATAGTTCTTCAAGTGTCTTGATGGTTCTCTTATTACTAATTCAACTTTGTATTCCCACAGTACAGATGGCAGACCAATTCCCCAAAACAAGCGAAGCTCACTTGCAACAACTAGAGATTACAAGACAACAAACTTGAAAAAGAAATTGAGATTACTATGCTTGGCATAAAGAAGAGATATTCGCCCAAAGACGGATGAAAAAGTTGTGCCCCAACCAAATCGACCCCCACCAAAGAGAAGCACAAATGTTACATGATCGTGAGAGATACCACAATTATTATGCTCATCACAGAGAGGAAATAACAACACATAAACACATTAAACATTTACAGAAACAAACATGTGAAGGTCACCATATGTAAACACAACAAGACATAGAAGGTTGAACATCTTTCAACATAACTGCTACCTTCATAAAAACAATGAAAAGCTTTCGACAAAAGATAGATGCACTTTCCAATAGGAAAACATGCATTGTATGCAAGGAAAACTACCCACGCATGCTTCTCCATTCATCAGATACTCATGCTACTTGCAAAATATTTTGTAATGAGAGAGGTGTACATCGATTCTCCTCACTTAACAACATGGACCCAGGAGAACAACTTGCTGTGCTAAAAAGACTAACCCAAGTGGAGGAAATGCTCATTGCTAGAGTAAACCTAGTACTACAAGTAACCCATGCTCCTAGAGGGCAGTATAAATATAGTGGTCAAACAATTAGCTTCCGACAAGATATCAAAAACATTTTAAAAGTTCTTCCTCGAAGGATAGAAGACTTGGATGTGTTCATCGTTCGAAGGCTACACACTAAAGGCAATTCCTATGATTGTTATGTAAGTAGAAGTCACATCAGAGATGCATTGCAATACAAAGTGCAATATGACCCATACTATAATGGTTTTGTCATAAGTGCTAATAGCGTGGCTCAAATTCCTAAAGGTAGCACAAATATTTCAAGCATGTTGCACACCATTGCTACTGGCGAATGTACAGGGGTGCCAAATAGTGGGAACACCATTGATGAAGATGAAATTGATGAGAGCATAGTACACACATCATCATTTATGGGTAAGTTGCCAAATAGATGTCGCGAGCTAGAAATTATTAAGCAAGCACTAGAGCTTGAGGATAACACAAATACCACTATAGATTGGCCTGAGATAAACTCATCACCAATAAATGAATACAATACCGAAGGCTTGCTTGATATGGCATTTCCAACACTCTTCCCCAATGGGGTTGCACTGCAAATGCAACCATGGATTAGGGAAGTTCGAATGCAGGAGTATGCACTGCACTTGATGAGGTTCCATGACCAAAGGTTTGGAAGGCATCCAAGGTTTCGATATTTTATGTTCAATCTTATGTTGTGACATCATAGCCAAGGGCTTGCAGCAGTTTTCATTAAAAAAAATGCAGAAGAAAACATCCCCAAAACTATTGAAAACCTTCGTGCACACTTGAAAAGCCTCCCTAACACACAATTAGCTGAAGATCTCATGCACTTTGGATCTTCAATTCGAGGCACAAGACCATATTGGAACAAGTGTCGTTATGAGCTAACAAATATGATCAACCAAATAGGGTCTCCCACTCTATTTTTCACATTGAGTGCAGCACACACAAAGTGGCCGGACTTGCAACGATTGCTCTCAAATGACACAATATTGGAAATACAAACAAACAAATAATGGTTTGACAATGTAATCAATAATCCCCACACCACATCATTATATCTGCACCAACGATTTATAGTATTCCATAAAGAGGTCATCCAAAAACTTCTTGGTACAAAAGATTATCGGTATAGATATGTATGGCAACATCGAGGCACTGCACATGTTCATGGATTACTCTGGCTCAAAAATGCACCAGACATGGATAAACTTGATTGGGATAACAACACAAAAGTTGAATAGGCAAGGAAATTATTCGATAAGTATGTAAGTGCTTGGAACCCTCGCCTTGCTTCACTTAGAAACAACACAGTCTACCACCGCCAACATGATGACCCATGCTTGCTAGACATAGCTCAGATATTAGCTACAACTCTGTCTCATGACTATGAGGAGATTATCAACTGTGTCCAGAGGCACACAAAATGCAAAGAGGGAACATGCTTATGCAAAAAGGGGAAAAAACTACAGTGTCGATACAAAGCTCCATGGAAAGAACATATTGTATCTACCTTATCATGTGATGATAATGGGAAGAAAGAATATGCACCTGCAAGAAATAATGATAGGCTAAACGTACATAATCCAGAAATGCTTTTGATATGGAGAGCCAACATAGATTTCCAACTAGTTATCTCATGAGCACTTGTACTAAAATACATCGCCAATTTTGCATCCAAAGCAGAGAGAACATCTAAGTCTTGTATTGATATGTTAACAAGAATATCTACATGCCAGAGAATATATGACCTAGTTATCACAACATTTCAAAAATTCATGGCCAAGCTTGTTGCAGAGTGTGATATAGGGGCACAGGAAACATGTCATACGCTTCAGAAATTACCGCTCATTGTTTGTAATCGACCATTCACATCTTTGAATGTTGGTCGGAAAGTGTTCCAATGAATAACAAGACAAATAGATGAAATCCACCTCCATATGAGCTACCTACATTCCTACATTAATCGGCCTAAAGAAATGGAAACAATAACACTACTTGAATCTGCAAGATCTTTCTCCTATTCTGCAAGGCGCAAAGGATGCAAATGGAAAGAGAGAGAGGTAAAATCGATTGTTAATGTTTTCCCAAAGTTCTATAGCATCCCAAAGGAGGATGCAGACAAATTTGAATCTTTTTACTGGAGTGAGCTACTACTATACAAACATTTTTTAAGCATAGAAAGTGAGGTAGGGCTTACTAAGGATATAATTATTGCAAATTGGAAGCAAATGTATACAACCAAATATGATGTATGGCATGTTAATCACACAATTGAAATGGAAGCAACCACTTAAGAAGAAGATGGCAGCGATACAGAGATGGCCACAAGGGACACAACAGAACTTAACCAATGGGAATTGTTTTCGCAAATGGGCCCCTCAAACAATGTGAGTCTGAATGAACTTCAAATGCTTGGCAGGCGTGAGTTTGATAGCAACAATAAATGGGATCAACTAGCGGTACCCCAAGATCTTCATGAAATTGTCACCCAGTTCATACCCATGAAAAAGGCATGCAGCAAAGAAGAGACTATGGCAGGCAAGTTGGATGTCCTAGACTATAAACTATCAGCACAACAAAAACTAGCACTCACAATTATCATTGACCATAGTGAGTGCCCCTCAGAAAAATCATTGCACATGGTTGTTCAAGGAACAACAGGTATGGGAAAATCATATCTAATTTCCTGCATAAGAAAAGCACTCACAAGTAAGAGCCCAGAACAAAAAAGCCAGCTACTCACATTAGCTCCTACAGGGGTGGCTGCATTTAACATTAATGCATCAACTATACATTCAACACTCTGAATCCCTATTAAAGAAATGAACCCACTACAAGGACAGACATTAACAACATTTCAAGAAGATATGAAACATATAAGATACATTTTGATTGATGAGATGAGCTTCATAGGCCCAAAGTTGCTGCTGAAAATAGACACAAGACTATGTGAGGCTTTCCCACATCGACAACATCTACACTTTGGTGGAGTGTCTATAATATTGATCGGTGACCTCGCCCAACTACCACCCATAATGGACAAACCTCTGTACACATCCCACTCAACTGCAAAAACACTATGGAACACATTTACAACTGTTGTCACCTTACAAATAGTCTTTTGTCAACAAGGTGAGACTCCAACACAACGAAGATTCTGTCAACTATTGCAAAACATACGTAATGCAGAAGCAACAAAAGAAGATTGGCAACTTTTAATGACATGCACAAACGACCAGATCACATCAAGAGAAAAAGAAGAGATCGACAATTCAATGCACTTGTTTGCTACCAATGATCTAGTTGGTCTACACAATAGAAGAATGTTAAAATCATTAAACCACCCAATTGCAATCAGTGTTGCACCAAGCACTCGAGGTCGAATGGCTAATGCATCTAATGATAAACAACTTGAAAAAGAAGTATTGCTTTGTAAAGGGCAACGCATCATGCTCACATCCAGCATATGGACACAAGCAGGACTGGTGAATGGAGCTCTTGGCGAAGTTGAAATTATTTACAGTCTAGGTTCCAAACCACCAGATGTTCCCATGTATGTTGTAACAAGGTTCGATACCTACAGCGGGCCACCATGGAACAAGCTTGACCCCAAGAGCATACCGATAATACTTGTTTCCCTGGGAAATAGAAGGCAGATACAACTCACAATGGCATGGGCTATTACCATACATAAAGCTCAAGGCCTAACACTGCAAAAAGCAACAATTGATATTGGTAAAATAGATAGGCAGGGACTAACATTTATAGCCATATCTAGAGTTCAATCATTAAATGATCTTCGAATTCAACCGCCATTCTCTTTTGAAAGATACTCCAAAATGCAAACCAATACATTTGCAATCATAAGGAAATGAGAGGAGTCTCGCTTACAACAACTATGTCCCTCCTAAATCAAGGTACGTAACTCTCATTCCTACCTATATACTATCTCTCCCAAATTTCCATGGTTCATCAATACCATTGTTACAAATTCCTCTCTTGCAAAACTCTCCTCTGAGCACTTACAAATCATTACACAATTCACACTTCTAAGCTTAAAATTCGTGCTACAATTTGACTACATCAATGCCTTATCTACACACCTCACCACCCCGTTGCTTTCGTTGTGCAGGCCTTGAAGACAAATTGCAAAGATCACAAAATCTCATCACTACAAAAAAAATTCACCGCTTCTACATGTTTGTGACTATATATCGACCTATCGGCGTATGTATTGCACCTCATTGGGGTGCAAGTGCTAGTTTATAAAATAAGACAGAAAGTTGCTACTAACATTGTTTTTTTTCTAAAATTTAAAGAAGGTGTAGAAAGTTGCGATAATTAATTTAGCATTCCATTAATGTGGTCTAAAGTGGCCAATAATTAATTTAATATTCCAATAACGTGGTATAGATTTGCTGGGTAATTAATTTAGCATATCCCGAGGGTACATAATTTTTTGGCTTTTAAACAAGGGCTATAGAAAGCTGCTAATTAAAATGATGCAGTCTCACAAAAGAAGAATCGAATCATGCTCAAAAGGGTAACCAACTAAATAATTAACCCAACTAGAAAAGTATCAGAGTTATTTGGCCTCCTCCAAGTGTTGAAAAGGATTAGTGCTTCCATATTTTGCATGCAAATAACATAGGAGTCCATGTGCCTTGTCTGTGCTTCCACCTTCTGCATACATGTTGATCAACGCATTTTTAACTAAGACATCTGTGCGAAAAAAAAATGAGGGAGGAGATCCTGGATGCCTCTAATGGACATTCATACCCGGAGGGGAAGCTTGGATTTTTTTTGGATGCACAGAGGATGAGGATATAGGCATTACACTTGCCAATTGCATTATTGTGTAAGTTCTACTCTCTTTCACAATTTGTTTTTTGTGCAATCAACGAATTGATGAGATAATATTTTCTTGAGGGATTTTGTCAGATAATTTCAATTAATTGTCTTACTTCCATGTTTACATGCCTGCCTGATTCAGTTGTTCTTATCATGCAATCATGGCATTGCATGGGACCACATTTCTTTTAGGCATTCAGTCGAACAGTTCACATACCTCATCTGTGCCTCCACATCTCAGTCTTTAAAATACAAGAGCCAGTTTAATTACAAGAAAAACTAGTGAAGAAATATTATGGAATATGTATAAAGTTGTGAAGAAGGATGTAACAAGTTAAACTTTTGAAGATGGTCTGACCTCTATAATTCACTATATGTGAAGACAGCGCTAGTAGCCATCACATTTAGATTATCAGCAATAGCTGGTATCTAATTAATACTAACTTAGCTCAAGTTTTTGCATGAATTATTTCATGTTGTTATCAATGCCAACAAAAATGGGCAGAGCTTGCAGGAAACATATTAAGTAATCCATTCCTAAGCTCCCATTTTGGTGCCAACAAAGATTGCCCAATCTCAACGAGAATCTTTACACTTAAAATATGGAAGAGTAAGTGTGAGTGGTAAACAATCAAATGCCCATGATATTTGAAGAATGGCTCTAAATCAAAACTGAGGGTTTCGCTAGTCGCAAAAGATGGAGTTGAGGTCACTAAGTATCAAAAATTCTTTAGAAAGATGAGGATTTTTTTTTTCAGAGGTGTTAGAATAATTATAACTTTTCATGTATCCTTTTGTCCTGATTTTTCACCACTTTCATAATGGCTTTCTCTTGCTTAAATTATTTTGGGCTTAAGCAGATCTCTCATACTTATAATTTTTGTTCCATTGAATTTAATCCTCTTCCGGGAACGTTTTGCAGCTGCGTCCAGAGCCTCTGTATTTGTGTGAGTTTTCATGGCAACTTCCTATTCACTTTAATTTCAATGCAATGCATTGATTCTTTTTTTCGATTCCTTAGCTACTAAAATTGGACCTAATTTAGCCAATAAGTGTTTACTGAGATTACTTTGATTTTGAATAATATGCAGCAGTGTCTAGATATCTACCTTATCTCTTATCCACTTTTAATCAAGTATTTGAAGTCCACGGCTGCTGATTTCAACTCTTCTACTAATGAACATTTTTTGTTTTCTGCTTTTCTTTATCCCTTCAAATTGTTAATTTTTTTTTTTTATTATTACCAGCTCAAAGCATTTATGTCTATTTCAATACGTATTTAAAAATATATCCATGTCTTTATGTATCTTAGGTATATATATGACGTAAATTTCATGGCCACCGGAGTCTAATAATGAGAATTTCTTTACAGGCTATATAATAATGAGAACTTCTTTATAGGCTATATAATATAGGAGCGTAGACTCATGGCTGAGGTGAGGAGATTTTGATTATCGAGAGAAATTTGAGTTATCCTTTCGCGGATCTAACTCAATTTTTCACGCTCCTTGCCTACTTACCCCACGGTTAAGTTGGAAATAGGTTTGTTCTCATTATTCAGCATTTAAAATTTGAACTCAATCTAACTTTTAATTTGAATCATTTCCAACTTCTAAGACATACTAAGGTTCCACAATATTTTGAAATTTGAGCTCTTTCACATTGCATTTTCAACTTTTACACACAAAGTTCTGAATGGGCATTCCCTTACTGGATTTATGGATTTGCAGTCTCTTTGGCCGAGTGCCCTTCCCCAATTGTGGTTAGTGGGAAACGGAGTGGATGATTATCAGGCATAATATGGTACCCAGAGTGATCAGCACAGGGGATTTGGAATAACTTATTTTCTTAATTATTTTTGCGGTTAAACAGAGTTTAAAGTGAACAAAAACTGGCCTCGTCAAGGAAACCACGATTGACTAGTAAACGTTCTGGAAAAGCCACAGATGGGACACAAGAGAAAGATGATGGTGGTGGCACATATAAGAATCGGCAACAGGTTAGTTCTATTTGTTTTTGGAATGGGTGTATTTATAAATTACCACCTGAATTCGGCCAACCGGGAGTTTAAATTTTTCTTTTTGAAAGAACATTGTTCTGACAATTTCTTTTCCTTTGTGTATCTGTAGATTTGTGTGCTTTAAATTTATGCATATTTGCTTATCGTGTTCTACAAGCTGTCACCCTTTATTGTGTTAAGTTTTGAGCATGTTTAGAACACTGCATCACGTAATTTGTCTGTAATGGATTATACAAAATTATTCTTGGTTCTTTTCATACTCCTCTTAAGGTAACAGAGAACAAAACAATGTTTTTCAAGTATAAAGCACACACATTAACTGACATTCAAAGCTGAAATTTTAATATGGTACTGAGGAATAACAAGAGGTATACAAGAACAAACACAACAACATTCATAATTATAAACACTGAAATTATGAAATTAAAACATATGCACCAAACCAAGATATTTATATTATATTGATTTTCAAAAAACATATTTCAGCACTACTAAGCTTCGGCTCTTCTTTTCTAGAATCCTGCTTCTTTTGAGCAAATTTTCAACTTCTGATACAATGTATTTTTCTCTGCTCTTGAAAGTCTTTTTCCTATCACCTTCATTTTTTTTACACTTCATAGCACTCCACTCCACTTACAAATACAATCATGTATATATAAAATATATCCAGCTGTCCAAAAAAACCTACATTAACAATAATAATAAAGGCCATTAAGAAAGCCCAAGATGTCATGCCCATAACACATTAAAACTAAGTCCAATCATATTTAAACAACCATCCTTTCATGCCAATGAGGAGTGCACAAAATGCCACCAAGAAAAGTCCAGGGAAGTCAAAAATTCAAACAAGGTTGACTACCGCGCTAGCACCACGGTTTACGAGGAGACCGTGGTGGCTGCGATGGCCGCGGTAACCGTGAGGAGAGCAAGGGAAGAGCTTACCATGCTACTGTCGTGGTTAAGAAATAGAATGCGGTGGCCATGGTAACAGTCCGTAGATGGTCAACAAACTACAAGATGATGGGCACCGCACTACCATAGGAAGCAAGAGAACAGACTGCGGTAGAGCAGTAACAGCATGGATGGATGGAGAGAGAACCGCTGACGGTTACCGCAGTACCGCACGGGGTCAAGAGAGTCACCGTGGTAGAGCGGTAACAGTCTCCTAGTGGTTAACCGTGATACCATGAGGAGCAACAAAGAGAGCCGCGGTAAAGCGGTAACACCGTGCTACCACGGGGAGCAAACAGATAGGCTGCGGTATGGCGGTAAAACCACCCAACCGTGAGGGGCCAAAATTAAACGCTGAGGTAATGCGGTAAAACCTGAAGTTGGAATTATTTCCAACACTCCCCCTTAATTTCAACTTCTGCTTCTACCTCTTCCATTGATTTTTTTTTATAGCTTGATGAGCCTTCTCTTTGTCGGCTTCACTGCATGAAAAACAATGATCTCTTCAGGATCTTCTTCAAATCTTTCCCTTAGCTACTGCTGGATCTCTTCATCTTTAGAGTTCTGACAGGCTTCTTCATCCTTCCATCTGACTTCTATCACAATTTCAATACATTTCTTTGACCATTTGTATCTTTGTTCTTCTCCGTGGACTCCAGCCTCATTTTTCCTTCAAAACTTCAATAGAAATCATTCATCCATTTTTTTTATCATTTTGCAATTTTCCTTATTTCAAAAAAAACTTGTTGTTCATCAGTTAGGTTTTGAATCTCTTCTCATTCTCTATTTCCAATTCTTTTTAATCTGTTTCATGACTTCATTCTTGATTTCTCTCAACACTTCCCATGAAAACACACTGCAGGTGTGAAGGAGTTCTGCAATTAAGTCTATATTTTATCTTCATACTAATTACAGAATGTTGCTGCATATCATTGAGATATTTCTTCCTCTTTCCTTAGCTTTTTTCAATGAGGTGGTTTCAGATTACCACAAACTAGTTGTAGTGTTCCATTCCTTTCAATGACATTTTCTTGATTTGAGTTTTGTAAATTCTTCCCATAGTGGCACATTGTTGGTGCTAGGGAATCCAATCATTAGTCTTATATTTTGACTTCATCCTTGCTTACAGAATGCTACAACAATTCATTGTGTTATTTCTCCCTCTTTGGCCAAGCTTCTTATTCAACAATTTATTCAAAAACTTCAACCTCTTCTTCCAAAATGAAACTCTTTCCATTGTGGTTGCTGCCATTCATGCTCTGAAACTGCAATAATTCTTCAAACCTCTTCTTTCACATTTCTGAATCTTGTCATCTTCCATCACATTTTATTTTCTTCATGCATAAGCACACTTTTGTTGTAACTTTGAGAGTTGCAGCTCTGACTGTGTCCATATTCTTTTGACTGTGTCTTCAAATTCAATTTTTGATGATGATTATTAACAGTTGTGGCTGTAACCTCTGTTTTATCCATTCATATTATGTCTTCTCTCCAATGCACAAAAAAAACTATTTACAAGCTTCCTTGACAGCTTCATATGACTGTATTTCAAAATATCCTTAGCATTATTTTGACTGATTCCTTGACAGTTGTTGCTGTATCAAACTCTTTAAATTTGCAGTGGTAGCATCAGCTACATTTCTAAATTTTCATTTCTACTTACTCATGACCACTCTTTACTCAAAGTTAGAAGTTCTTGTGACTTCCTCTGCCCTTCTTTATTTTGTAATTGCAGCAATGTTCTCTCATTTTCCAAAACAATCAAAATTTTATCACAGAAAAATGATACCAACCATTTTACCCTTTCAGCTCTAGTCTTCAATACTTCAAATAATTAAACTGAGATTTTCATCTTCACTCTTTCCAAGTGACTCATTAGACTACAACTTCTTTTCTCTCCAAACATTTTTCATTTCTTGTGAACATTGATACCTCTCAAAAAATTTATTAACCTTCACATATAAACACATGTATAGTCTTTTGAACATACCTGTTAGCTTCTTCCAACTTGAATCACAAATCCATCCATAGTCCATCTTTATGCATTTTGAACTAGATTCATTATTTGACACCTTTTTCCAACACATTTCTTCACAGTGATTCTTTGAACCACAAACCGCGCAAGGATGTATATCCCAACACTTCTCCTTGATGTGACCTCTTCTATGACAGTGTGAACACTCATTACTCTTCATTTCTCTAACAAACTTACCTGCACTTGTAGCAGCATTTCCTTTTCCTTAAACATATCTGAGACCTTCATTCTTCAGCCTCATTACAACCTCAATTGGCTCTACTATTCCTTGTTCATGTTTGCCTAGACCTTGTCATGATTTTTAACCCTACATTCTCCTCAAAACAAACAACATCTTTTGAAAATTCTGACACTTTATCATAGCTAGCCATATTTGCAAATTCATCAACATGTTCATCTAGACACTTTTTATCACCAGCATTTTCAATAGAAACAGATTTTTCAAATGAAGAACACAAATCTGTTGTGTCACATGAGACATCACAAACTGAAAATTTTGTTTCCATAGATTTATTACATGCTCTTCATTTATCATTTTCTTCTTTCAATTATTTGATTTCCTTCAACTGTAAAACAATTTTTCTCTTCTACCCTTTTCAAGAGTTTTTCCAAATCTTCATTTTTTTTCTCCATTTCATCAAATAGTTTCATTTTCTATTCAACCTCCTCATTTATTTTCTTAATTTCTTCAAAGGATTTCAACCTTTCTCAAGATCATCATTTTCATCTAACCGTAGACACTTCTCTTTTAACAACTCTTTTATTCTTTCAATAAAACACCCATTGTCCTTTTTAACAATACCCAATTCATCTTTAAGAAAAAATATTTCTTCTTCTAAAACATCTTTTGCAGATGACAAATTTTCATTCTCTTTCTTAACTCTTTTTCCTACTTCCCGCATTTGTAAAGGAAATTTCAACTTACCTCTTTTGAGCTTGTTCCAGGGATATAGCAGCTTCGTGTGACTCTAACCTTCTTTAACCTCTATTTTTTTCCTTTTTCTACAACTGGGTCTACAACTCTTTGTTTGTTCAAACAACTGGTGTTTTGTTCAGTTCCTTTTCTTCAACACAACTTCTTCTTTTTGTCAATTCACAACAACTATCTTCACAAATTTGATAAACCTCCTTATAACAACTTCTTCTACTTGTGAGCTTCTACCTAGCTTCTATTGTGATAGTTATCTCTTTTCTTTGTCTTCAAAATATAACACTTCTGGCTTTTCTTAACAATTTCTTCTAACATTCCTTTTTTTGATCTATACAACCTCCTGTTTACTTCTCTCAACAACTTGGTTAGAAAAATTCTTTCAAAGCTTCAAACACTTCAAATCTCCCTGTTAGCTAAACTGGTTTCAACCTTTTGCAATCATTCAATCTTTTCTAATATCTTCCTCCCTAGTAATGAATTCTTACTCACTTGACAACTACATATGACACAAGTAATTTTCCTATTGATAGAGCACTTGAGGCTTCCTAAAGAAAAGACCCCTTTTTTTTCTTAACCAAAAAACTTTATTTTTCTTATCAACCCTCTTCACAAATTTCTAAACCCAGACAAAATTCTCAAATTTTGCAAACAAACAAGTCCTAGACACTCTATGGCTTTCTCAAACTAGACAGTAATTACTACTCACAAATTCACCATAAGGTTCTACTCCCAGTCAACCTAACTGACAAGGCTCTGATACCACTTTGTAGGAATAATAGGAGGCATACAAGAACAAACACAACAACATTCATAATTATAAACACTGAAATTATGAAATTAAAACATATGCACCAAACCCAGACATTTATATTATATTGATTTTCAAAAAACATATTTCAACACTACAGAGCTTTGGCTCTTCTCTTCTAGAATCCTGTTTCTTCTGAGCAAATTTTCAACTTCTGATACAATGTATTTTTCTTTGCTCTTGAGAGCCCTTTTCATGTCACCTTCCCTTTTTTTACACTTCACAACACTCCACTCCACTTACAAATACAATCATGTATATATAAAATATATCCAGCTGTCTGAAAAAACTTACATTAACAATAATAATAAAGGTCATTAAGAAAGCCCAAGATGTCATGCCCATAACACATTAAAACTAATTCCAATCGCATTTAAACAATTGTCCTTTCATGCGAACGAGGAGTGCACAAACTACCGCGAAGAAAAGTCCACATAAGTCACGAGGAGACGGTGGTGGCCATAGTAACCACGAATAGAGCAAGGGAAGAGCTTACTGCGCTACCGCCATGGTTAAGAAATAGACTACGGTGGCTATGGTAACAGTCCACAGATGATCAACAAACTGCAAGATGATGGGCACCGCGCTACCGAAGGAGGCAAGAGAACAGACCGTGGTAGATCGGTAACAGCACGAACGGATGGAGAGAGAACTACTGTCAGTTACCGCGGTACTGCATGGGGTCAGGAGAGTCACCATGGTAGAGCGGTAATAGTCTCCTGGCAGTTAACCATGATACCATGAGGAGCAACAGAGAGAGCCGTGGTAAAGCGGTAACACCGCGCTACCACGGGGAGCAAACAGACAGGTTGCGGTATGGTGGTAAAACTGCCCAACTGCGAGGGGCCAAGATTAAATGCCGAGCTAACGCAGTAAAACCTAAAGTTGGAATTATTTCCAATAGGTACATTGAACAAATCCAATGACTATGTTAAAAATATGTAAAGAAGAAAAATATCTAAACAACATAACCATTTCTTATTGTTCTCTTTCACTGCAAAGGTTGAATTTGATAACAAAGGGACTTAAATATTTAGACAGAGATCTTCTGTTGGAGAAGAAGACATGTTTCATGGAGCATAGACATTGGCTTTTTCGTTTATATGTTTTCATTTAAGTGTAGATGATAAGGGAATCATTTTCTATGTTTGAGTCAAACAAATTTATCTACTTAGAACTTATTAGAGGAGGCATCTAAATTTTAAGGTACAACAAAAAATTTAGCTCTTATTGCATGAATGATCATTTTTTCATGAGTATACATTCTATTTGTCTGAGGCACCATAGGTTATTATTCAATGTAGTTGTTATCTCCCAATGGCACTATATCAATTATTGCTTTTATGACAGCGGAAAACACAGTAGATCTACTCCCTTGTTTCTGATGGTTGACTTTTGAACTGTTACATAGTTTAGCCACTCGGTGAAGATCCTTTTCTTGGGAGAAAATATACTTAACCCCATAATTTTTGGAAATTATTAAATTTTGCATCCACATATATAATATGTGTTTTAAGAGTAGTCAACTTTCTTCCAAACAAATAATAGTTGATGTTAAATAGTCAACAATTTTTTTCTTTACCTCTTTTCTGCTTTTCACTAAGATATGTCATTGGAAATTGTTAAATAGTCAACTTGTCATTCATCATTATTTTTTCATTTTTGTGAATTACTGCCCTTCTATGCAATCTTGATGGAAAACACTAGCATAGGAGAATAGAATTGGCTAGCAAAATTAGCTAGTTATTAAATGAAAAATAATTTCTCTCAACAACTATCCATTCCAATTCAGGGGAAAATTATCTAAACCTTTCTAGGAACATCAACCAATTTGTAGAGAGAGCTTCAAATTTATTTTACATTGCTGCAAGGCTTACCATTCATCAAATCCATTGAAAGGGCATAGAAATACCTGGAATGGTGACCATCTATGTTGCAAATCTCTATTGCCATCTTGGATAGAGAAGCAACTCCTTTCTGAGAGGTAGAGATTTTTTTTAATCATGCAAGTGATTAAGGAGGGGAGAGATATAAGGGATTCACACTATATCGACCCCACATGTCATTTTAATAATACCACTATAAATTATGCCTTCTCAAAGAGAGAATACTGGCAATGCAACTTACAATGCTGGCTCTAGTGATATTTTGATACTTATACGTATAACGATGCCAAATTCCATGGTAGTTTTCATAAGAATGACTTTTTTTGCTAAACATACACAAGAATAAGTGAGCCTAAACCCAGCAAAACATAAGGGTAGCATTAAATGGTATACCCAACAAACCCCTTTGTTACTCAAGGTCAAAATAGTGAATCATTTGAAGAAAAGATTATGAATGTACAAAAGCTACATAATCAGTTTTATATACTAACTCAAAGAAAGCACTTAAGATCATTAATAACTCGTATTCTATATATGTTGACTGAAGAGTGAAAGTGGAGGGCCTCATTGACTAATGCTATTGATTGCATTCTACAATTAATAAGAATCACAAACTTGAACTTTGTTTGACTACAAACAACCGATTTGTTTCTCACTGAACTGCAACTACTCTTCAATTTTGTATGCCAACCTATTTCCAATCACTCATCTTACCAATGCGAGATAGATTTCAAACACAATCTTGAAAAAAACTGTGAGAGTACTTGGTCTCTGGGGCTGGTGTGCACAATCCTACAATCTTGTCCACAGAGCAAGGAAAATCCTCTTAATTTACTCTACACAAAGCCTGTTGAATATAGCTTCTCATCAATTTTTAGATACCATATTTTGATCTTGCCAGCACTCCCTTTTTCCATAGAATGCAAGTAATAAAAATGCAATGTCTCATGTGCCAAATGATTCTTCTGATACAAAGGATTAGACGCAATAGAAAATTTTCAATGCAGAATAAAGCTTGTATTAAAGTCAAAGCCTATATCTAGCGAATCAAATCAAAGTAGAAGCATATTTGGATTACTGACTTAAATTCCTTCTGAAGTTACTATTTTAAACTTAAAGGGAGAATCAAATTATCATCATTGTCTTTGGATCTCAGTTTCCTTTCATATCAATTTTCTTGGACCTGTATAGAACCCCCTTTATTTTTATCCGTTTTCTTTGTCCTAGTACAGGTTGATTGGTTTATCAACACGACATCCCTGCCTCCTTTGATGCATGTACGAGATAGGGTTGAGTTGCTTCCCTTGGGATTTTAAAATCCTATCTTTTGCTTGTATCTTACCCATCTCTCTCAAGAATTTTAAGTCTATTGCAAACCTTAATAATTCTTAAACAACTAACTAAGCATGTCATTTTTGAGGGGGGTAGTGAAAATTACCTCATTTTCTCAATGTGTTCTTTGTAGATCAAGCCCAAAGTTAGCTATCAGATGAGAAATGTTATTGCCCTTCATCTTGACTTTAGAGTATTGAACCATGTTAAAGAAATTGACTACATCTCGTGCTTCTTCCACAATATAGTCTATTTTCTATGTTTCACAACTTTTATTATTGTGGACTTTATCAATATTTGAGAATCTCCTTCCACCCGTATTTTCTTCCATTTGCATCCTAGCTATTTGAAGTTTCACAGAGTAATTTCATAAGCTTGGCCTTGTTGTTAGCATCCCAAATGTGAAAGTAGTAAAGGCAATGAGGAACTGGTCGAGTCAATCTCTGAAAATTCCTCTGACCACAGCCAGCTTGGATATCCTTTTGTGTTTTTATCAAATAGTAGTTTACTAGAAATTGTCAGTTTCATGAGAAGTATAATATAATAATTTTATTTAGTGACATGTGAGATCACTTACAAACTGCTGTTAATCTGCTTCATTCATAAAAGGGAGTGATTTACTAACTACACAAGTAATTGTTATTATGAGTTTCAACTCTTAATGTCATAGTTTAAAAACTTGGACTTGGCAATTAATAATGTTGGAAATTCGCCCAACTCGCGAGTCAACGGTTCACTCAACTCCAACAGTCTTCGTTAACCCTTACTGCCATACCGCGTCGACTCCATCAATAGCTCTTGGTAGTGCAGTGACTACCACCATACCGCGTGCCTTCCTTCCTCTAATTGCGCTAACGCGGTTAACCACCAACTTGTTTCACTCATCGTCAGTCCGTATAGTTAATGCTCTACCGCGGTCTAGTCACTTGCCTCTTGTGGTAGCACGCTGCCTGTCTTTTTGTGTTAGTTTTCTATTGGTGGACGGTTACTGCGGCCACTATAGTCTATTTCTTAACTGTGGCAGTAGGGTGATAAGCTCTTTCCTTGTAGTGTGCACGGTTATCACGGCCATTGCAATCTCCTCGTAAATCATGGTGGTAGCGTGGTAGTCATTCTTGTTTGAATTTTTGACTTTTCTGTTCCGACTGTTAGTGGGCTCCTCGTTGGCTTTAAAGAACGTTTTTGATTGGACAGTCTTCTTTATGACTAGGACTATATTTAAATCGGTTTGACCTTGTTTAGGACATATTTGTGTTGGCATTTCTATGACATTAAAGTTTGTATTAAATTTTGTCTGGGCCGAAAATCCTTTATATACGGGGATATATTTTGTTATCGATAAGCAAGAAGAATAGTGAATATAATATATTTGATTTTTTCTCTGAAGTAGCAAAGGTGGTTAATGGTTGTTCTGTGTCAATTTTTGTGTGTATGCTTTTTATATCTCTACTATTTCCTTCATGTGGTATCAGAGCTAAGTTTAGTTGTAGAGAGTCTGTAAATCATGGCAGCAAGCACAAGCTTGAGTAATCCTCAAATTCTACAGTTGAATGGAAAGAATTGTGACTACTAGTCTATAACAATGAGAGCATTATTCTATTCACAAGATTTATGGGAGTATGTAGAGAATGGGTTTCCAGAACCAGCAGATGCAACAGCATACAATGCCCTGACACAAGCAGAGAAAGATTTGTTGAAGGATAACAAGAAGAAGGATTTGTAGGCTCACTTCTTTATTCTACAAGGTGTACATGAAATTATTTTTCCTAGAATATCAACCACTACCAAGTCTAAGCAAGCATAGGACATATTACAAATAGCATATCAAGGAATGGACAAAGTCAAAACAACAAAGTTGCAAATACTCAGAAGAGAGTTTGAGACTCTATTTATGAAAGAAAATGAGAATGTGCATTCATATTTTACTCAGATAATGGGACTAGTAAACCAAATGAGAACATATGGTCAGACACTAGAAGATGTCAAAGTTATAGAAAATATTTTGAGAAGCTTACCCACAAGATTTGAGTCAATTGCAGTCACAATAGAAGAGACAAAGGATCTCACACAGTATTCAGTTGATGAGCTATATGCTTCACTAATTTCTCATGAGCACTGACTCAATAGAACAAAAAATATGTCATTGGAGCATGCATTCAAGTCATAAGCTTCAATTAACCAAGGAAGAAGCAGAGGTAGATCAACTTTCAGAGCAAGAGGAAGATGTTTCAATAGAGGTGGGAAGAATAACTATTCAAGTTCAAGTGGAAGAGGCAGTAGACAAAACCCATCTCAAAAATTTCCTCAAGGACAAAGGTATGAAAAATCTCAGGTTCAATGCCATTACTGTAAAAAAAATTGGCCATTACATGAATGAATGTAGAAAGAAACAGTATGAAATGAGGAGACAATGCAAACTTTTCTAGAGAAAGTCAAGACAATAGACCTGATAAGAGCACAATGTTTTTAGCCTGTAATGTAGCTCAATCTAGTGAGAAAGAAGTTTGGTTTTTAGATTCAGGTCGTAGTAATCATATGATAGGGAATTTAGATCTATTCACAAGTCTAGATGAGAATATTAAGTCAGATGTCACCCTGGGTAATGACAACAAAGTGTCAGTTAAAGGAAAATGGAATGTTAATATTCTAACCAAGCAGGGGGAGCAAAAATACATTTCTGATGTTTATTTTGTGCCTGGCCTTAAACACAATTTGATGAGTGTAGGACAGTTAACTCAAAAGGGTTATAGAGTGTCTTTCAAGAATGGGTTATGCACTATTTTAGACAAATACCCAAGTGGCCAGATGATTGCAAAAATTCACATGACAAACAATAGAATGTTTCCTTTAAGAATTCAACTAGCTTTAAGTACAAACTTTGCACAAGCACAAGAGGTATCAACTGTTATACAAACTATATTTCAGGCAAAGGTAAAGGATGAGAACTGACTTTGGCATTTAAGATTTGGTCATTTAAATTTTGGAGGTTTGAATTTGCTTCATGGGAAGAACATGGTAAAGGGAATTCCATTAATTCAAAAACCAAAGAGAGTTTGTGAAGGTTGCATACTTTGAAAGCAACATAGAGAGTCTTTCCCAACAGGGAAATCCACTAGAGCAAAATCCCCATTGGAAATAGCTCATTTAGATTAATGTGGTCCAATGCAGACACCTTCAATAGGTGCTAGTTTCTATTTTGTGACTTTTATACATGATTATTCAAGGAAGACATGGGTGTATTTTCTAAAATAGAAAAAGTGAAGTGTTTAATTAATTTTGTCAATTTAAATCATTAGCTGAAAAATGAAGTGGTTGTTTCATCAAAGTGTTGAGAACTGATAGAGGAGGTGAATACATTTCAAGAGAGTTCTTAAATTTCTGCAAAGAACATGGAATACACAAACATTTCACAACAAGATACACACCCCAACATAACGGTGTAGCTGAGAGGAAAAACATAACCATAATGGAGATGGATAGAAGTATATTAAAAGCCAAGCACTTAACAAATGAATTTTGAGCTAAAGCTGTATCTTGTGCAGCATATATTATGTACAGATGCCCTAAAAAAATTATGATGAACATAATCCTTGAGGAAGCATGGATAGGTAAAAAGCATAGTGTGTCTCACATGATAGTTTTTGGTTGTGTTTCATATGTACATATTCTTGAATAGTTGAGAAGAAAGCTTGATAACAAAGGAGAAAAATGCATTTTTGTTGGATATAGTGAAGAATCCAAAGCATACAAACTATTTAATCCCTCAACCAAGAAAGTTATAATCAACAGGGATGTCCAATTTATTGAAGATGAAGCATGGGATGGAAGCAAAGAAAATACAGTCAATGTTACTGTTAATATCCCTCAAGATGAGAATGAGAATACTATTCCAACTAATGTACCTACTGTTCCGAATCAACCTCAAGCAAGCCGTCAACAACTTACATTGGGAAGTCATACAAGAGCAGCAACAACAGGATTGTAGACACCAACCACAACAAGAATTTCTAACGTAGGACCTTCAAGTCCACATTCTGCAGATTCAAGTGACTTATCAAATCCAACTTTGGCTAGCATGAAGAGGTAGAAAATCAGAAGCATGACTGATATCTATAATCAAACTGAAGGTGAGAAATATTCGCAACAATTTACATTATTTGCCTTTTATTCACAAGCTGAAGATCCAATTCATTATGAAGATGCAATCAAGGAAAAAAAGTTGTTAACAACAATGGATGATGAGATAGATTCAATAGAAAACAATCAGACATGGGAGTCCCAAAGTCTTCCAAAAGACAAAGATGTCATTGGTGTCAAATGGATTTATAAAACAAAGTTGAATGCAAATGGAGAAGTGCAGAAGCATAAAAGCAAGATTGGTGGTAAAATGATATGCACAACAACCTGGAATAGATTAAAATGAAAATTTTGCACCAGTTGCATGGCTTGACACAGACAGAATGCTATTGGCTTTAGCAACACATAATAGATGGCTATTTCACCAGATGGATGTGAAGTCAACATTTCTCAATGGTTATCTAGAAGAAGAAGTCTACATTGAACAGCCACCAGGATATGAAATATCAGGACAAGAGGACAAATTCTGTAAACTTAAGAAGGCACTGTATGGTTTGAAACAAGCCCCAAGAGCTTGGTATAGCATAATTGACAGTTATTTCACAAATAATGGATTTACCAGATGTGATAGTGAACCAACATTGTATACCAAAGTGAATGATGAAGGTAAAATTCTGATTATATGCCTATATGTTGATGATTTGATCTCAATTGGAAATCTATCAATTGAAATGTTCAAAACATAAATGATGAAAGAGTTTTAAATGACAAACATGGGAATGATAAAGTATTTTTTAGGCATTGAGGTAACATAGAATAAAGATGGTATTTTCATTTCACAGTCTAAATATGCAAAATATTTTTTAAGGAAATTCAATATGTTAACTTGTAAGTCAGCACCTATTCCAATGGTGACTGGACTGAAATTTGAGCAGAGAAGACAAAGGCTCAGATGTTAATCCAAATTTGTACAAACAACTAGTAGGGAGCTTAATGTATTTGACAGCCACAAGGCCTGACATTATGTATGCAGTCAGTTTGATTTCGAGATTCATGGAATCACCAAAAGAATCATAGTGGATAGCTGGAAAGAGACTCTTAAGGTATATCAGTGGAACCAAAAAATTTGGAATCCAATATTCCAAAACAGATGAATTTAAATTAATAGGTTACACAGATAGTGATTGTGTTGGAAGTGTTGATGACAGGAAAAACACCTTTGGCTATGTTTTTCACTTTGAAAGTGGTGTAGTTGCATGGGCTTCAAAGAAACAATCGATTTACATTGTCATTAGCTGAGGCTAAATATGTTGTAGCTACAAGTGCATCTTGCCAAGTAGTGTGGATGAGAAGAGTACTGTAGGAAATCTAGAATGAGCAGACAAAGGCAACAAAGATTTTTTGTGATAACAATTCAGCCATAGCTCTCTCGAAGAACCCTGTATTCCACAAATGCAACACATTGATACACAATTTCATTTTAGCAAGGAGCTAATTGATGGCAAGGAGATTTCTTAATTTTTTGTAGGTTAGAAGATCAGGTTGTAGACATTTTCACAAAGGCACTGGGCAAAGAAAGCTTCTAGTTTCAAAGAGACTAGTTAGGAATCAAAATTGGCATGAGTTGTGCTCAAGGGGGAGTGTTGGAAATTTGCCCAACTCGCAAGTCAACTATTCAGTCAACTCTAACAGTCTTCGTCAACCGTTACTGCCATACTACACCGACTCCATCAACAACTCATGGTAGCACGGTGACTACTGCCATACCGCGCGCCTTCTTTCCTCTCACCGCGGTAATGCGGTTAACCACCAGCTCGTGTTACTCACTATCAATCCGTACAGTTATCGCTCTACCGTGGTCTACTCACTTGCCTCCTGCAGTAGCATGTTGCCCATCTTCTTCTGTTAGTTGTCTATCGGTGGACGGTTATCATGACCACCGCGGTCTATTTCCTAACCATGGTGGTAGCGCAGTAAGCTCTTTCCTTGCAGCATGCACAGTTACCGCGGCGATAGTGTGGTAGTCAACCTTGTTTGATTTTTTCGTGCTGACTGTTAGTGGGCTCCTCGTTGGCTTTGAAGGACATTTTTGATTGAGCAGTCCTTTTTATGACTAGGACTATATTTAAATCGATTTGACCTTGTTTAGGACATATTTGTGCTGGCATTTTTATGACATTAAAGTTTGTATTAAATTTTGTCTATGCGGAAAATCCTTTATATAGGGGGATATATTTTGTTATCGATAAGGAAGAAGAATAGTGAATATAATATATTTGATTTTTGCTCTTAAGTAGCAAAGGTGGTTAATGGTTGTTTTGTGTTAATTTTTGTGTATATTTTTTTTATCTCTGCTATTTCTTTCACTCAGCTAACTCAAAATTTTCAAAAGTTCGTGACTTGGCAAAAATTTAGCAATAACTTGACAAATTTATCAAATATTAAAAAAAATACAATAATTTCTAAAAATATGCTTAAAAAACATGCATATTACCGAATTTATGGACCATATTACTGATTTCCTTTATATATAGATCAAAATTGAACTTCAATACAATTCATAGAACAAAAAATGAGTTCACGTTTCAATACATATTTTTTGGTAATAATGTATGCTTTTGGCAGTCATTTTTTAAATTTTAAACAATGATAGCTAGAAAAAATCTTTATTTTTCCTACATTTATTCTTCTATTGTATTTATTGTAAAAAGTGTTTTAGTTTGTTTTTGGTTAGTCAAAATATATATGAGGCAGTTTTCTACTTTGTCTTTCTTGCTGGTCTTAGCCATTTGTTATTTGCCTTCTAAACAGTGTTTTATATGCTTAGATACTGATTCCTCTAATTCAAAATTTCTAGCATTAAACCACTGGACAGTTAATTTTTGGCAAGTACTTAGAAGTTCTGCAATTATTTGTTGGGATTTTGAACTATGCATAAGACTTCTGAAGCAATATTTTATTGCTTTGACATGGAAAACACCCTAGTTGAATTTTTATATCCATTGCTGTATTTATTGTTGATTGTAGTCACTACAAATATTAGATTCTGATGATATTGTTTAATATATAGCATTACAGTAGCAGGGAGAGTCGATCTCTGAAGAAAGGCTTACAAAGATGGTCCAACCTTCAGGACTCTTTGCATGATAATAATACAGCTACCTCTGCCTCTCTTTCTTTTTCTTTCTTTTCCCCACGGACTTCATCTGACCAATTTGAACTCCACATATCACACCAAAGTTGCAGTGTTGGAGAGGAAGTTGTAGGATCAGTTAGGACTACCAGTACTGCGGAGATCATTTCCAACAAGAGGATTCTGCAGGAAATGGGAAGAGGGACTTAGGATAGGCAGGCTGCCATTTGAAAATTTCTATTACCTGCGCATATCAAGAACATGGGAGAGAAGCCGCCAAACTGAAAAAAGGGTAGAAATTTCAAGCAGAGAGAACGAAGCAAGAGAATTTCATGCAGAGCACGAAGTTTTTTTGGAGTAGCCGTCATGAGAGGAGATGATAAGATCACAATCTTAGGGACCTGCAATTACCCTAACTATAAAGCCTGCAAAAAGCATGAATTATTCAAACAATAGATTGTGCCATTATCGGCGGAAAAATACACAACGACCAATTAAAGAGGGATAACAATAATCAGAGCAAATGTGGTGTTATAAAACACCATTTAAGATAGGCGCAGCTTAGTAGAAGAAAGCCCTCATGCTCACATCTAGGCTTTTGTCTTCTTGGGTGACTTGTCCTCCTTGTCAGAAGCGGCGACAGACTTTTTGGGGGAGAAACACCTGGTGAATGTTAGGTAGAACTCCACCGTGGGCAATGGTCACTCCGCCCAACAATTTCCCCAATTCCTCATCATTTCTGATGGCGAGCAAGAGATGTCTGGGAATGATTCTGTTCTTCTTGTTGTCTCTGGTAGCATTACCGGCGAGCTCCAGAACTTCTGCTGCCATGTACTCCATCACAGCGGCAATGTAAATGGGAGCACCAAAACCAATTCTCTTAGCATAGCTGTCCACTCTGCCAACGGGAAACTGAAGGCCATTTGCTTCCAGAGCTTCTCCTTTCCAGCAGTTTCTATGTATTTAATGTATTAAGTATAATGTCCAGTTAAAATTATTCTCATAATTTAATTTTCAAGTTTTTTTAAAAGGAAAATGAATTATGTTGCTACTCTGACGAATAGAAAAACAGATAAATAATAATTTTTAAATATAAAAAATATGTTCTAAAATATAAATTATAGAAAGAAAAATAAGATATTTGAATTATGCAATATGATTGGTCAAGGTAAAAACAAAAAAGAAATTGAACGATTGCAATAGTAACCTGTCTATCGGCAGCAACTAAAAATCGATTATTAAATAGTGAAAAGTACACATACATTATAAATTTTAGGGTTTTTTTTGAAGCATTTTTTTAAATAAGAATATTGCAACCCTAACAATCAGATCCGTTTTTTAATACCATTGACCTCTTGTTCATTGTTGATCCTCAAAACTTCATTCTCACCTCTAAAATCATCCCACAAATCGCCATGCCTATTAGGATTGCAACCTGAAGAAAGTGATTTATTGAGATGGAGGCTATTTGAGCTGTACATTTTGTAATTTTCATTTGCTGGTACAGAAAATCTTAGAATAAGATAAATTGAAAACAAAAAAATCTAATTAATCTGAAAATTGCATAGAAATATATTTACTTGCTGAAAATTGGAACCTTAGCAGAGACGCGAAAGAAGCAGAAGCGTGATGCGAAGTAGCCAAGCGTAAGAGATCTAATTAAAGTGGAACCCCAAACCAATACTCATTGAATTCTCCATCGCTTCATCGTAATCCACATTACCCACTTCCATTAAAGTTAGTTAAGAAAGAGATAATGATTGACTGACTGATAAAAAACATGATGAACTTATGGAAGAGGGGCACCTTGTAGTCCAAGCTATCAAAGCTATTGTAAATCCACTAGTTTGAATACTAAGAGTAGGAGGAAAGGAATGATAAATAAGACAAATTACAAGAAACATGGTTTTGATTACAACAATAAATATGTATAGATCTTTTGACGAAGAAAGCTTATTCGAGGAGGAAGTATTTAGATTGAAGTAATTTGTTATTCTTCTGAACAAGTTAATTATATATTTTCAAATGTCTTAAAAAATTAAAAAATGTTTATAATAATATTGAAAATAAATTTATTTGTAATACTTTGAAATTTTATTGATTCAAATAAATAAAGAGATTAAGTCATAAGTCTCTTTTATTCAGCCTAAATCTATACTTAACATAGAATAGGAAAAAAATCAAGTTAAATTTATAAAACATTAAAATTAAAACCTTAAATCATAAATCAACAATGAAGCACAATCCAACATAGAAAAATAAACATAAAGTAACATTACATATGCCATCTTCATTTCCATTCTCCATTTTTATTTATATAATTATAATCCTCATATTTGTGTATGCAATGGTATTCTAATGACAATTATAGTAAAATATTGAAGCTTCTATTTGTCTCCTCTACATCATGTACTTGAACATAAACTAGGTTGATTGAAATGATAGTGATGGATCTATTTTATAGAAAACTAAATAAAATGAAGGGCTAAGATTAAAATCTAATAAGATATGTCAATCAATGATGAAGAATGAAAGTTGTAATATGAAATAAGGTTAGGTCAAAATTAGGGAAAATATAAGAACGAATGGTTAAGATTGAATTATAAAATAATTCAATCAAGAGTGTAAATGAAATGATACATGAAGAGATAAGATTGACCCAAATAATGAGATTGGAAAAAAATAAAGAGGTTGTTGGAGGAATATAAATAATTATAAAATTATTTACTTGCAGAAATAAAATGAATAATTAAATAATGAAAGAATTATTTAATTATAGAAACGTGTGATAGGTTGATTTTTTAATTAAATAATAATTTAATTTGAAACTGGGAAGAAAGGACAAATTAATGGATAATTTAATTTATGCGACAAAAGGCTAAATTGATAATTAAATAATTGAAATAATTATTTAGTTAGAGTAAAAAGATAATAATAATTAAATAAATAAAATTATATAGGAAAAGGGGTATAATAATAGAATATGAACAATATGATATACGAAGCAAGTGTTTGAAACCATGATCTTGTCAATGGTTCTGCAGGTGTCATAAGTGATTTGCCAGAAGCTAAAGAAGAGTCGACTCTTTTGCAAGAGGCCTTCTTCTCCTACTACTTCTACTTTAGGAATGCAGCTCAAAACATGTTTGACACCTGCACAACCATTGACTTGATTACGGTCTACAAGTAAATAGATTTCTGTGGAATTCCCAGATTAATTTGATTTTTTTTTTCCATTTATCTTATTCTAAGAATTTATGTACCTGCAGATGAAAACTCCAAAATATGTAGCTCTAATAGCCTCGACCTCAACAAATGACCTTTTCCAATGTGCAACCCTAATTGACATGACGATTTGCAAGAGGATTTTATAGGCGAGAAAGGATTGTTGAGGATTAGAAATGAGCAAGAGGACCATGTTGTTAAAAGGTGGCACAGATTGTCAGCAAAAACAGTGTGTTTATTTTGAAGAATCCTTCAAAGAGAACCTTAAAATTGATAATGTATGGATACTTTTCACTATTTAATAGCAGTTTTTTTCTATTGTATCCAACTTATCCCTTCTCTTCAAAGCAGGGCCGTCCAATATATATATATATATCAACTTGGTAAGCATTTCCTTATAGTTTTGGCATTAATAATGGGGGACTAATATGCATTATCTTCCCTCATTATTATATCATCCATTTGAATATCAAGCTCTTTTAGTTCCTACATATTGAATTGAAAATGGTTCTTGCTACTTCTACTTTAGTAGAAGAATTGGTAATAAAAGAGTGATAGAGGCCTTTTGCAACGTATTCAGCTCTTCTTTAGCAAATCATTTATGACACCTGCACAACCATTGACTTGATTACGAACACTTGCTTCAACAAGTAAATAGATTTTTGTGGAATTCCCAGATTAATTTGACTTTTTTTTTTCATTTATCTTATTCTAAGAATTTATGTACCTGTAGATGAAAATTCCAAAATATGTACCTCTAATAGCCTTGACCTCAACAAATCACCTTCTCCATGTTGCAACCCTAATTGACATGATGATGTGCAGGAGGATTTTACAGGCGAGAAAGGATTGTTGAGGATTAGAAATGAACAAGAGGACCATGTTGTCAAAAGGTGGCATAGACTGTCAGCAGAATAGTCTATTTATCCTTAAAATTGATAATGTATGTATACTTTTCACCATTTAATAGCAGTTTTTTTCTATTGTATCCAACTTATCCCTTCTCTTCAGAGCAGGGCCATCAAATATATATATAAACTCAGTAAGCATTTCCTTATATTGTTGGCACTATAAGACTAGAAGATTCAATAGATGATAATAGACAATAATTTATTTTTATTTGATATGCTTATCAGTCAAAGGTTTTTTAATAGAAATTTTCATTTCCTTACTGTCATAAACAGTTTAATCTGTCTATTGTATCCAACTTATCCCTTCTCTTCAGAGCAGGGCCATCAAATATATATATAAACTCAGTAAGCATTTCCTTATATTGTTGGCACTATAAGACTAGAAGATTCAATAGATGATAATAGACAATAATTTATTTTTATTTGATATGCTTATCAGTCAAAGGTTTTTTAATAGAAATTTTCATTTCCTTACTGTCATAAACAGTTTAATCTGTCGTTCCCCATCAAATATCTACATTTTAATTATATTTAGGCCCCAAAAATTTCTCTATGATTTATTTTCATTCTTTTGTTTCAATCTATTAATTGTTACTTCTAAAATCTACATAAATATTTACATAATAAACTGTTAAAAACATATTGTCCATCAAACTAGATTTTGAGAATAACACTAAAAAATCATTTCGTACATATTGAAAATTAAAATTGAAATTGTTTTGAGTGAATTTTACAACTAACTAACTCACTCTTATTATGACAGGTAATGTTCATGGCTTTGTTCATTAGCAATCTATTATAAATTCTCCAAATTTGTTTTGTGAAATAATGTAAGCCAATTTTGAATGGAAGAATATTTAGATAATAAAGGAAAACAAAAGACTGAAGAAAGAGTTGGCAGAAATTAAGGCTCTGAAACAGGTGCCGGAAACACCATTTCTGTCGGGCATGGGACTTCTTATAGTTCTGTCATCATTTTACTACTCATCGTCCTCAGAAATTCACTAACAAAAATTCACTGTCATGGGATTGATTTTTCTTGCGTAATTGTTGGTCATGAATTGTTGGCTGTGAATTTTCAATCGGCCCTAATTTTCACTATCTAAACCTACACATTATTATAGTTTGTATAACAAACCTACATAAATAATTACATCAAACAATCCTATAATTTATAAATAAAAATAAATATCTTTTATGTGTTTGTGTTAAATAAGCATCTATTAGTTCTAAGATCTTCTTTCCTAATCTAACCTATTACTTATTTTATATTCTTAAGATTACACTAATTTGCAATTGCAGGCAAAGTCTGAAAAGAATCCTATGTTGGAGGCCCATATTCATCAAATCAAACTGCAAGTGAACCAGCTTTTAAGCAAAAAAGGTCCTCATATATCATAGGCTCTAAGGTCTCAGTTCTGATCTTGTCATTTCAGCTCTCTTCTATGTTCTTGATCTATGTCTGTGATAGCTTTGGTCACTGTAATGTTGCTTTTTCAGTCTGTTGCTGTTTTTCTAGTGTTGTAATTATGATTTTCCTCTATTGGCAGTGATGTCTTGTTGATATGTTCTGTAGTTTCTAACTGCATTTTCCCTCATGTATCTAACTGCATTTTCTCAATATAAAAAAAAAAAAACTGTTCCTTTTAGACTTGCAAAAGGAAGTGCCCCCTAATACCTAAGTTTTGATCTCCATATGCCCAAAAAATTTGCTGGAAACTTTTAGACACCTATTTAATAAGCCCTTGATCTCCCATATGCCGAGGGAATATCACTATGAAAAAAAAAAAATTTAAATAAATTAAAAATTATTATAAAATAAATATTAATTAAAATTTAAAAATTTTACTGCTAGAGGCTTGTGGAATCCGCAGGCTTTACACAAACCCACGGGCTAGGAATTTTTTTTAGCAAAACCTTACTAAATTTTAAAACGAACGAAACCCCCCTAAGAGATTTTAATGAAAACATTTAAACTAAAGTTGTGCAAGTTAACAGTTTCAATGAAAATAAAATAAAACTACTATAGAAAATTTTAACATGCCTATTAAAATTTTAATGAGAAAATTTAATTAAAAAAGTAACGAAATTATATAAAAACTATTTTGTAGAGATTTTAAACACATTTTACAATAATAAAATACTTTGCAAAATAAAACTCACTCAAATTTGTAAATAAATTTTTATAACAATAAAATAATTTTATAAAATAAAATCCATCTTAAATAAGATTTGATTGTTAAGTTCAAAGTATTTTTTTTACTTTTTTACTTTTTTTTAATAGATTTGAAAAACAAACTACTAATTTTATAAACAATTTTTTTTTTCAAACACGAGAGTGGGGTTAAAAATTCAAAAAAAAAATTACAATCATTATATGTAATTTTTTTTCTCTCACCCTTGATCCAATGGTGAGGCTATTTTTCCGATTGAGGGATCCTATAAAAACTTGATCTCCAAGCCTCTTTAGAAAAAACCCTTAACCTGAGATGAAAAGAAAAAGGGTTAGAAGAATGGGTTCAACGAAATGTATGCATGTAAATTGGAAATAAGTTGAAATATGCATAAAAATAGCTCAAATCAAACCAAAATGCATGCAAACCTCAAAAGAAGTCAATGTATTATGTTGTGTTGTTGAATATCTGAATGTGGTTGTTCATGATTGCAACAACGTGATATTAGCATAAAAGATGTCGATGTGAAATTACAATGATAGATTTCTTTTATAGGAAACCAAATTTGAAATGAAGGGTTACGATTAAAAAAAATAAGACATGTCAATCAATGGCCAAAATTGAAAGTTATAGTATGAAATAGGGTTAGGGCTAAAATTAGGGTAATGATAAGGATGAATGGAAAAAATTGAATTATACAATCAAGGGTAGAAAAATATATTGTAGGAGGAATTCAACTAATTATAAAATTATTTAAATGGAGAGGAAAAAAGAACAATTAAATAATGAAAAAATTATTTGATTTTAGAGGACATGTGACATGTTGAGTTTTTGATTAAATAATAATTCAAAAATGAGAGAAAATGAAAAATTAATAGATAATTAAATAATTAAAATCTATTTAATTTATAGGAGAAGGGAATAATGAATAATTAAATAATTGAAATAAATGTTTTATTATAGTAGAAATATGATAAGAATTAAATAAATAAAATTTATTTAATCATAAAGGAAAGGGGACATATTGATGTAATTAAATAAATTTATTTAATTAATCAAAAGAATAAATAAAAGGAAAAAATTAATTAATTAAATAATTAATAAAAAAAAAAACTTTAGACATAATCAACTAACTAAAATTATTTAATTATTGATAAAGAAAGGGGGTTGACGAAGAAAACAGTGTTTGGAAGCTTAGGATAATTTTTATTGTCTACATAACCAAGTAAATTTGAATCCTTAAAGATCAAAGTCCAATATGCCTTTAGAAGAGATTAAATAAAAAAGTTGCAACCTACTATCTGAATAGCCCTCAAGACCCTTTATTTGTCTAAAGGATAGAGAGGGGTGTTAAAACCCTTACCTAGTATCCATAGACCTTTTGGTTAGTAGACATGTGAGAAAAACTTGAGTTACAAAGATGGCCTCTAGAAGCCCAAGAGTTAGGGGCAAAGATATAAAGTAGATTCCATTTAAAAATATTCTTCCCATATTTTATGATAGTTTTGGTGAGGGGCATTAGGAGCCTCATTTAGCTTAAATTTTTTAATTTTTGAGTCTTAGGTTCTTTGTGTGTTTCAATGTCCAATAAGGTCATTTATGACCATTTGGAATCATATGGATTCATTTTGGATATTTAATTGGGTTTTGATTAAAAAATATAAAAAAACATTCATGTTGCTAAAAATTTGTCATGCAACTTTGCTAAGGTGTCCAAAATCAAGAAAACAGTTACTTGCAATCAAGAAACCATTATAAAACAATTTTAAATGTAAGAATACACTCTCAAAAAGTATAATAGAGTGTTGGAGAACTGATTTTTGAAGTTTTGTTAAATGAAAGAAAAAAATTGGTGTGTTTTATCAATGTTGCAAATCTATCATTTTGTATGGCCTACATGACCAATTTAGTTATATAAAGTTGTTTGGATTATTTTGACATGTGAATCTACTTGTTTTTTCTTTTTGTTGCTCAAATTTCATCGAGTTTTTAAAAATTTGTTACATTTTTCCTAAAAACTATCAAAACCCTACTTAGGGTAATTCGAGAGGGAAGAAAATATGTAAATTGGTGCCTCATGTTGAAGGTTCCAGATGATTCTAATGGATTGTAGGTTTGATATTTTGTATGTACCAGACTGTGAATGTAGTGACAGGTAGTTTGCATGCCAAGTCAATGCAAGTTTAATGTGTTTTGTGATTGAAAAAGGTATGGAGAGTGTGTGTGAAATGGACTGTAGGTTTGATATTTTGTATGTACCAGACAGTGAATGTAGTGACAGGTAGTTTGCATGCCAATTCAATACAAGTTTATTGTGTTTTGTGATTGGAAAAGGTATGGAGAGTGTGTGTGAAGGTCCTACAGACTTGGTGAAGGTGTTGGATATCAATATTGGCATTTATATGACAAAATTTCATGACTCTCCCAAGTAGATTACATGAGACATTGAAGCCCTCAAACTATGACCAATCAAAAGCGAACCCTTTTGGTTTGTGTAAACCTTGAATTCTCCTTGAAGGCACTTGTATGCAAGGTGTAAGGGTTCTCACATCAATGGTTAAGTGTTTGAAAACCATTTTTTTCCTATTGATTATTATCCCAATGAAGTTATCTCTTCTACGTGCAACAATACAAGAAATTGTAAGCCAATGAATTGTTGTATGGTTGAATCATAACAACATAAAAATGTCAAAGTTCATGTTCAAATATCATTCAAAGATTATTCAAGCCTCAAGACCAAGTCATAAATTTTGAAAAGTGTACTAAGATGCCCCATATTTTGTTGCCTATTAAGTTCTTGATGAAATTCTTTGAGAAAGACAAGTTCTATTAATCTATATAATTCCTCGACATCAAGTTTCTAAGCATTTTTTCTATTAAAACCTTTGGTTCCTTTAATTTTGCTAAGATTCCATAGGGTTGCAGACCTATTTATCTAGTCAACAAAGAGGGTAAAGAACAAGCTCCAAGCTTAAAGGAATTGTAGATAGCTAAAATGGTTGACAACTAGCTGACAGCAAGCTTTTGAAAGCTTGACAGAGGAAGTTGAAGAGAGAATAGTGTTTCTTGTCTATCAGGTAGTTATGGTTTATCTCAATAGACCTTTCTGGTTAGTTTTTGTCTTCCTCCCACCATGAACAAGTAGAGAGAGTTTTTGTTTAAATATTAGTGGATTTTGTTTAAAGTATTAAACAGAAGCCTAATATCTTGTTGGTTTATTTGAAAGAAATATTTTTAAGATCTTCTCATTTTTCTTTCACTCTAAAATAAATCTATTAGGGTTTCATTCTTTAACCTGAGTTGATTTATCCAGTTAGATTGTAACTACATTCAAAAGTTAGTTTCCTAGATTCGAAGTATCTTTTAAAAATAAGATCATGAAGGTTTTTTTGGTGGGAACTTGAATAGAGAAAATATTGTGTGTAACTTGAAAATAAGAGAGATTATCATGTTCTTAGTTTTTTTGGGTCATTAAAAAGAGAACATATGTTTTTTAGTTGAATTGTATTGGAAAATGTTTTGAGGGGTTTTGAGATGTTCTTGCAAAACATAAAGAAGATGTTTTCATATTCATACAACATGCTTCATTGTGCTCATTGAAAATAATTATTGTCTTCTATTGAAATTCTAGAGTAGAAAAATATACACTTCTAGGGTTTTGGGTATGTGTAGGATCACGATGGGCCCAAAATTGGTGATATATAAGTGATATGATGGCCCAGGTGACTGTCAACTGTTTTTTACCCAAAATTGATGAAACAAAAAGGTTTTTTAAAGGAGATTCTTAGATTTACACCAATATAAGTTATTCTTTATTTTGAATTTAATAAATAATTATTATTCATTTTTTATTTGAATTATGAGTAAAGTTCTAATTGATAGACTGATTCAAAAAATCTATAGCTTTCAAACACTATCACATTTTTTGAATACGAAAAATGCATCACATTCTATGACTTAAGTGGCTACTTTTTCCATGATGATCCTACACATACCCTTCTGATAGGATGTTATAATTGTAATGCTTTAAAAGAAGTTGGTGCTTCTTTAAATAGGTGTTCCTAAATTGGTAAAGGAGTTGGTGATCCATCAGTGTAACCAAGTCGGTGCTTTTTTGAATGAATAAAAATATCAAGTTACGAGTGGTTTTCTATACCCCAAGAGGGTTTTTACACTCAAGAAAATATCATGTTATGTGATGAAATTTGTGAATTTTGTTTTTCCGTCCATGTGCTTAAATTTTTATGTTTCTCATTTTAGTCACATGTTAGTACAGATACTCTGATACTTGTATAAATAACTAAATCTGTCATAACAGTGTTCAAATTGTGATTCCTTTAAAATGCTACTGCTAATGTGAGATGCTAAACAAAACTAATGATGCAATAAAAAAAGCAATAACACTAAAAAAGGACACCTCAATAAGATTAGCCTAAGAAAATGATGAAGCAAAGAAGTAAGATAAAACAATTAATGATTGAAGTTAGTGATACCTTTCCTTTGTTGCTCCTTCCTTGGTTGGCCCTTTGATTCTTGAAGAGTTGTGTGCTCCTTGGATGGCAATGGAGTTGAACGCATGAAAGATGAATTGATGATGCTAAGTTCTATGATAGATGGGAGCTCAAATGACAAATTTGCAAGAGTTTTGTTGCAAAATACTTGATCCCCCAACATGGGAGAAATGAGGGGGTATTTATAGGATAATTGGAATTCTCTAGATAACTCAATAGTTGAGATTGATCCAACAAGATCAATATGAAGGGCTATGGTGAGCTGATGACTCACAAGCCCTCACATCTTGACATGTGAAATGTGAGATGTCATAGGGTGGAGTGATATGGAAATGAGGTGGAAGAGAAGTACATGAAGTGGATGAAGGACAAGTGCCTTGGGGGATGAGAAGATTCCTTAGAGGAATAAAAGTGAATTAAAAATTCACAATGATTGGAAGAATCTAGTGGATAAGAGAGGGTCTCCAAAAAATTAGAGATTTGTCACATGTGGGTGATGTGACAAGTCCAAGGTTCTAGAAGACCTTGACACATGTGAAGTGATAAGTCAAGGCTTCTAGAATCTTGCATGGGGATGAGGAAGACCTTGGAAAGACAAAAGTGAATTAAAAATTCACATGGGGAAGAGAGGAATCTTGGGCAAATAAATGTGAAATAAAAATTCATATGGAGAAGAGAGTCCAGGCTAAAAATGGTAAGTGGGAAGGTTGACCAGAAAAGGTAAGCCAAATGTGGCTAGTGATTCTGATTTAGGTTGTGAAAACACATGATTAGGATAATTAATGAGAGATTAGGGACAAGTGAGATATTATGGAGGATGTGACACTTAATCTTGATTAAGTGGTGCACATCCTAATCATAGATTAATTAATTTAATCTGGATTAAAAGAGGGTTATGGAGAATGTGACAAGGAGAGAGAAAAAGAGGAATTAAAATTAGTTTTAATCCAAATAGGTTAAATGACTAAATTAAACAAATTGTCTTATTTATTTAATTTAGAGAGGAAAAGGGATAAGGTAAAGTATTTAATTTATTTAATTACATACTTTAGGAACCTTAAGCAGAAAATGGAATAATGATTAAATAAATTATTTAATCACTATTAATGAAATAGATGAATAGAGTAGATGATTTTGATCATATGGAAGTGATCAAATTTGGATGTCTACATTTTTCCCCTCTTCGAAGTACCGTTAGAATAACCGTGCTTCGAAGAAAAGAAAGTGTAGATGACTCTATAGAGGAATTCATTGAAAAATGATGCCCCAATGTGGGGAGGAGGATCTAAGACGTCTAATTATTGGGGAATGGATGAAGATGCTTGAATCCTAGAAGGAATTTAGTATGGCTAAGAAAATAGATTAATGTGAAGGGTATCCCCCCTCGAGAGGATGATGGGGGAGAAATAGGGGTCCCAGGCGACTTCTCGATAGGAAAAAAAGGATGGTATGGTTGGAAAGAGGGAAAAAAATTAGGCAAGTTTTCTTTTTTAACGAAGTCAATTGGATAAACAAGGTGCAAATGGTGGGCCCGGGAAGGCAAGGGATTAGTTGGAGTAAATAAAAGGTAAATAAAAAGTGAAGAAATACCCCTTAAAAAGGGAGGGAAAAGAGAGGGGTCCCAAAAAAATTCTCAATAGGAAGAAATGGATGGTATAGTTGGAAAGAGTTCGAAAAAATAAGCAAGTTTTCCTTTTGAACGAAGTCGATCCGATGCACGGTTTGCAAATGGCGGCCCCAAGAAGAAAAGGGAAAAAAATGTCTGCAGAGGCATGGATTTGCCCCATTGCAGAAGGCCGGGTCCACCCCAGGAAGGGGCGGGTCCACCCCAGAAAGGGGCAGGTCAGCCCTGGGAGGGCGGATCTGCCCCAGGAATGGGTGGGTCCACCCTGGGAGGGCAGATCCACCGTGGAAAGGGGCATGTTCCCCCCGAAAGGGCGGATCCGCCCTGGAAGAGGGTGGGTCCGCCCCAGAAAAGGGGCAAAGAGCGAATGAGTGATGAAGGATGAAGGGATGTGGGAAAAGATGAGAGATGAGATGATCAAAGGGGATATGAGGATGATGTAAGTTGATGGAATGGAAAATGAAATGCAATCCTAATGCAATTTGCCATCCTTAGAGCACTGATTTTTGCTATAGCATAAGACACCGGGCGTCAGGGTATGTAAACCAAGATGAATTAGTGTCTAATGCATAAAACAAGCACAACAAACAAGAAGGCTATCCCAACACCCCAAAGTCACGATGACTTTGGTCGGGCCAGATATTGGAATAACCACAAGCAGAAAAGGATGCCCCAGCATAACACAAGACCTTAGGGATCTTGGTGGGTACTATGTGGGACAACCAAGAAGACAAAAACAAAGAAATGAGCAAGATATGCCCCTATGTTGACTAGTCAAAGCACACCATGATATGAGGGATCAAGGCGACCATTAAAAGTGATGATAGGGAGCTCAAATGATAAAAAGAAAGCCAAAAGCATCAAAAGATCACAATCAATTTCAAATTTCCTTTTCCGTAGGATCAAGATGATGGATGGGATTGATGAGGTATGTCAGGAAGGATACATCCTGTTGAGACCGATGATGGATAGTAAACTAGAAGATCGATATGACGCAGGATACCAAAAATCGATTGGATCTTTTGATACAGATGACCATTGTTTGTAAGCACCAGCTAGGATAGGGACATTCTTGACGACACGACAAGACGATGAGACATAAGGTGACAAGATGATAAAATTATGAGATGACAAAATAGACACACCCTAAAGAACTAGGGGCTCAAGGGTTGATCAAAGATCAACCTTGCCTACGTGAAAGCGTAGAGCCCTTGTAGTCTAGGAAAAGACCATAATAAAAGTGGAAAGAGGACGATGGAGACCACGATGGAGGGCGAAGATTGAACAAATTCCCTAGGGGTAGATCAAATGAACAACCTTGCCTACGTGAAAGCGCAAGGGCCACGTAGTTCAACACAAGGCCAGAGACAGATGATGAAAGAGGACAAGATAGACAAAATATAGAGCCCCATGGGCAGATCAGATGATCAACCTTGCCTACGTGAAAGCATAAGGGCAATGTAGTTCGACACAAGGCCAAAGAAAAACGATGGAGGATGACAAGGCAAATAAAAGACAGAGCCCCGGGGGCAGATCAAATGATCGACCTTGCCTACGTGAAAGCGTAGGGGCAACGTAGTTCACAATGAGACCTAGATGGAGATGAGCACAACAATGAGGTGACACATGGTCAGATTAGGATAATAAGCTCAAGATTGCAGATAGCAAATGATGGTTGTCCAATGCTCAACCAGAATATACCAAGCAATGAGGTGATGCAAGTAGATGGGAGGATATGGGGATTGAGGAATCAACGGGTAAGTCATAGAGTAACCAGGACGCGAGGTAGATAATGATTCAGCCCTATATGAGAGGCGCCTATTTCCAGGTTTTCACCAATCGTACGTATCCAAGGTGCCACATAGGGGTGGTTTTCACCATAGGATGAATTATTTCTCTTTACTATTTTGGAGTTTTGGAATTTTTAATTTTTTTGTATTTTTGACTTTTACCAGGAAGGATACCCTAGCTGACCTAAGTGTAGAACTTCTTCAGATGCATGATGTTGATGGGTTCCTCCAAGGGCTCACCTTCAGGGGTGGAGAGCCTGTAGGCACCAAAACCATACTTCAAGGTGATGACATAAGGGTCCAACCAGTTTGCTTCAAACTTACCCTTTTTCTCTCGATCTTGCTGATTTTGTTGATTTTCTTTTAAGACCAAATCACCAACCTCGAATTGGCGAGGGTGGACTTTCTTATTGTATCTCTTTTTGATTTGGGGTTGATAAGCTTACAGATGGTTATAAACCTAGACCCATTTTTCATCTAGCAATTCCAATTATGCCAAGTGTGCCACTCAGGTGTCTTCGTCAGTGATGAGATTCTTGAGGGAGATGCAAAGTGAAGGGATTTCAACTTCGATTGGAAAGATGGCTTCAACACCATAGACAAGAGAATATGGAGTGGCTCCAGTGGGGGTGCGGATGGATGTACGGTAGGCCCAAAGAGCAGGATGGATATGGAGGTGCCAATCACGTCCAGTGCTATTGACCATCTTCTTAATGATTTTGATCAAAGTTTTATTTGTCACTTCTGCCTGCCCATTACCTTGGGGGTAATAGGGAGTGGACCAACGATGTTGGATATGATATGTGTCACAAAGGAGTTTCATACACTTATTTTTGAATGGCTTTCCATTGTCGGTGATGATGGCAGAGGGGATACCATACCTGCAGAGGATATGGTAGAGGATAAACTTAGAGATCTGAACACCAGTGATTTGAGTGAGTGGAATGGCTTCCACCCACTTGGTGAAGTATTCAGTGGTTGTGATGATAAAGGTGTGACCAAGAGAAGATGGAGGGTAGATCTTGCCAATCAATTCGAAACCCAATTGTGAAAACAACCAAGGTGTCGTGATAGGTTGGAGATATTGTGCTAGAGTGTGAATCAGATCTGCATGCTATTGACATAGAAGACACTTTTTGACATACTCACAAGCATCCTATTCCATTGTGGGCCAGTAATATCCTGCTCTGAGAATCCATTTGGCTAGGGCCATACCATTAGAATGGGCCCCACAAATACCGCTATGCATTTTTGTTAATGTTGCGCAGGCTTCAGTTTCATCTAAAAAATGGAGGAGAGTTCCATCATACCCATGTCGATAAAGTGTATCACCGATAATGATGTAGCAAGCTGTACGTTGGATAAATGATTTACATTGGTTTCTTGTGAGGTCAGGCGGGAGGGTGTTGTCATGAATGTAGGTGTAAATTTCATGGTACCAAAGGGATTCAGGACCTACAATAGCACACACTATGTCACTCTCAGGGATATCATACACTGGGATTAGGAGTTGCTCAACTAGGAACTGAAAATTTGTGCAATCTTTTGGCATGTCAAGGAGAGAACCAATGGTAGCCATAGCATCTGCTGCCTTATTCTAGAGTCTCGGGATCTGCTCAAATCGAATGGTAGTGAAATATTTCTTGAAGTCATCCACCATTCGTTTGTAAGGCAACAAATTTTCATGTTTTGTCAGAAACTCATCGTTGACCTATTTTATGATTAACTGGGAGTCACCAAAAACCTGCAAATGAGTGATGTGCCATTGGACTGCAATTCTAAGGCCGGTGAGAAGGGCCTCATATTCAGAGATGTTGTTGGTGTAGGGAAAAGCCAGTCTTAATGATTTCAGTATGTAGTCACCTTGGGGGGTGATAAGCAAGATTCCTACCCCCGATCCATTATGAGTGTGTGATCCATCAAAGTACAGTGTCCAGGTGGTGGCTTCTGAGACTGCAAAAACTCCTTCATCTAGAAATTCAGATTCTATGGGATAAGCATCCACTAATGGGGCATCTTCCAATTCATCGGCTAATACTTGTCCTTTAATGGCCTTTCTATCCACATATTCTATATCAAACTCATTGAGGAGCATGATCCATTTAGCCATTCGACCAGTCAGGGTTGTCTTGGATAGCAGGTACTTGAGGGGGTCGACTTTGCATATTAATTTTATAGGATGGTTGAGCATATAGTGGTGTAGCTTTTGTGTGCTGAAGACCACAACAAGACATGCCTTTTCCATTGGTGAATAATTGAGTTCATACCCAACCAGTATGTGACTAATGTAATAGATCGCCCGTTCCTTTGAAGATTCATTGTGTTGTGCCAATAATGCCCCCAATGCAACTGACATGGAAGATATGTACAACAAGAGGGGTTTGCCAGGGGTAGGTGGCATCAAGATCGGCGGGTGGGCCAAATATCCTTTGAGCATGTCAAAACCCAACTGACACTGTTGATTCCACTTGAAGCTGGTGTCTTTGTTGAGAAGGTGGGTAAATGACTGACATTTATCCGCAAGTTGGGCTATAAACTGGCAGATGGATTGTAGTTTCCCTTGGAGGCTCCTTAATTGTTTCAAGTTTCGTGGTGGAGGCATATCCATGATAGATTTCACCTTAGCTGGGTCAACCTCGATGCCTCTTTGGGACACTATGAAGCCCAACAGTTTCCTTGATGTGATACCGAACACACTTTTTTGGATTCAGTCGTAGCTTGTATTGTTCTAAGCGATCAAAGATCCATTTCAGAATGGCAAGGTGCTCTTCCCTAGTTCCATATTTTGCTAGTAGGTCATCAACATAATCTTCCATGATGATGTGGATGAGGTCATGGAATATAGTAGTCATTGCTCATTGATATGTTGCCCCTGCATTTTTGAGACCAAAGGGCATGACATTGTAACAGAAAGTACCCCAAGGTGTTGTAAAAGCGGTTTTATGTTGATCTTCGAGGGCAATCCGGATCTAATTGTAGCCAAAGAAGCCATCCATGAGGGATAGCATCTTGTGTCCCGCAATGATGTCGACTAACATGTTGATGTTAGGCAAGGGGAAGTCATCTTTTGGGAAAGCTTTGTTAAGATCTTGAAAATCCGTACAAATTCTAATGTCTCCATTGGGTTTAGCAATAGGTACTATATTGGAGATCCAATCAGAGTAATCAATGGGTCTGATAAAACTAGCATCAAGTAACTTTTCTAGTTCTTTCTTAACCAATAATGCCACTTGTGGATGCATCTTTTGGAGCTTCTGCTTGACAGGTTTAGCCTCTGGACGAACATCCAAATGGTGTACAACAAGATTGGGATCCAGGCCAGGCATATCAGAGTAAGTCCATGCAAATTTGACAACCCCCTCATGGAGAATTCAGAGAATGGTGATATACTATGCTTCAGATAAAGATTTGGCCAATTAGGTTATTTGGAGTTTCTTTTGTCCCCAAGTTCACCTCTTGCACTTCTTCAATGAGAATCGAAGATTTCTTAGATAGTTGTGTTCCTACAAGGGGAAGATGAATGTCCCCATCTTCCAGTGCCGTATTAAGGTTTTCACTATCATATACATCCTTTGTTTTTACTTTTTCATAGTCAAAAAGCGCCTCAGTGAGGTTTTCACTTGATGACCCATTTTTCTTTTGTTTCTTTTTGATTTTATGATTAGGGCATTCATCATCCCCCAATCCCATTAGATGTACATAGGTATCCTCTAAAGGAAATGTGTTGACTGGTGCACTACCTTGTAGGTCATGATCGATAAGCTCAGGATGTTTAAGGGATAAAGTTATAGTACAAACAGATAAGCATTCAAAGATGGTGGGGAGGTTGATGTAATTCAGATCATCGTACGCGTGTATGATGGAATCTTCCTCCGGTATGTCTTCAAGGGAACTATTGTCAACACTAACATTGTTAGAAGTGCTAGTGGATGTTGTAGGACACTTCTGTTTAGTATCATAACCCAAGCCCAAATTCCTTGGTCGGATGGTAGTTGCTTGAATGGGCAGACGTTTTCCTTGTTCTTGTGCACCAAGGCCTTTGCCTTGGTAATGGCACTTTTCAATGAATTTGGAGGCACGTGGATAGAATTCATGAAAGTATTCAATAAGGGGACATGGTGGTGCAAGTTCCTCCTGATAAACCCATTGACTGATATCGTCATCCATTTGATCCTAGAGGGATCCCAAATCATTTGATGTTGTGGACCCCATGTTCTTGGAAGTGAGTGTAAGTGTCTTTTCTTCTACTTTTGGTAGTGGCAGAATTGGTTGCCCATATGTGCGGGGAAAAGGTGGCATGGTTGCCACATTGAGTGTGGTATGCATTTTGTATTCGCCACATCCCTTATCTATGATCTGGACCATGGTGACAGTGGAAGCAGGTGTGGATGATGGTGGGGATGAAGTGTTTAGGGTATTGGTAGGTGGGATAGGATCGGATGTTGGGGATGCCCCCATTTTGACTCTTGGGAAATAATGCGAATGTGGAAAAGAGGCTTCTAAGGCATGACAATATTCAAAAGGTTGAGCGTCGTCTTGTATGGTGACTTCCATTCCTTGAAATGGGAACTTTAGACATTGGTGATAGGTGGATGGTACGGCTTGCATAGAATGAATCCATGGACAACCAAGAAGGATTTTGTATGGGAGTTCAAGGTCCAGAACATGACACATAGTGTATTGTACAATGGGGCCCACTTGAATAGGGAGGAAAATAATGCCTTCAGAATCTCGCTCTACATTATCATAGCCCTTGATGGTGATCACTTGATTTCTCAGATCAGCTTGGGTGTATCCAACCTGTTGTATGAACTTCAATGTATAGAGATTTAGGGCTGAACCATTATCTACCAGTACCCTTTTACTTTTTGATAGTTGACACCAACCTCGAGATGGAGGGGGCGTTTGTGGTTAGAATCAAGATGTGGCATGTCCTTTTGGCTAAAGGTTAACTAACAGGTCGATGAGAGACTACCTACCAATGCTTAAAATTGGGTAGGGTCAATATTATCAGGCACTTGTGTTCTTTGCAAAGCCTTAGTTAAGATATATTGATGTATGGGAGATGACTTAAGTAAATCCAAAATGGATATTTGGGCTTTAGTCTTACCTAGATGGTCTAGGATGTTATATTGAGAGCTGGTGTATGGTCATTGGGTGGATGGATATGCTACTAGGACTATGATGCAGGCTCCCTGAGTAGTAACAACACATTGCGGATCTTTTCCCTTAACATGTATCATGGTTACACGTGGCTCCACTTGTTCTACATATGAAACCACACCTTGATAATTGTATGGTACACTTTTGTAGCTGATGTTATTGGTACTGTTTCCTAGTTGGTTTTTATTGCTAGGTCTAGGATTTGAGTTGGACATACTAGGACCCTGATTATAGTTAGGAAAGACATTTTGGTATATTTGTAATTGAGCATTGGATGAAGATGTCGTGTTAGCATCTACATGGATTTCACCTCAATCAATGAGACCTTGAATGTAAGTTTTTAAGCCTTGACATTTGTCCAAGGTATGTCCCTTAATTTTGTGAAATTCACAGTATTCATTGTCTTTAAACCAAGCAGGCTTGGGTTTAGACATATCGAGAGGTTTGGTGACAGGATATGTTATGTGGTAATTGGCTTGAAGAAGCTTATTAAACACCGAGCTAAGGGGTTCTCCCAACTGAGTGAACTGTCGTTTATTTCCCCCTTGGTTATTTTGATTGGCTTGTTGTCGTGGTGACCCTTGGGGGACAGATATGGCATTTTGAACTGAAGGTTGTTGCTGGAGAGGATATCTTTGCATGGTGGTGGCCACTTGGACATGTTTAGTGTCAGTGACACCATCATTCACAACATTTTTATTTCTATTCCAATAATGAGGTTTATCCCCAAAGGATTTCTCTCTATCAGAATTGAAGTGTTTGACTTGTCCTCTTGCGATAAGGGCTCGTTCTAAGATGGGCCCTTTCTCCACAAGTCTCACAAAGGTAGTGATACAATGGAGTTGGAAATTATGGACCATATCTAGGTGGGAGTTTTTGATAAACAACGTCACCATGTCTTTTTCTTTTGGTGGGGATTTCATCCTACTAGCCAAGGCACGCCATCTTTGCAAGTAGCTTGCAAAGGTCTCTCCATCGCATTGTTTTTCTTTGAGGAGATCAAGTGTGTCAATATCTTTCTCTAGGTTAAAAGAGAAGTGAGAGACAAACTATTCAGATAGTTGTGCAAAGGTTTTGATAGATCCCTTTTCCAGACCCATAAACCAGTTGAGGGCAACCCCTTGTAGATTTTTAGGGAAAATTCGGATAAGATAATTATCATTATGCATGACCTCTTGGCAATGAGCATAAAACTCTTGAAGATGAGCTCTAGGATCCTAGGTTCCTTTGTATTTGTCAAATTTGGGTATCTCAAAATGTTAGGGAAAAGGAATCAAGGAAATGGAGGGATTAAATGGATAAGGGTATATGTCCTCAAACTTGAATGATTGTTTACATGTTCCAGCTTGTAAGTCCTTTAATGCGGCTTTTACTTCTTCCAAGTCTTTATTGATATGAGTCATGGTTGTCAAAGTGGATTGAGTGTATGGATAATGTTGTGGGTGTGATGAGGATGGCTCTATCGTTGTTGGATCATAAACGGGTTGAGTCAGATATGAATGCATTTATTGATTGTAAGAGGATTGATGGTTGGATGATTGGTTGTGTTGAGTGGGAGCCACTTGTTGTTGATAGTAGGAAACAAGAGAGGGTTCCTGTTGCTGCATAGCATTTTGGTAATGCGTAGAGGTAAGGCCTCTTTGTGGATGTGATGATGACTGTTGGTAATAAGAAGCGTAAGGTGCTACTTGGTTGTGAGTTTGTTGTTGTTGCAAGTAGGGTGGATAGGATTGGTATTGTTGTGCAATGGTGGGTTGTTGTGTGGCATATGGGTATGGATTTGATGTTTGCTGATGAGGATTATGTTGAGGTTGTGAAAGATTGGTGTAAGGTGGCGGTTGGGTATGTGTTTTGTTTTGCACATTCTGGTGAGGACTCATATGGGATGGAATAGTGTATGTGCTAGAGGGATGATAGAGGTATTTGGTAAGCAGGTTATGGTGTGTTTTTGTACAAATGTGCACATGTTGTTGTGGAGGTTATAGTTGTTGTTGTTGATGAGGTGGGTGAGATAAGATTTGTTGTTGTTGAGATGGGTGAGATGGGATGTACTGTTGTTGTTGAGGTAAGTGAGGTGAGATGTGTTGTTGTTGTTGAGATGGGTGAGGTGAGATGTGTTGTTTTTGTTGAGATGTATGTTGCACCACTTGATGTGATGGTTGTGTGAGAACGGAAGGGTGTTGCAGATGTTGTGGATGCAAGTGTTGAGATGAAGCTATAATAGTAGCAACATGTTGTGGCGGTGCTGGTAGTGTGGTGGATTGGTGTGGATTATTTGGAGGTTGTTGAAATGAAGGAGGTAGTGCATTGGTAAGTGGAGGTGTACCCCCAATATTAGAATATGGGGGAGGAAGCGGTGGAGCAGATGGGATGTATGATGGCATGCCATAGGTATGGGGATCATTAGGATTAGGTGGTGGAATGGTAGATGTTGTGGTTGGAAGAGGAGGATATTCTTGGACTTGATGGATGATAGCGTTTTCGAGTTCGGGGTGGTACCAATTTTCAGTGGGTGCACCTTCAAAAACATAGGAACTTTCAAGAACATTTTGTGAGGTTTGTGGATCAACAAATGGGGGAAGGGCATATTGTGATGTATTGAAACTAGATGGTGGCTTGACTCCCTTCATGAGTAAGGTGGCAAGGATCTTATCCCCATTTTCGTTTAGAAGGTGATCCGTCATTTGGACATTGGTTGGATTACTGAGATATTTGTCGACGGTGACTTCGGGTTGATTGACCATGTTTTCATCACTAGGTGGTATGATATTCTAGATGTTAATGTTTGATTGAGATGAGACACCATTATCAGGATCATGTGGAATGTTATTAGGATCTTGAGGGATATTTGGTTGGGAAACTTGAGCTTGTTGTTCTGCCATTTTCTTTTTTGTTTGTGAGTGGGTTTGAACAGGCATGAACGTGAAAAACAACTAGGTGATTTCAAGATGCAATCTCTAAGGGATGATCTAGATAATGATTTGGATTGATTAATTTGGGTGATGGATCAATTGATGATGTATCAATCTGATGATTTGGATTGATTGGATCAAATGATGATATATCAATTTGATGATTGGATCAAATGATGATTTGGGTGATGATTGGATTTGATTGGATCAAATGATGATATATCAACTTGATGATTGGATTAATGATTGGATTTGATTGGATCGAATGATGATGTATCAATTTGATGATTAGATTTGATTGGGTCAAATGATGATGTGTCAATTTGATGATTGGATTTGATTGGATCAATTGATGATTTGGATGATGATTGGATCAAATGATGATTTGGATGATGATTATATTTGATTGGAGGGGATCCTAAAACCTAATTTGGAAATCACCCTAAGTGTCTTATGACATTGGTTGATCGATTTGAGCTAGCTAAATCGATGATCATGACATTGAATCTACCTTGAGATGGAAGGGGATTGATTTGGGCCAATGACGTTGACTTACAACGCAAATCCACCTCAAGATAGAAATAGACTGATTAGGTTGAAGATAAGGATTGATTATGTAGGATAATGATCAACTTAACGCCTTCGTCAATTCGAGAAAATAACTCCCAAAACAAGATTTAAGGGATTTTGCATTGAGAGATGATGATGAATGCAAATGGAAGATGTGTTGTTGAAGATGTTTATGTCTCACGATAAGGTGGGTATCCCAAATGGTGGAATGATCAATGTGAATGTGGTAAATGGATGTCTTAGAAATGTTAAATGGGGGCTTGGAATGGCTAAATGAAGGTTTGGATTGGTTAAATGAGTGTTTAGGATGATCAAATGGTCAAATGGAAGCTTTGGGGGTTTGAACGGAGGTTTAGAATGGTCAAATGGATGAAACTGTCCGTTCAGCGGAGCATATCCACACTTCTGCAATAAAGATGTCAGCAACGTTGAACAGTAGGGGAGTATCCACACTTCTGTAGAAAAAATGTTGAAACAAGGGGGCAAGTTCACCCCTCTATAGTGGAAAATGCTGAAACAATGGGGCAAGTTCGCCCCTCTACAGTTTGAAATGTTGAAATAGTGGGGCAAGTTCGCCCCTCTACAGTGGAAAATGTTGAAACAGTGGGGCAAGTTCACCCCTCTGCAACAGAAAATATTGAAACAGTGGGGCAAGTTCGCCCCTCTGGAGTGGAAAATATAACTTGGTTTGGATGAGGGATTTTGGCAAAGACTTAAAATGATTCAATGATAGATTGACTTATCAAAATTTACTGGTTCTTCACAAAAAAACACTTTGAACAAGCGCAATCCTATGAGTAGTGTTAAGGGGTATGGCCAACAAAGGTCTTACTCTAGGATGAACAAAGTTTCTAAGGAGTCCTTGATATACGCTCAGTACGTGAGACACAAACCATGAACACCAGTCCATCACAAGTGTGAGTCGGGAACCCCAACGAGATACTGAAAGGCTCGGACCAACTCTTCATGTCTATCTAGGTATCACCCTAGCTTCAACGCTTTGCCCATTACGATGCAACTAGATTGGGGTACAACTTTGGCTCTCCCCCCTTTATATACCCCACCAGTACGCATGGTTGGGATCGTCCCTTAGGGTGATGAAATCCCCAAGCAGGTCTCACTAAGAGCAAGACACTAATCATTTCCCACTACCCCCTTTAGATCTGCACAAAAGTGCAAAGGGAGAGGGTGAAAATAAATTAATGTCCCCTTAGGGTAATACAAATAAAACAAACACAACAAGCAGCCAATATTACTTTCCCCTACTTATACTAAGTAAATAGATAAAGCTGTAAGGAAAGATTTCCAAAGAATAAAACAAAGGCCCTGCAAGCAAATGTTAGTTGTTTATCTTTTGCCCTTTGTGATTTGCAGCAAAAATACTCAAGATATTAGTAAGGAATCTGACTTCACTCACCAACAAAGAGTATTAGAGGATTAGAGCACAAAACAACAAAAGAAATAGACAAAAATGAAGCTAAAATTCCACTTTTTTACCTTCTCGAATGTTTTGTTAAGGGCAAATCTGCCCCTTTGTAGTGAAAAATGTTGAACTGGGAGGGTGTGTCCGCACTTCTGGAGAAAACAGTCAAAAACATTGAACAGCAAGGGCGTGTCCACACTTCTGCAAAAAGTAGTAAAAAATGTTGAACAATGAGGGTGTGTCCGCACTTCTACAGAAAAACATTCAGAAACGTTGAACAGCAAGGGCATGTCCGCACTTTTGCATAAAACAGTCAGAAACGTTGAACAGTGAGGGCATGTCTGCACTTCTGCAGAAAAATAGTCAGAAACATTGAACAACAAGGGCGTGTTCGCACTTCTATAGAAAACAGTCAGAAACATTGAACAACAAGGGCGTGTCCGCACTTCTGCAGAAAACAGTCAGAAACGTTGAACAGCGAGGGTGTGTCTGCACTTTTGTAGAAAAACAGTCAGAAATGTTGAACAGCGAGGGCATGTCCGCCCCTCTACAGCGCTCGCTAGGGAAATTCCGCCCCTCTGCAGCCTCTGGGAGAGTAAGTTCAGGCCTCTGTGACCTGAATATGCAAAAAAGCTAAACAACATAAAACATAAAAGAAAGAGACCCCTTTGTGGGTCCCACTAGGAGTGCCAGAAATGTGATCCCTTTAAAATGCTACTCCTAATGTGAGATGCTAAACAAAACTAATGATGCAATAACAAAAGCAATAACACTAAAAAAGGACACCTCAATAAGATTAGCCTAAGAAAATGATGAAGCAAAGAAGTAAGATAAAACAATTGATGATTGAAGTTGGTTATACCTTTCCTTTGCTACTCCTTCCTTGGTTGGCCCTTTGATTCTTGAAGAGTTGTGTGCTCCTTGGATGGCAATGGAGTTGAATGGATGCAAAATGAATTGATGATGCTAAGTTCTATGATAGATGGGAGCTCAAATGACAAATTTGCAAGAGTTTTGTTGCAAAATACTTGATCCCCCAAAATGGGAGAAATGAGGGGGTATTTATAGGATAATTGGAATTCTCTAGAGAATTCAACAGTTGAGATTGATCCAAAAAGATCAATATGAAGGGCTATGGTGAGTTGAGGACTTACAAGCCCTCACATCTTGACATGTGGAATGTGAAATGTCATAGAGTGGAGTGATGTGGAAATTAGGTGAAAGAGAAGTACATGAGGTGGATGAAGGACAAGTGTCTTGGGGGATGAGAAGATTCCTTGGAGGAATAAAAGTGAATTAAAAATTTACAATGATTGAAAGAATCTAGTGGATAAGAGAGGGTTTCCAAAATGCTGGAGATTTGTCACATGTGGGTGATGTGACAAGTCCAAGGTTCTAGAAGCCCTTGACACATGTGAAGTGACAAGTCAAGGCTTCTAGAATCTTGCATGGGGATGGGGAAGACCTTGGAAAGACAAAAGTGAATTAAAAATTCACATGGGGAAGAGAGGAATATTGGGCAAATAAATGTGAATTAAAAATTCACATAGAGAAGAGAGTCCAGGCTAAAAATGGTAAGTGGGAAGGTTGACCAGAAAAGGTAAGCCACATGTGGCTAATGATTCTGATTAAGGTTGTGTAAACATAGGATTAAGATAATTAATGAGAGATTAGGGACAAGTGAGAGATTATGGAGGATGTGACACTTAATCTTGATTAAGTGGTGCACATCCTAATCACAGATTAATTAATTTAAATTGGATTAAAAGAGGGTTATGGAGAATGTGACAAGGAGAGAGGAAAAAAGGAATTAAAATTAGTTTTAATCCAAATAGGTTAAATGACTAAATTAAACAAATTGTCTTATTTATTTAATTTTGAGAGGAAAAGGAATAAGGTGAAGTATTTAATTTATTTAATTACATACTTTAGTAACCTTAGGTAGAAAATGGAATAATGATTAAATAAATTATTTAATCACTATTAATGAAATAGATGAATAGAGTAGATGATTTCGATGATATGGAAGTGATCAAATCTGGATGTCTACACAAATATCATAGTGAAAATTTTATAATACTCTAATTCATCCCCCCCTCTTAGATTACTTCATCTTCCAACAATTCGTATCGGAGCATAGGGCCCTACATTAGGTATCATACCAAGGGTTGATTATAGGATTGGAACTCCATATTTCACATGCATAAGAAGGTTCCTCTATTACAAGAGCTCCTTTGTTTGATGGCTCTAATTATGTTTTATGGAAAATCAAAATGGAAACATATCTAATTTATATTGATTCAGATGTTTGGAATATTGTGCAAAACAAATATGATGTACTTGCATCAATACCCACTAATTTTCATGAGAAAATAAAATATTAAACAAATGTTAGAGATAAACATGCTCTTCTGTGTGGTTTGACAAAAGAAGTGTTTGCTAAAGTTATGCATTGTAAATCAGCCTTTTAAATTTGGAAAAAGCTTGAGAATGTGTATCAAAGTAATGACAAAGTCAAACAGTCCAAGATACTCAATCTTAAAAATTAGTTTCAAGAATTAAAACTGAAAGATGATGGAAATATTGCAAAGTATTTTCTAGGGGTAAATGAAATTGTAAATGCAGGAAGAGGTTTAGATGAAATAGTTGAAGAATTTGATGTAGTTAGAAAAGTGATCAAAAATTTGCAACCTACATTTGAGTCTAAGGTTTCTACTCTTGAAGAGAAGAAACATTTTAATGACCTTACCTTGGACAATCTACAAGGTATTCTAACTACATATGAAATGAGATCTATAATACTAGTTCTACATCAAAAGAAACTACCTTCAAGGCTGAAAAGAAAGAACTATTGGATGTTAGGGAATCTGATTTATCAAACTCAGAAGAAGCTCTTCTTGTCAAAAAACTCAAAAAGAAATATAAGGTTAAGCTTCCTTTTAATTTTTTTTCTTGTGGCATGTCTAGAAACTTTTTTGCTAAATGTCCTTACGGTGATCCAGCCAATGAGGATGAAAAGGCAAAAACAAATGATATAAGAAAAAGGCTTTTAATCCTAAAAAGAAGTTTAACTTCAAAAAGAAAAAGAGTCTCTTTAGCAAAGAAGACTCAAATGTTGAGACAAATGACTCACTTGGTGATGAACATGATACTTTATTCATGGCTAAAGTCAATTCGCAAAAGACTTCAAATAAAGAATCAGATAATCAATCTGTTTTAGAAGATGATAAAATAGATCTAAAAGGTGAAACTATATTTATGGCCAAAATGAATGAAATGGAACTGCAAGAAAATAGAATTGCAAAGACTTTTTCTTCTAATAAAGACTTGAATGGTTTTAAGAATGAACTGAAAATTTCTCTGAGTGAAGTTCAAAATTTGAAGATGGACCTAGTGTATCAAAAAATTCAAATTGAGAAAGATACTGAGAATCTAGTAAGTAAGATTCTAATCACTAAAAAGGAAATTACTGATTTAAGACTTCAAGTTGAAATTCTTAAGATTACTAGGATACAATTCAAATTCAAGGAAGAAAAGTGTTATATCTTAGAAATTAAAATCAACAATCTTAGAAAGGAATTTGATAATTTTACAGATCTTTTGAATAAACAAAGGTGGGTGATCCCATAATAATGGGTTACACTTTTTGGCCAAACTTGACATTGAAATCAACATTTTTCACTAGATCTTCACTTCTGTATGCCTATAGAAGCTAAACCATTAAGAATTTGAAGAGGAAGAAAACTAGTGATTTGTGATATTTTGTGTTGAGAATCTAATTATATATATTTTTTTTAAATGAAAAATAAATTGTGAATTATTTTATGTAGTTTTTATTAACTTATTTTTTTTACTAAACATCATTTTCAAAAACTATTGCTTACTTTCAGATGCATAAATTTTTTTATAGAAAGCGTACTATTCTATTTTTTTAAATACAGTGTTTTCAAACCATTATCTAGTGGATGGATATTTTTTCATAATTTTTTGTTGCATATATATTTTTTAATTAATTTTCTAATTCAGAGTAATTATAATTTGGATATATTATACTTTTAGTTGCATAACTTTTTTTTTATTCATTTGAATTAATTTATTCTTTTTTTTGTTGGAATAAGGACATCAAAAGCTAGTGTACATGCATTTTTAAGAAAAAAAATTCTCTTTTTTCCTATTTTTTCGTATGTGTGAAATAAAGACCTCGATGTTCATTGAAAAACCTACATTCACAAGAAATAAAAATTAAATATAATAATAAAAATAAATATATTTAAATATATACTTTTTGGGAAGCTTATAATAAGGAATAAATTTTTGCAAAAAATTAATTTTAAATAAATTAATTTGATCCCCTAAAAGGTAAATCAAAAGTGGTCTTTTATCAGCATTTTGATAGGTTTAGAAGAGACTCCATTATAGGTATAGTTTAAAACTATTGGCTTTCTATCCAAGCGGGTTTGATATAAGGGGGTTTGATCAAACCCTCTTCAATTAAATCCCTTAAAATGGAAACTTTCTAAGGCTTAAATCATTACATTTTCTAAAAATATGTGATTTGAGCAAAAATCAACACCCAGGTCTTATGAAGACAAGTCAGGTCTTGGTTATATGAGTGATTCAAGTGATTTTCTAGATGTAAATGTAAAAACCAAATATGGAAGATCTAGCTAAGCTTCCTACAAGAAGAAAAAGAATAGTCTTTCTAAGAAAACTATGTAAAGAAAAGTTAAGTTGGTTTGGTTGCCTAAAAGGACTAATGTAGAGCGAGAAGGTATCTTTAGTCAAACTGAATTACATGTTAAATTTGAAAATACATGGATCTTAGATAGTGGTTGTTCTCATTATATGACAGGGGACAAAATTATTTTCACTGAACTTGAATTTTGTGATTTTGGTTTAGTATGGTTTGGTAATGATGATTACATACAACTTATGGCAAAAGGTATGTTGGTTTTTGGTAATAACATTTTATTGCTAGATGTTTATTATGCAGCATGTTTATACACAATCTGTTAAGTGTCACACAAATATGTGATTAGGATTTATGTTTTTTTTTTATGAGTGTGGGTGTCAAATTAAAAGGAAATCAGGAGAAATAGTTTTTTCTAGTTCAAGGACACAGGAAAATATCTATGAAGTGACTAGTATGAAAGTGCTTAATCAGTTGAGGAGAAGCCTCTATGATCTTCCTCCCATTTATTTTCACTAATCAATCTTTGTGACTCTAGAGTGTGCTTTAAATTTTTATTTTATATCTGAAAGTATAAACTGCAATCAAATCTTTGCAATTTAGTTGGTTTTTTTGGAATAGTTTGTAATTTTTCTTACATGAAGGATTATGATTATGGCAAAAAGTTGTAGAATTTTTTTTTCTTTAGAATGAACTTGAGAATTGATATTAGTTGTTTGGTTAGTCAACACTTAGTTGTTCTATCTTCATAAAGAGGAAGTCTCTACGTTATGAGGAGAAAATTTTTGAAATTCTATGTCTGAGGAGATGGAGAAGAAATATTATAGTACTTCATGAAGTAATGTGGAACAGGGTTTCAAGGCTTCTCGAAACACTCTTGTCTCAATGCTTTTAAAAGTATACTAGGGGGAGACATTCTTATTTGTTTGCAACATTTGCTTCCTTAAGCATTAGTTCAACACATGGTTGCATTTGGGTCATCTTTGAATATTCCACTCGATGATATTCTATGTGTTTTGTTATTGGATTATGGTTTGGATTGAATATTGTTTGATATAACAGTTTCCTAATGCTTAGATTAATAGTTTAATTTGTTTCAGGTTTCACGTGATGATTACTTAAGACACGATAACATCAGTGAAAGAAAAATTTGTTGCTTGGACACATGTTAGTAATTAGTAGACAATTGATTGATATCAGTCACAATTTTTTAGTGGTATTTTTTTTTGTTCAAGATGTAAGGTGCTTGCAGGGGTATGGTAGCAATGCTAGCATTCTGACAGTGTGTATGCAGATGATAAAGTGATAGAATTGCATAACTTGATGATGTGGTTTTTGAGAAACATGAGTTTTTGACGATGTTTGCAAGAACATAGTCACAATGATTTGTATATTTCCTATCTATGACAGTTCTTTTTGAATGTTGATAGTATAGTATACTTGATGATAATAATTTTAGTTATCTCTTGCACAACTTTCACAAAAGACAATTCTTTGACAATGGAATAGTTGCTTTGGTATAACGGTGCTTTGTTGTTACTTGGTAGTTCATGTTATTTAGATTTCAGGTGAAAGTACTTTGTTGGTTCGCATAGTTGATCATTATTTTGTTGATATGGTTTAGGATAATTGGGCTTCATCTAAAACAAATTGAATAATTTTGTTTCTATTTATTGAATTCTCTTTATCCTTGTTCAAGTGTGGTACTTAGAAAGGAGTAATGATACCAGTTTTGATATATATTTTTATAACACTTCTTTATAGGGAGAGCTTAGTTCTACGTGTTTTTATTTACTGCAGCCGGCTTGTTGATTGAATAGCACTATATCATAGAGAGAGGTTTCTTTCATATTTCATGATACAAAATATTTTTGGTGATTGGTTATAATACAATTTGGTGGTCTATGCATTCACAGCTTGCCATTGATGTATGGCAGAGGTATTTATTCTTCGGGTTCTTAACAATGATATTCATTTGTGCTTTTGATAGTGAGTTTCTATTTGCAGGATGTGCAATTGATGTATACATTGATAAATTGATCTCCGAGTACTTGATTTTATGATATTTACATGTTGTCAGTATTATGGCTTGCGAGAGTTGTTGTATTTGCTCATGTGAATACAAGGTTCTATATGCAACAAAGTTAATTTCTTATGTCTAAAGCAATATTTTTCAGAAAGATATGTGTTGGTTGGCTTCAATTTTTCTATTCAGGTAATTTCACATTCTCTTATGTTCTTCTTTGTCATTGAGGCAAAAAGGGGGAGAGTTGATATGTATTTTTCCATCAAGGACAAAGGGGGATTTTGTTGACTTTCAATTGTTTTATTGTTTGTCCTTGATGTCAACATGTTTTATGATTTGTATAAATGATGTCAACAATGTCAATATTGATTATGGAATGCTTTGGAATTCACATTGTTTTCTCAATTTATTTGTAGTCGCATGTTATAGTTATAGGTATAAGATATTATATAGGTTCATAATGCTTTATGAAAGAGTTTTTTTTTTCAGTATGAACAGATCAAGGCAGAGAAGGCATATGTTTTATATCATTACAATAATGCATTAGTTGACTTATCATGGTTTGGTGTATAAGGTGGAATACTTTGATATAAAGCTCTTTGTTTTTTATCACATTGTTTCCAAGGCCTTGATGGTTCAGGTTCAAGTATATTCAACAGATATATTATTATAGTTTGATCTTGGTTGCATTGTTTTAACAAGTGACTGCACTGATTTAGGCAGTTTTGTTATTGATTCCTTTTGTTCTATGAATCTTGGTTGAGTTACATCATTGCACTCATGTTTATATAGCCATCTTGAACTCACATTACTTAGAAGCATTGAATTCATACTAGGTTCTTGCAATGTCATTTGTTTGATGGTTCTAATCATATTCATTTGGCCTACTACATGATTTTTTTTTCCAAAGGAGACTCAGCATGAGCCTTGACATCATATTCAACATCCAAAAGTGATCTAAGATATAAAGATGATCATTTCACGTAGAATATAATGTAGCCCTATCGGGTTTCCCTTAGTCTTTATTAAGGGGTGATAGTGATTTTGACTTGGAGTAAAGGCCATTGTATAGAGTTCTTGACCGCCACATTGCTTTGGACATATATGTTATCCTGATCATTTATCTCATGACATTCATAGAAAATTCATTTTTCTTATCATTCAATGGTTTATGGGCTTTATGGTTTTGTGATTGATTTCAGTCAATGGCTGACATAAGGTATGTGGAAATATTTAAAAGTCACTATGAAAGTGACATGACATCGACTATTTGGTAATAAAGTTCATTTTTTATTGTGGTTGATATTTGGAAAAGACTTGGAAATAGAATAATTTTTATTAGATGTTTATAGTGTCATCAGGTTGTATGCAAGTTTAGAGGTAATAATTGTGTCAACATCTATTGTAAATGTTTTGACAGAAGATTCGTATTCATTATGAGTTATTTTATTTAACATAACATAAATCAGTTCAGACTTCAAAATTAGTGTGTTTTGATGTTTTCAATTGACTTACTTCGAAGGTAAATGGAAGAAAAGCTATGGAAAAATAATTTTGTGAAGGGTTTGGAACCCTACCCACCATGAGAAAATTGTAGACCTATTTCTCCAGTCAGCCAACAGGGTAAAGAACTAACTCCAAGATGAAAGGTAGTGTAGATAGGTAAAATGGTCAACAACTTGCTAACTGTGAGCTTTTCAAAGCTTGAAAAAGGAAGTTGAACAAAGAATAATGTTGCTTTTCTACCACATAGTTATAGTTTATCTCAATAGACCTTTGTGGTTATTTTTTTGTCTTCCTCCCACTATGAATAGTTAAAGATATTTTTTGTTTAAGGTATTAAAAGGAAGCTTAATCTCTTGTTGGTTTACTTGAAAGAAATTTTTTTTAGAGCTTCTAGTTTTCATTTCACTCCAAAACAAATCTTATGGGGTTTCATTCTTTAACCCAAGTTGATTTTTCTAATTAGATTGCAACTGTATTCAAAAGTTAGTTTCCTCTTTGAAGTATATTTTGGAAAGATGATCATGAAGGGTTTTTTTGTGGGAACTTGAATAGAGAAAAGATTGTGTGTAACTTGAAAAGAAGAAATATTATCATGTTCTTAGTTTTTTTGGGACACTAATAAGTGAACATATGTTTTTAAGTTTAATTGTATTGAAAAACTATTTGAGGAGTTTTGAGATGTTATTGCAAAATAGAAAGAATATTTTGTCATATTCATACAACATTCTTCATTGTCATCATTGAATATCATTATTGTCTTCTATTGAAATATAGAGTTCCAAAATCTGCACTTCTAGGGTTTTGATAGGATGTTATAATTGCAATGCTTTAAAAGAAGTTGGTGCTAGGTGTTCCTAAATTGGTAAAGGAGATGGTGCTCCTATTGAAGTTGGTGCTCTTTTGAATGAAAACAAATATCAATCTACAAGTGGTTTTCTACACCCCAAGAGGGGTTTTCCACTTAGGAAAATATCATATTGTGTGATGAAATTTGTGCATTTTATTTTTCAGCTCATGTCAGTACAGATACTCTGATACTTGTATACATGTCTAAATTTACAATAAAAGTGTTCAAATCTCATGCATAAAGTTATGTGAAAATAAAATATGAACAGTTAAATTATGCATTGACATGGTTAAGTAAAGTCTTTGTGATCGGTTATTCTGTTGTGAAAGTTCATTGACCTATCCATGTTCACTCTACAATTAAAAGGTTACATAAAATTGTTTCAAGTTATTAGTTCAAGTTGGTCTTAGTTCATGTTGTAAGTCAACTGAAAATTTTATAATACTTTGATTACATCATCTTACAACAAAGCATCATATCGATGTCATGTTGGTCATTGAGGCACCAAAACCTACCTCCTTGGCCTCCTTTGGCTTTCCCATGAGCCCAAACTTGCCACACTTGAATTTATTTTGTTACTCATATGTCTTGATGTAATTTGAACTTAATTATCAACATAATAGATTTAAATGCTTTAAATGGACATTTGAAACAGTTATTAAATAGTTAGTATTTATGAACTAATGATGTTATTTTATTTTGACATGGTATATCTATATGTTTATCAAACTAACCAAATATTTAAAATTTTATGAGAAATTAGAACAATTTTGCAAGTGCTCGAGGTGTAAGAAAAGGTGGATCTAGTATTCTATTTTGACTAGTTAAAGGTTGGGACACTTTTTTTCCTCCACCTAATTAAGAGTTTATTTTTAGTAATGCATCACTAGTGTGAGCTTCTTCACCTCTTATTAATTTGTGAACATTCCTGAATTCAACCATAAGATGAATCAAAAGAAAATAAAAGAAAAATAATATTTAACCAATTTAAACCTATCCCTTACAATTTAGGAACAAAACAAACAAATAAAAAAATGAAACATAAGAAAATAATTTAAAAGAGAATGTACATTAAAAATAAAGGAAAATGAGAGAAAAGAAAAAATAAAAAAACCAATTTAAGAGAGAAAAACAAATAAGAAAAAGAAATAAATCATGAGAAGGAAGAAGTCATGGCTTTTCATAAGAGCAGGATGGTTATTTTAATTTCATAATACCAAAAATAGCCATTATTTATGAGGAGAGGGGAACATAAATTATGGCACATCTATGTCATTGTGAAGATATGAAATCCATTCTTCAAAGGCATCTAAAATATCATACGTATGGGTAAAATGGATGCACAACTCACCATGAAATCTATACGACGCATCTTGGAAATACATGTTGCTAAAAAGGTAAAAGATAGAGGCATGAGAGGAAGGAGGTAAAAGGAGGAGCAACAGAGGTGTTAAGGGACAATCAAATTCATGAGAAGCCCAAACATAATAGAGCTATTCCCATACAAGTTGCAAATGCCTTACAAATTTCTCTTTTCTTGTTGAGTTTAGAAAATATTTGTGTTCTTATTCTTCCTTCAAAATTAACTAGTATTAGCTTAAGGGTTAGTTGTAAGATGAACTATGTCAATATGAAAATAATTTATCAGGATTCTTTCACATTTGTACTCCATCTATGATTTAAACTATAAATGAAACAAAATAAAAAATCTATCTAGAACCCAATGTTGCCTCTAAAAAATGTAAATACCAATCAAAATGTTAAATCCTCAATAGGTTTGTTGCATATGATAAAATTATAAGAGGTGTATTTTACGAGTCTAGTTATGCTTGAGATTTCTATATTTAGTTCAAAATCCTAGACGCATATAAAAAATGTTAGTGTTCAATATTCACCTTAAGTATAATGGTTCAAAACACTCACAAGATAGATTTTATCATAGAAATGAATTGAAATCATTAGATTGAGAAACTCAGTCTAGAGTTATAAATTTATTATATTTCCATTTAAATATTACGACTTGTGTGTATGATAAAAAGCCTTTACAACATAAAAAATGCAAAACTAAATCTCAAGAGCATAATCTCATCCTTGATATAGATTTATAAAGAAACTATCAAATGAAGAATTTGTGTGGCCTACATATATAGTATTCTCATAGGTATGGGAAATTACCTTTATTAAAAAGTAATTATCATCATTTTTTCAGATATTTAAGGTTAATTATAGACTTTCATAGCATATTATTTCATTAATATCTTTCCTTATTCTTCTCACCAAGGGTATGGCCTTGAAACTAGTAGAAGACCATTATTTCTCTTTTATTATTTTAGTGCATATATGATGAATAAACCTTCTCAATACATACAATAGTGGGAGTCTTCCTTTGTTAATAAGGAGACTTCTACACTCAAATTGAATGAATTTTATTCAAGACCAAAATAAGGGTTGGGGTGTTAACATATCTTTATATCATTTTCATGAACCTATAACCCTACCACTAGAGGAGGAATATTTCTCATTATTAAGTCAAGTTGAACTTGTCACATGGACAATGATTGAAAACTAAGGAATAAATATACTTAGGACTTTAAAAAAAATTGAGGGAAAATTATATTATATTCATAATAAAAAATATTTGTTAGGATGAATAACACCATTGACACCTTGAAACCACAATACCACCCACCATAGGTGGGTTCTTGTATTTACAAATGAACTAAATATTAAAAAAGAGTAGTTCTAGTGAAGTCTATGATAAATTTATGTTTGTGTAGGCATTAAAATTATCGTTATTGATATCATATACCTGATTTTGATTTACTAACATCATTTCTCCCTAAATCACTTCTTTACTAACCAATTAATTCAATAATCCTTATTTAATTAATTCATCAATTTTCCTCTTTTAATTAAATAAAACAACTTTATTTGATTAAATCATCATCTTCTTTTGATTAAATAAATCAATTTTATTTAATTAATCCTAACATTCCTCTTTTTAAATAAATCATTTTATTTAACAAATTTGTCTCCTTTAAATTGAATAGATTAACCTTTATTTGATTTAAATTCTAATGTCATCTCTTTTAATTGAATAAATTGAACTTTATTTAATTAAAGGTTATATCTCAAATTCCTCTCATTTTATTTTAAATAAATCTAAATATCTAAATAAAATATCAAATCAAACTAACTTCCATGCAAGTTAATTAAATCCTCATTAACTCCTAACACTAATCCTATTTTCCTAACACTAATCTGGTATCTCTTTGGAATATTCCCTCGATTTCAAATCTCCCTTCCAAAAGGACTTGTCCTCCAACATGAAATTTATGGCTCTTACATATCCTTTTTCTTGAGCCAAGTGGCATTACCTCCTCTTTCACATCTTCTTCCACAAGCCATGTTTCAAAATTCAAATATCCACCTAATTGCATTAATTTGCACATTGATCAAAATGTGTTCCACCTCTCTATTGATACCAAGAGTTTACCAACTTGGTGACTTATTGATCTAGACTTGAGACTTTGACGATTGAGCATTTACTTTTAAACTTGCTAGACTTGCTTCCAACTGACTTACCAAATGGTGAAAATGACGATTGATTTATTAGTCCAATGATGATTATTTTGGGTGAGAGCGAGATGACACGAGTGCACCATTTTGGGTTTTTTTCAAATATTTGGATGTTTTTGGAATTTTTGAAACATTTTGAGGCTGTTTTTTGGGATTTCGAGCTTTTTAGATGTTTTTGGATTTTTTGTTTTTTGAATGTTTTTGGATTTTGATATATTTTGGATTTTTCGTTTTTTGAATGTTTTTAGATTTTGATATGTTTTAGATTTTTTTGAATGTTTTTGGATTTTTGATATGTTTTGGATTTTTTGGAATGTTTTGGATTTTTTTGGATATGGATATGTGATGATATTAGTGCTTTTCTTTGAGATTTTTTTGAAAACCAAGTTAGGATTGATTGATCAAATTGATGGATTTGTCGATGATAACACTTTTGAGGATACAAAAAAATGCAAGGATAGTGTTTAAGCAACATGAGGATTATGATGAATTCATGATGATAACATTGTTGAGGATACACAACAATGCAAGGATAGTGTTAAGCAACACAAGGATTGGTAAGGATATCTCGAGATGATGATGAATTGATTCGATTTTGATTGATCAAGATTTTGAAGCTTGATTTGGAACAAAATTGTTTTGATGATTTGATGTGACGCTAAAGTACAAATTAGATGTGACTGATATTTATTTTTTTGTATTGATGTTCAATGAAAGATAAAGCTTGATAAGGAACATCCTCTTGTCAAAATATGCGATGGGCTAGTGATTTGGATTGGTTGTCACAAATTATTAAATAATTTGATTTCACAGTTTCCAATGTTTTGATCACCACATAAGTTAGAGGATATAAATCAAGATTCATTCCCGAAGCAAGATGTAAATATTTTCCCCTAGTGTCTAGCAATGTTTGAAATGCCATGGATGGATGCTTGGATAGATGTATGGATGGATGGATATGGTAAGCATGCAAAGGATACCAAGGATTATCTTGCGATAAGATAAGGTGTTTAAATAGAGGATGCTCATTTGGATAGTGCTTCATGGCTCAGATAATGTTGGATTTGATAGGATAAATAAAAATGACCCATGTCAAGATGTTTACAATAAACAAGTGTAAAGTGTGCACCAAACTTTTATCAAGATCAAGATAATTTGGACTATGGATATAGATGGATGAAAATGAATTGGATAAATGGTTTATGGATGAATGGTTTTATTATGGATAAAATAGATGGAATGTTGGATTTATTATATTTGGGATGAGATGCTTCCAAATGAACTAGTGCACGCAAATTCTCGATTCTACACATGACACATGTTTGCCAAGTTTTCATCATGGTACCTTTCCAAAGTACCATCGAAGTGGTTTTCACTAGAGGAATATTTTTTTAGCTTTATTGTTTTCAATCCTTTTTCTAATTTTTTTTTTGGATTTTTATATTTTTTGAATTTATTGATTTTTTTGAAAGATCTTAAGTTCATGTCAAACCAACAGGTGGTTTCGATGTAAATTATTCTATCATAATGTGCCACCAATGTCCTACTTGAATAAGCTTATTTTCTAAGATACATGCACTTGAAAGAAAATTTTGAGATTCCTGGTCTACTTTGTTGACACCGAAGTTAACTTTGTCTTTGTGCACACATCGTGATAGAGTGCCTTTTGAATCCTTATGATGAATGGTTGTTTCCAACACATGGTCAATGTGAGATTTGGATATTATGTGTTGAGGTGTGGATGGTGGAGTGTGTTTAATAATACAAAATGGACTGGTTGACAATTTGAAACCTTTGACTCTCCAAACTTGGGAAGATGAGCAATGATGAATGGATACAAAATTGTACACGAAATTAGGACCAACTGCTTGATATAATTTGTACATCATTTGGGAAGATTATTTTTCCTTTTTGGACATCTTTAATGGATAATTTTCCCTTTTGTATTTTTCCCCATAGTTTTTTTGATTGATGGAGTTTGATAGGGGTAGTTTTTCCTTATATTTCTTAGTACCCATGTGTATTTGATTTGTCCATTATGCTTCTCAGATTATTTTTCTTTAATAAGATTCTTTGTGCTTTGATTCAAATCTTTATTTTTATGTTGATCCCAATTCATGGATGGGGTGATGGGTGGATGAAGATTCATGACGTGGTGAGTTGTAGTATTGAAATTGGTTTCATCATAAAGATTCTTCATGCTCCCTATGTTGACATTTTCTTGAGAAGGAGTTGTTCTTAGTCTTATAGAGGTATTACTGATATGTTTATATCCCTTTATTGTTGAATAAAAAAGACCTTGATACTTATGGTTGGCAATAATTTGCACTGTTCTAGGATACCCTGTTAATGTAGGCCTAATCCTTTGCCTTGATAATTCATCTATTAAAACATTTTATTTACAATAGGATATGATTTACCTTAGAAAAAAGGTGGTAATCCTCCTCTGCTCTGTGGTGGATCTTCAAAGGTGATAGCTTCTTCATTGATAAAATACCTTTCCCTTAAAAAGGTAAGTGATCCAACTTTATAAGTGATAGCATCCTCCATCTATGAGATACATCCTAATTGATATCTTTGGCTTGATCTTTTGAAATATATGTTTTTAATGCTTCTTCAAGAGGTATTTAAGATTCACTGTCTACATTAAAGTCTTTCTCATGATCCATTTTTTATATGCCTTCACAAGAATTTTTTGATTCACCACTTTTGTAGGAGCCTTCTTCATGACCCATTCATGATACGTCTTTAGCTGATTCTTTCTCTTGAACATTTGCACAAATTTTAAGAGTAGGAGAATCTTGTTCCTTGGTAATGACGTCAAGAGTATGGGAATCTTTCTTTGAATGAAGATCATCTACGTGTTCATCAAAAGAATTCATCTCATGGGTTGATGGAGGAGTATGTGCTATATGGATATGGTCATAATTTTTGACATCTTGTATAGATAGGAGAGTTCCCATTACATCATTACATAGTATCTTGGAGATACAAATTCTTGATCTTGATTAATTTTTAAATTGCTTTAAACATGCTTTGTATCAAGTTCTTGACATGGGTCAATTACAAAGGATGGATTGCTTACAAAAGATTCTTGCATATCATCATTAGGTATGGGAAGTGGCTAAATATCCTCTTGATCTTTGAGTGGATTTTGATCAAGTGTTGAGTTGAGGATCTCTTTAGTATCTATGACCATTATTTCAAAGGATGTCAATATGTCTTGGGAAGGACCATTGCTAGACCTTGATAGAAGATGTTGATCATGCTTTGGAATACGCTCTTGAGATATGCCCTCTAATTCATTAGGTGATGCAGAGACATTGTCAACATGATCATTGGTGCATAGATTGTGGATTATGTCAATGGGTCACATAATGTTAACACGTCTTGAAATAGATCACTTAAAAGTGGCTCTTGATGAATGTTGATTTGATCATTGGATGGGGTAGACATATCTTCCAAATTCTCATTGATGGATTGATTTTGATCATTGTCCTCAGTAGTTGTGGTGGAGATATTGTCAAATTTTTCAGCCATAAGATCAAATGATGTTGATGTTTCTCGAATTGGATCATTGTTGGGTTTCATTGGTGGGCTTTGATCATGAATGAAAAGTGACTCTTGATATATGTTTATTTGATCGTCGGAGGAGATGGAAACATCTTCAAGGTGCTCATTGATCAGTAGTTGTGACTGATCTTTGAGATGTGATGATTGATCTTTGAGATGGTGTGATTGGGTTTTTTATTGATGTTGTTGATACCCCACCTCTTGATATTGGACATATTGTTCTTGATGTGGTCATGGACCTAGCTCAATGCTTTGATGACATGGTTCAAGTAATGGAAAAGTGTATTGATTCTATGGTGGAGATGTCTCTTGGGTGATATGAATCAATGAGTTTCTTGAGTGTAGCAATTTTATTTCATAAGATTTGATCTTTAAATTCTCGATATCATTGATTTGGTTATTGACCAAGCATATCTTAAATGTATACTTGTGGTGTTTGCATGGAATCATGGATGGATTGATCTTGAACAATGTTCAGATTTGGTATGATGTTTAGATTTTACATTATTGGTTGATATTGAACATTGTTTTGGTTTGGAAACATATTGCTTTGATTTGGGTAACTTTGATTTTGCATGGTGTTACCTTGACTTGGATCAATACATGGATTTGTCAATATATTTCTTGGATTTTGAACAACATTTGTATTATTTGGAAACATATCTATCCCAAAGTTTACCAAGAATGGATTTGGTGGGATAATGTTGTTTGGAAGACTCATCCCTTGATTGTCTTGTTGATAGATTTGTAAGTTTTTGCTTTGATTTAAATATACCATACGAAAAGGTGGTCGAAAATTTAGATTGGGAAAATGCACATTTGTATCGTTGAGATTTGGAAGAGATAATGATACCATGTATGGATTGCATAAATGTGAGTTTCATTAATCAATTTGAATTGTGAGACTTAGATAGTTTGGTTGACTTGGACTACTCATGATGAATGAATCAAGTATTCCATGTTCCTCTTTTATTTTGACCACATTGCAAAAGTGAACCTCTAAGGTGTTTAGGACCAACGATGAGATGAAAGATGAAAGGGTGAGTGATATGGGTGTTTGAAATTTTAGGAACTTTGGAGGAATATTATACTTCAGGATTTTGGATTTTGATTTGGATAATGGACTCATAAATCCCAAGATGTTGGATGTTATCTTGAGGTAAAATTTTCCACATAGGTGATAATTAAACTAAATGTGTGAGGAAGGATTCATCCACACACACGTAACTAAACAAATGATTTTGATTTGTTTTGACGGTGTACCCAAGTCTAGATAATGGTGTTTCTAAATTTCAAGAATTTTTTTGGTGGGATGGGATGATAAATGTTTTGAATGGATGAAGTGTTTTATTTTATCCTAGATGAACCTAAGAGGAATTTGGTTATGGGACCAAGGTAGTGAAGACCAATATTTTCTCTAAGAGTAGTTCAAACTAGAAGACCAATGTTTGAATGGAAAACCATATGACCAAAAGATACCAAGCACTGTGTGGGGTTCAATTGGAGTTAATCTTGGTTAATGAATTGGTTTTACCACATCCACTTCTTGCTTTGTTTTTCAAACTGAATGTCTATGTCTCGATTCATTTTCATCCCACAAAGTCCATTATGTGAAAATCAAGGTTTCAAAATAATAGTTTCCTAGGTTGACTTTATCGAGAGAAAATTGAGATGTAAATCCAAATACTTAGAAACCTCTAAGGATAAAATCCCTAGGGAAAGCAATAAAACTTAAATTTTGTCAAAGGTATTTTCCCCTCCTACATGGTGTGAAATTTGAAGACTTTGAATGTTGAATGTTTGTTTTCAATTGTTTTGAGACACAAGAATTTTTTTTTGATTCCAAGAGCATGCACAATATTAGGATGAAAAGATAATATTTGTTGGGTTCCCACTTGGATAAATCCAGCTACACATATTTAGTGTGGATGATTATATGGTTGACCACAAAAGCTCCCCCTTACAGTGCACTCACTTTTTGGGTTAGCCAAGCATTAGTACCCATGAAACTCCCATGGCATAATTTTCATCTCTACAACATAACCACATGTTACGTGGGGTGGCTTCAAAAGACGTGACCTTTTGCACCAACAAACATAAAAAAGATTTTAAATTTTCTAAACAAGGGGCTTTAATGTAGTCATTACTTCTAGCGCCACATGTAAGCACCACAAATATGCAAACAACTTAAACTTCAACACTCGTTATCATGGGTTAGTTCAAACTATGCAAACATAATAGTGCTCCTATGAAATAATCCATCACGCCTCATAAAATTACAACATAGATTAATTGAAAGCTTAAAGAAGGATAATGCATACATATTCCATAGTGGATTGGTACACCCTTGATATGTAAAGAAGCCCTTTCCCAATCCTAGATAAGCTTAGATTATGGTAATGGAAATGGGATGCAAAATGATGATCAACTCCAAACTGTTGATAGTAAGAATGCTCAAATTGTGGATCAAGTTGTGGAGGATTAAATCAATAGAAAGGGTATCTATTTATAAAATATAATGATAGAAGAATGCAAGATGGGAGGAATGTGGGATAAAATATAATCTAATGGAATTGTTCCACTTACCAGGTTGAGCACATTTTGATCTATGTGCAAGTTTGAATTTTGAATTTGATGAAGTGACATGCTTAGGGGGGATGAAAGATGAGTTAAATGCCAAGTTTGACTTGTGTAAGAGATATTTAAGAGAAATGTAAAAGCTCTGAAATTATTTGTTAGATGGGAAATTCAAATTGAGAGAATATTCCCTCAAAGATGCCAAGTTTGAATAAAAATGAAGAATTCATCAATCAATTAAATTGATTTATGTACACAAGTTCCAAAATCCAGACAAAAGAGGATTAGGATTATCATTACTCGCAGTTTGATTAATTGAAGTGAATATTAGTTGATTTTGACCTTTGACTTAGATACTTGGATTTATTTAAATCAAATGGTAGGAAATTGATGCATTAGTAATTTAATTAAATAAATTTGATCTATTTAATTAAATGAGGAACATTTGAAGATAATTATTTAAAATTGATTTATTTGATTTAAGGAGGATGACTTAGGATTTAATTAAACAAAAGATTATTTATTCAATTTTTCAATTGCTCGAGGTATAACAAAAGGTGGATCTAGAAACCTGTTTTGGGAATGACCCTCAAACTCAGTAACCTAGTTTGACTAGTTGAAGGTTGAACAAATTTTGTTACTCCACCCAATTAAGAGTTTATTTTCTACTAATTCTTGACTGGTGTGAGCTTATTCACCTTGTTGATAGGTAAGTTAATCCTCTTATTACTTTGTGAACATTCTTCAATTCAAGCATAAGGTGAATCAAATGAAAATAAAAGTAAAATAAGATTTAACCAATTTAAACCTATACCTTACCATTTGGGAATAAAATAAACAAATAGAAAAATAAAACATCATTAAATAATTTAAAAGAGAATTTAAATTAAAAATAAAGGAAAATGAGAATAAAAAAAGAGAAAAAAAATTTAAGAGAGAAAAAATAAAAATTAAGAAAAAGAATTTAATCATGAGAAGGAAGAAGTCTTGGCTTTTCATAAGAGAAGGAGGTTAATTTTCATTTCATCATGTCAAAATAACCATCATTTATGAGGAGAGGGGTAAACAAATTATGGAACATCTATGCCATTTAGAAGAAATGGAATCCATGCTTCAGAGGCATCTAAAATATTATGGGTGAAATGGATAGACTACACACCATAAAATCTATACAACCCATCTTGGAAATATATGTTGTTAGAAAGGTAAAATATAGAGGTATGAGAGGAAAGAGGAGGAGCAACAAAGATGTTAAGGGAGAATTAAAGGTACGAGAAGCCCAAACTAATAAAGTTATGCCCATACAAGTTGCAAATGCCTTACAAATTCCTCTTTTCTTGTTGAATTTAGAAAATATTTGTGTTCTTATTCTTCCTTTAAAATTAATTGACATTAACTTAAGGGTTATTTGTAAGATGAACTATGTCCATATGAAAATAATTTATTCAAATTCTTTAACATTTGCACTGGACATTTATTCTTTAAACTATAAATGAACCAAAACAAAAACAAACCTATAACCCAATTTTACGCTTCAATAATGTAACTACCAATAAAAATGTTAAATCCTCAATAGTTTTGTTGCATGTAAATAAATGTTTTCCTTAGATTTTTGAGTTGTCGGTCCTCACTCTTTTCCGGCTTTAAACTGATTCATGCTCAAATAAACAATGTTGCTCCAAAAGCACGTAGTACACATGTCAGCTGAGAAAAGTTTATCTATAAATCCATTCTCATGATACTAAAAGTCCCCATATGTTCGACACGTCATCTTTTTCTTAAGGTAGTTTGTTTGTTTTGCAGAGAGATCTTTTTGGATGGAGCTTGTTAGAAAATGACATGTACTTTTCTTTTGGAGTAGAGCTTTGAAGTCGGTGGCATGAACCAAAGTATTGATGAATTGTATTTTTCCAAGATGCACTTTTACAATCTGATCATTCTCTGATATTTATCTTTACTAAAATATCTAAGGAGCCATTAATATTGTAGTTTGGACTTAATGAGAAAAGATCATTGTGACCTAAGCAAGATCGAGGATTGGATTGTGAGCTATTAGGCTAAGCCATCTAGTAGTTTATGTTTCCAAAATGTTTTATGGGGGTGCTTTATTTTGTTGGCTATAAATAGAGGGTGGCGAGTTGTTTTAAGGGTTGGAAGAATTGTCTTAAGTGTTTTCTTTTTAGGATAGCTATAGGGATTTTTTCATTTTAGAAGTAGACGGTTACAGAGTATCAATATATCTCTAGAATTTTATATTTTTAATGTTTGAAGTATCATCCGATTGACATCTGACTTTTACTTTTTTTTATCATATTTAAAGTTTGAACTATTTTTTACTTTTTTTTTATCATATTTAAAGTCTGAACTATTTATAAGAGATTTTTAAAATTGTGCATGATATAGTCTTTGTTAGGTTTCTTATTTATCATTATTCCAAGATTAAATAATTCTATTAAGCTTATGTTGATAATATCAGTTGCTAATTTTTATGTTTTTAAGATTTTGTGATGAATAATTAGCTTTCAAAAAATAGACTATCTTTTAGAGTTTTTCATTCTATGTAAAATTTAATATGTCTTCATATTATGCTGTAAAGAGAAGGGTTTTATGAGAGATTGGTAGATCGTTCTTATATTTGATGGACCTAAATGGGTGCTTCCCATGAGAAGATTTGAATAACTGCAATGTGTTCTCATTAAGCCTTTGTTTCTTGTTCTCTTCTCAACAATAGAGAGTTTGTGGAGTTTTTGTCCATCATATCAGTTATAAGAAGCAATTTGATGTTGTAGACATTGTAAAATCTTTGATGCATCACCCTTTTATGTTTTAAATCACATTTATTTCTACCTCTTTCTCCAAAACACATAGAAGAGATTGATTTCTATAAAAATCTTAGAGGTACTCATTGTGACACAAATTAGTCCCCCACTCGTTGAATTTTCCATAATACTATTGGAGATGTGCAAGATTTGAAGATAAAAATTGTTTTTCTATCATCTCTAGTGGACAAGATTTTGGAACGTCTAATTAGAAGTCAAAATAACTTTAGATCTAACTAAGAAAAGAGGCTGAAAATTTTATGCCCAAAATCCAAACAAGAGCATCTTCAAGAGGCCATTTCTAGTTCAGCCAGTTACATGCTTCAACATCAAGGAGAAGAAGACTTACATGTTTTGTATCACATCCAATAAGTAGTTAGGTAAGGATTTCTAGCCCACCATCTAGAAGCTTACTAGCATTTCGACTTAGTGCTATAAAAATAATCCATTACTACTTTGAGGTCTAAAATGAAATGTGTCTTCTTTGTTTTGTAATATTTTTTTACAAAGTAATTGTTAAGGCCAAAATCTACACCCTGTTAAACTATACAATTTTAACAACCTTGCCTAACATGGGATTCATTTCTGCATGTGGGAAATGCGTAACTAGAAATGAAACCTCCGGATTCTAGGCCGGTTCCTATTGGATAATCACTGATAACTCCACAAAACTAACCTGAACTTATGGGGAAAAAGATAGAAGTTACTGAAATGAACCTAAGATCTTAAAATCTAAACTAGAGAACCAGGTGATGCACCAAATATGATGTGAGAGCTCAAATACAGGTAACTAAGAAGTATCACTTAAAATATCTGAGTGAATACAAAACACTTCTATTCTGTATAGGCTTGCATAAGTATTTTGTAATAAAGTCTAGAAAATGAACCAGAATAAGGAGGAAAACAAATGCCTCTCTTATGAGCTTCACCCCTTAAGACATGAACTACAACCTGCAAACATAAATACTTTTCTGCAACTAGGTGTTTGGGCGAGACAAAATAACATGGAATAATGACAATTCACTAATTATCTTTATCAAATCACCTATAAATACACATAGAATTGCAAAAAGAAGAGAAGGCTCCAAAACAACTTCAGATAACATAAACTCAGCTGCTGTCACTTGTATTTGATCTTCCAAAAAGAGTTACAAAGTCTGCACCAAAATGCTAAGGACACGAAAATGTCACATAAGCCTCCTCTGAATAATCAGAACTGGTTACAATGAATGAATAACAAGACTTTATAGGAAAAACCTACAAAATTCAGAATTGCACTTTGGGTCCAAAAATCAAAGTGATGTCAAACTCTCCTCCAAACAAGGTAGACCAAAAAATCTCCACTACTTGCATACCTTGAGCAAAATCTGCTTTTAATGCTGGACTTGACTACTTGGCACTAAGTCTTTGAAAGTCATTAAATGACTTCAACTTGTATTTTAAAATATTTATTAAACCTTGCAGCAAGTCTTTGAATGTCATTAAATGATATTAAATGTGATCTCAACATGCATTTCAAAATATCTGAATTTTATCAAAATGATCAAAGGCTTTGAATGTCATTAAATGACATTAAATGTGACCTCATCTTGAAATTCAAACATTTATTTCCTTATGACTATCATTTTTTTAAAAATATCTAGAACATTTCATTTTTGCATTTTAAATATCTTTATTTAAAATGATTTATAATTTATCATTTTAATAAAGATTTACATTTATTAAATGCAAGTATGAAATGTTTCACTTGAAGTTCTATTCTTGCATTTAATAATATTATTTATTCAAAAATGATTTATAATTTATCATTTTGAACAAATATTACAATTCTGAAAAGAATGCAAAATGATAGGATACCTTACTTTGCATTTTTTAAAAATTATTCAATCTTTATCAAAATGATTTAATAAATCATTTTAAATAAAGATATGATTTCTTTAAAAAAAACAAATGCAAAGATAAAGTGTTTTAGATATTTAATATAGTCATTTTTTGATTTGAAAAACATATCAAAATAAAATAAAAGGCTAAGAAGCCACGCCTTTGCATAAGGAAAGAAGATTTTTTTTTAAAAATTGAAAATAAGGAAAAGCCTTTCCTTCACGTACGAATATCACTTAGGGTTAATACCCTAAATGAAGTCAACATTTTCATTTCATTTTGTTTTACTTCGATGCTGGAAGGGTGCCGCCACTATGGAGAACCCTAGCCACGCATGAACTGGAAGTCTGGCTGTGGGTTGCGGATGCGATTAAAGTCTGCATTCTTTTCTTCTGAAGCTTCGGCTGAAGCTCGTGTGGATGGTAAGTTCGATCTTTTTCCCATCGAAACTGGTTTTCTCCTGTATTTTCGAAGCTTTTGAAGCCTTTGCTGGGCGCGGCCAGGCATATTTCTGTTATCTTTGTAAAAATGATTTATGTCTTTGCTGTGTGTATGCCTATTTTCATGCTTGGCCGCCATGAGTCTTTTCATTTCGAGCTCTCCACACGAACCTGGGCGCGGCCTATGAGTCTTCTCATTTCGATACATGGTGAGTTCAGCCTTGCTACGCTTTTCTCTCTATTCATAATCGAAAATCTGTGTTTTCTCTTCTACTGGGTCTGACCCTTGATGTGCCTCACACTTTTTGCATTTTTCTATAAAAACCTTACATGGGTATCCTCTGTTTGAAGCACAAACTGTATTTTCTGTCTGCTGAAAATCTCTTGCATGGTTAAAAACTGGAAAATAACAAGAATGTGCATTCTGTATAAGATTTAAATCTGGTATTTGGAAACTTTGAAAGAATCTTTTCGTTTCTATATTTTATCAAAATGATCAAATGTGGCTGCAATCCATTTCTAAGCTTTGACTTACGAATATGTTCTGCAAATAACGTGATGTTGCCTTTGTGATCATGATAAAAAGAAAAACATCATCATGTTAGCTGTAACTGATGCAAACAAAATGTATTGATTTTTTTCTGCTCTTTCAGCAACTTAGCATTGTGACCTTCATCAGCTTGGCTATAACGTAACATAGTGATATGAGTGGAAAAATACATATTTGTTCCTATGTTTGCTGCTCTCTTTTATATATTTTTGATATCTTACAGAATACTCAGCAAGATGGCATAATGTTGTTTTCATGAAAACTGAAAATGATGCATTCTGGAAATGAATTTAAAATATAGCACTGCTGTTGTTTACTTTTGCATACCTTTGTACTGAATTTGCAAAAAAAATCTGCATAACATAACACAATAGATTTTCATAATGTTCATATGGCACAAAACATTTGATGAGCTGGGCTCAACCCTTGTGGGAGCCACATTTAACCCCACTCATCACGAAACTGATAAAAAACAACAATATTGCATTTCCTGTTTCTGCACATGACACAAACAAGTTAGTAAAAAATGACAGATTCAAAGGGTTCTTTTGATGTTCTGCTTTTCTTCATCATCTGGTGAATGCATTACTGAATGGGATCACATCTCTGTTGGTAGCGTAGGGATAAGGTAGGAACTGATTTGTCATTGCTCTAACGCCGCCCCTCACAATTTTTGCAGGTAAACCTTAAAGCTGGAGCTGGCTGTGATACCAAAGCTGGACGAATATTGACACACAGCTTCAACAATGATTCGTCATTCCAGGCAATGACGAATCACCTTCTTTCCTTGTTTTTACTCTATTTTCAGTTGTGTGTTCCTTTTCCTTCATGTATTCAGCATTTGATTTAAAATCAAATCAGGTTACTCCCACGGCTTGTGTGGGACTTCAGCTTTTACAATATGAATAAAAACAGCATTACTTTGCAAGCATATGAGTTTTTTTCTATTTCAAACATTTGCAAAATAACACTTGAATTCATTTTTACTCAAATCTTAGAATGTGATGAATACGTAGGCAGCAAAATGCTACAGTAGTAAAATTTTGATAACATTTTGGCAACCTTTGCTACGTGTATGCTTGCTATACACGAAATCAGTAGCCTTAATCATCCATTGGGCATGGAGTCCATTTATATCTTTTCCTAACATAGAAAACCTTGTACAAAAATTTTCTCAGTTGTAACGCTTGTAACTTGTTGTTACTAGTTACAGTTCCATGTGATATATATCTTTTGTTGATGACGTTGAAGCTTTATTCAATTTCATGAATAGGAAATACATATCAGATGTGATTATAGCTAGTGATGACAGATTTAGAGCTTCAATTATTCCCCCCAACAAAACTAAAGCAAACTACCAACTAATTGTGCAAAACAGCACTTAGGGAAAACACAGATGCACCTACTCTACGTGCAGAAGCACTTATTAAAGATCTAGAAACTACTGAAATATGTACATATAGACCCTACCTCAAAAGCAAATGGTGCAGCAGCACCTTATTCAGAAACTCTATTAGAGTTTACAAAGTAGGACATACCTCAAAACAACGTTTGAGGTGAATACCATTAACTGGTATTGGCAACACCTTTCCTTCAAGCGTAGACAGCTGGAAAGCATTCTGTCCCTTGTGCTCAATTATCATAAACGAGCCTCCCCAAAATGAATCAAATTTAGTGTGCTTACCCGGTCTACTCTTTAGTTCATCCCACTTGAGGACAACATCTCCCACATTGAAATCCCTCAATCTTGCCTTCTTGTCAAAGCTCTTTTTGACCTGCAACTGCTAAAAGTCCATTGTTTGCATTGCCTTTTTCCTGCTTTCTTCTAATTCCATCAGCTGTGCGTAACGCCCCTGCATAGGATCCTCTTCTTCAAATAGAACTAGCTGAATAGCAAGATCAAGTGTTGGCAGCTCTGTTTCAATAGACAAACGAGCTTCCTTCCCATATACTAACCGATAAGGTGAGTTCCCAATAACTTGCTTTGGAGTAATTCGGTCTACCCATAGGGCAGCCTTCAACTTGGAATGCCAATCACGCTGATTCTCCTCGAGAGTTCTCTTGATAATTCTGATTAAGTTCTTGTTTGTGGACTCTGCTAGTCCATTTCCTTGAGGATAATAATTAGAACTGGTACTAAGGTAAATACCATGCCTGATTGCCCAATCAGTCACTCTTAAACCAACAAATGCCAGTGTGTTGTCTGAAATTATAGAATCAGGAACTCCAAACCTGTTCATAATATCATCATAAAAATTAAGGATAGCTGTTTCATTTGCATCTTTTAATGCCATTGCCTCTGTCCAACGCGTGAAATAATCAGTGGCAGTGATTATCCACTTATGTCCCACACTTGACGGAGGATTGATAAGACCTATAAAGTCAACACCCCACTTTTGAAAAGGTTGTTCTATTTTAATTGGCTACAAAGGCAAGGCTGGCAACCTTTCTTTTCTTGCAAATATAGCGCACTTCACGCACTTCCTCACATATGCATGGTTGTCTTTAAAATTATCCAGCCAATAATAACCAGCTCTTAGGATTTTGTATGCAGTAGTCCTAGGGGAAAAATGGCCTACTGAATGGCCATCATGGAATTCATGCAAAATGTCTGCAATCTGATTTGATTCAATACATCTGAGAAGGACACCATTGTGATCCTTTCTATATAACACATCATCAATCAAAGCAAAAAGAACTGATTGTAACCGATAATACCTTCTTTTCGCCTTGTCCAAATTTGCCGGACACTCACTAGTTCTCAAAAAATGAACCATGTCGTGTAACTAGCTCGCTGCCCTATCATCATCAGTTGTCTCACCAAGCAATAACATTGTTTATGGTTGTCCCTAGAGCTCTGAAACCTCATCATCTGCAATCTGCTCACATAGGCCTTTGCCTTTAACAAACTTAGTCACTTGAATATCCACGTCATACTCCATGACCCGTGTTATCCAACCAGCTCTCTTTTCATTTAAGTCCTTACTGAGTAAGAATTCTTTGACACTAGGGTGCGCAATTCTTAAATGAATCTTGTTATGGGACAACAAGTGCCTGAACTTTTTTAGGCTCTTTACCACAGCAAGGACATGCTTTTCAACAAAGCTGTACCTTCACTCATAATCTTCTAACCCCTTGCTGAAAAATGCAATTGGCTGCTCCAAACCTTCTGCATTTTGCTGTACCAACATTGCAGAAATAGTTTCATAACCACCATATGCATAAAGGATAAAGTCCTTGCTGAAATCTAGATTTACTAACGCAGGACCTGCTGCTAGGGACTCTTTTATAATCTGAAAACTACCTTTGGTTTCTTTTGTCCAACTAAAAATAGCATTCTTCTTGAGCATAGCAGTCAGTGGTTTTCATAAATCAGCAATGTTAGGCAAGAAACGTCTAACAAAATTAATCCGTTCAATGAAAGACTGCAAACCCTTCTTATGGTGTGGTAATGGTAACTCTAAAATTGCAGCTATCCTTTCTGGATCCACTATAACCCCTTGCTTAGAAACCACATAACCCAAAAGCTTACATTCATGAACAGCAAAGACACATTTTTTTGGATTCAGTGAAATACCAAACGCTCTACAGCGCTCAAAAATCTGCCTGAGATGGCTAATATGATCTGCTGCCTCCTAGGAGTAAACTGTAATATCATCAAGATACACCAATACAAATTTGTACATCAAATTGTTGAAGACCATATCCATGGCCTTCTGGAACGTTGCCCCTGCATTTGACAAACCAAAAGGCATTCTCTTGTATGCCATAGTACCCCATTTAGTGGTAAAAGCGGTTTTATACTGATCTTCATTCTTGACCAGAATCTGGTTATACCCCGAATAACCATCTAACAAAGAGAAGCGCTCTGAACTAGCAACATACTGAAGTATTTGTTCCATAGAAGGAAGGGGATGCCTATCCTTCAATGATGCTCTATTCAAATCCCTGAAATCTACACATAATCTCAACTCTCCATTCTTCTTTCTAACAGGGACAAGTTTGGACACCCAACTAGTGTGTTTGATTGGGAAAATAATGCCACTCTCAATCAGCCTAAAAACTTCTTTCTACATTAATGGCTCTAATTTGGGATTGACAGGTCTTTGTCTCTGCCTAATGGGCTTGGCATTAGGCTCAAGTTCTATGGTGTTCTGTGCTATTTCAGGATTAAACCCTATTAAATCACCATATTCCCATGCAAACATGTCAGCAAATTCCTGAAAAAGTTGAATATAAGACTCCTTTTCCAAAGGAGTACTCACCTTACCAAACTTTAAGCTTTTTTCCGGTGCTACCTCCAAATTTTCATAATGTTCTTGAGAAACCAGCAAACTAGTTTTGTCGTTTTTAGCTTGATCATCCGTATTGAAAATAGATTCCAATGAAACCAAACCTTTAGGCAACTTGTTGGACTTAAGTTGTACCACTTGATCTCCATAATTCTACTTTAACTTGTCCTGATTAGAAGCTGCAAAAATATCTTCTTCTAGTAGAAATTTCAAGATCTGTTCATCATTTTCAAAAACTTGCTAGTTTACGTTATTATCATGAACCGAAGGCCTTACTACAATTTTAACATGCTGCTGGATATTCTCCTTGCTGATTTCTGCAGGTACGTTAAATTGAGCACCTACAGATGCTTATCTATCTGCATGCTGATTTTTAATCCTTGGAATAGAAACAATATTGAAAGCATCAAAATCCTCTATAGCATCCCACACTCTATTTTTATATGCTTTTAATGTATCATTTTTAACAGAAATTAGCCCTCTCACCTGATTCACCATGAGCTCACTGTCACCATGAACCTTTAAAACCTTAACAGCTCTCTTTCTTGCCCATTCCAGCCCATTAATTAAACCTTCATACTCGGTTGTATTGTTAGTGCAAGAAAAACTAAATCTAAAAGCTGCATAGTACTTAACTCCATCAGGCGATACTAACATCGCACCTCCACCAGCACCATGCCTACTTCTATATCCATCAAAAAACATATTCCAGACCTCATTTTGCTATTCAGAATCAGCGTTCTCCCATTTAATCAAATTTGGCATAACCAAACCAGCTTCCTGAAACATATAATTACCCATACCAGCGTCTAACACTAAATCACTTCCATGACTACTACTTTCAGCCCATTCATCTAAAAGGACATTAGGAATTCCAACAGTGGACGTATGCGAAATAGGGGCAGGATGATCATCTTGGTCAAAAATGACACAATTTGCATTCATCATACTGGGTGTATAAGGTTCAATGATATCTTTTGCAAGTAATTCTGACTTGATATTTACCCTTGTTCCATACCTTGTGCGGAAAATTATGTGAGACCAATCAAATGAGAGATAACCTCCTATCTTGGCTGTAAATTCTCTTGATAGCCAAAGGCCAAAATAGGGAGGCAAATCTATTACATATATGTCCTGTGGAATAGAGAAACTAGGGCAGGCATGTAAGGTCAGATTAGCATTTTTTATGAGGCCTATTGAGTTGACAGATGTACCATCTAACTGAACTACTCCCTTTTCCATAGGATCATATTTTAATTCTAACTGATCAGCTACCCTTTTTGGCATTACGGAACAAGTTGCCCCGCTATCAACCATACAATTATGTACCAAGTTCTTTCCAATGATTAAGGAAACATAGAATGGAAGAGGTCTCACATCCTTACCTGGAACTGTGTCATGTGGCTTGCTGTCCATCCCTTTTACTCGATTAGCATTTGTCATGACCACTTTCTCTTGATCACTAGCTGCATGTTCTTGCGCATCTTCACCACTTAATGCTTTCTGCAACATTTCAGCTTGTTCGGGAATGGATAAAGAATCCCACATAGTCATTGATATGTTCATTCTTTTCATGTTGTCCACAATGCTATAAGGCAAGGCTGAATGCACCTGCTGGTGTATTTTAGCTATAGCCGGATCTGTTTCTTTGTGAGGCTGTTTGTTGGTTGGCTGATTTGAAGACTTCTATGGGATGTTTACATTTTTTGTGAATGATGGTCCCGTAGTTGTGGGTTCTTCATCTTTACCACCTGTCTGATCTGCTTCTAGAGCCCTTTTCTTTGCTCGGGTGTATGTTGCAATTGTTGGACTATCATTCACGCCACAAAACTCTTCACTTTGCCAATTTAGGAATGCAGTCTCATTGGGATGTGCATCTCGTTGCTGCTCAGGTACATCAGTAGATGCATTTGGTTGTGAACTTGCTGCATTTTGAACCATAAGTGCTTGATTGATAACACCATTGGAACATGTTGCTTGATTATGCGCTTGATTACACGGAAAACACCATTCGTAATCTGCTACAAGATTATTCTGAGCTGGCACAATATCTTTCATTAGATTTGCTACATTCACAGGTGCTGGATTATATGTCTGAAATGGCCTTTGGTTGACATTTTGCCGCTGTCCTTCATAGTTTCCTTGGTATGGCTATCTATTTTGCTGATACTGCTGATTAAACCCTTGATTTTGATAAGGCTGATTAGCTCCTTGCTGCTGCTGGTTATACTGTTGAAATGATGGCCTTAGACCTTGGTACTGCTGCTTTTTCATGCTGGTTAGCTCGTTTCCCAAAGTCTGCAAGACCATTTCAATCTTTTGCTGACTGCTTTTAATCTCTTGCAACTCTGTTGAAGGTCCAACAGGGCTGTTTATTTGATTTCCAGCAGTCTCTATAGCTGAAACAGTCAGTATTGCGGCATGAGGGGGTATATGCAATGGCATATTTGGATGAATATCTGGAAAATATGGCATAGGAGGCCTTGGAGCTATTTTTCCTGCTTGAATTAGACTATTTTCTACTCTTATAGCTATACTATAGGCTTGAGGCAATGATTGACCTCCCATGGATTGTATCATCAATGATATATCACTATTGAGACTCTTTAAGTAATACAAAAATGCATAATCAGCAGAAGGCCTTACCATAGCGGGTATCCTATTCCAAGTCTTCTGGAAATGGATGTTGAAATTTGTCAGTTGCTCTTGAGGGGCCCTTTTAATAGTTGTCAACTGCTCTACCAAAGATAGGTGATCATATTTTTCTTCAAAAAATTTGGTAAATTGGTCACCAAGCTCATCCCATGTTGTGATAGAAGCCACTGGCAAGCCTCTGAACCATGCCAACGCCTTCCTTTTGAACGATGCAGCCAATAATCTCACAGCTACATTCTCTTGAGTCATGTGATGCACATTGCACAATGCTGCCACATCTCTTATATGTTCAAATGGCATTATTTTCCCTTCTCCAATGAATTCTGGCAATCCCTTTAATGCTGCCAAAGGAATATCATTATGTTGTGCTAAATTAAGGGGACTACCTTGATCGAATGGAACAAAAGAGAAAGCTCTTGGTGCAGCCATACTATGTGTCTGCATGAGTATACTTGCCGAAACTGAGCTTGAGCTTGCTTTTGGGAATTTGAGACTCCTAGAAACAGCAATGAACAAGTAATATCAAGCTATTGGTCCTAATTCAAAGCACACTTTCATATCCACCCATCATTTCTCATCTTCCCAAGTTTGGAGAGTCAAAGATTCCAAACTATTAGCCAATCCATCCCCTATTCCTAAACACACAACACCATCCACTCCTCCATGCATAATATATAATTCACACTGACCATATATTGGTAGAAAGCCTTCATCATAAGGATTCAGAAGGCATTCTATCGTGATGTGTGCACAAAGATATAGTTAAATCCATATCAACAAAGTGCACGTACCTTGGAAAAGAAAATTCTTCAAGGAGGATATCGATGGAACATTATGGCAAAAACATCTAAATCAACACCACCAGGTGGTTTGGCATGAACTTAATATCTTGTAGAAAAATTAAAAAAATCACGAAAATAGTACAAATAAAAATATCCCTCCAATGAAAACCATTATGGTGGACCTTTGGAAAAGTACCATGCTGAAAACCTGACAAACAAACGTTATGTGTAGAATTGAGCATGTACGTGTGCCAATTTTTTTTTTAATGTTTTCAATCAAAAGTTTAGTGGTGTATAAGGCTGATTGGGGATTTGTAAAAACCTTCCTATGAAGATCAAATCACTCATGCTTTGTATACTCTTCTACTAAAGCGTGTTATTATGCCACTTGGTCATTATGTCTTTTCTGCATTTAAAGCTTTGAATTACTTGATTAAGACTAATCATTTCATTTTTTCACAATAATCTTTTATGTGATCTGGAATGGATGACAGGTAACTCTGTGATTCTAAATAGGTGATCAGGTATTTAACTATATTCTTTTTCATTGACGTTTTTTTTCTGACAAATAAATGATGGATTTTTGGAATATAATTAATACGAACAGTGGTTCATGAATTATCATAAGTTTTTGGTCATTTCTTATCATTATCAGCAATGCCTTTTAATCATTTTTGGTCTCCATCCCTCTATGCTTTGTTCACTTCTCCTCATGTTATTCTGCCATATCTTCCAAATGGCTTCCTACGTAAATAGCCTGTCCGCTAGTCACTCCATTTAAGAATAAATTATGGGAAGTGAAAATTTCAGAGGCAATCGTATAACCCGTTGTCTGGTAGTTTTCTTCGTTATTTAATCCTCTTTATCTTCTTCCATAAAAAGTCGCTTCTTGTTATCTCCATCACCACAAGAAGACTACACTGTTGCATTCAAATATTTTTAGATTGTCGAACACACTCAAATTTATGTTCACAAAAAACAAATGGATATTGCCTCACACCTTCAAGTCACTTTAGAATTCATGTGCCTACAGCTAGAAAACCTGACAAAGCTTCTTATTGCTTATCCTCACAGTTGTCTGTGATTTTAGTCTTTCCTGAATTTTTGAATGGAGGAATAGAGGCGATCTGCATTAGTTGTAAATTTTCCTAGGATTCTAATCTTTCTCTCCTCTTTAAACAGGTATAGCTGGCACACATTGTCTTCATCAAAACCAAATCCAGAATTTCATCTGGCCTTTGTAGACATAAATTTTCATAACTCTCTGGTAGTGTCCGTATTAAAATGGTTCATCTAGAAGCATGTCATGTTGTTTTGTCAAACTGCTAGGAGTAGGATTTACGGCCTCATTTTTTGCATTAATATTTACCACCAGAGACAACAGTAGCCTCGAACCTAGGTAGCCTACCACATGAACCCCTTCAACTTTCATGGTATACACATCAACACTATCTAAATTTAAATTAAAGAATGACTCCTTGTCAGGCACAGTCCATATAATATGAAAGTATCTACAAAATAATCAAGTGTGCAGAGGACTCATTTCTTGGGATCAAGAGAAAGTACATTGCTTGGTAGTATCCAATATCATGTGTGTTATTTTCATAGGCTGATAAAAGACATACCATTAATGTAAGATCAGTAAAGATTTATTGAAGGTACGCTATTACCTATGCTTTGAAGTCTAGAGGACTTTTATCCGTGATTTGTGATCTATTTTCTGACAAGCCATCTACCTCTTCATAGGAGGAGAGGGGACATTTACCTACTGAATTTTTGAATCAATCTACTTACCAGTGAATTTCCCTTGTACTTATTATTTATGGTGACAAAGAACGCTTTCCTTCTTTACTACTTGAATTTTTATTTTCTTATTTTTTTTATTTTTGACTTGTCACTTGGTATGACCATTAGACTTATGTATTATGCAGTGACAAATAACATGGTGATGAAGCTTCTGATCATCTATTAGAGAGAATGCAAACATGATTTTCTATAAAAAACAACTATGGAAAATAGAGAACTGAAGACACTACAAACTGAATGCTGAGTTTGCTATTATTGATAGTCTTTTGTTACTGCTAAATGCATTCTTTCAACTTACTTTTAAGGTGCATATCTCAACTATGTAGAGTATCTTTGACTGCTTCTCAACTGATTGTTTCCAAGGTATCATTGAATCAAAATTGATGGGGTAGAGTATTGATCTTATGATGCAAAGGCGACCTATATTACTCACCACTGTTCTGAAAAAACTTGATAAGTAAAAGGGAAACTTGAAGCACAAAATTTGGATTATTATTACAGTGATTAAAAATCTAGAGAGCCCACTATGTGATATGTGATTCTACAAGATTTCATAGAAACACTTGGCATAGAAAAGAGGTGAATGTATTTGGTATGGAAGCATTGGTTTTTTTTTTAGCATTACAAACATTTATCCAAATTCGATAGGCGGCTATTCACATTTTGGATTTAAGGCTTCCGTTTGTCATTGATTGGTCTTTATACAATTGTCATATTCAATCTATGTGTGATACTATTGACATCTCCAATAAGTCACTTATGCTATCAATGTATTCTAGTTTTTGGGGTCGCATTCTCTTAAAATCGTTGATAAAGCTTTATTGTGAATTTACGAGATCATTAAGGCATGATTTGGACTTATCTTGTAAATTTTCTAAAAGGGGAACTTTTGCATTGAAATTTATCATTTGAGTGCATTTGTTTTGTGTATTCATTTATGATAAATTATCATTAATTTTGTCGAGATGAATGTCATTCTTAAGTTTCTAATTTTGAACTTTTTATAGGTTGACATCAAGGTTGGCATTAGAAGTTGAGCATCCAAATTAAACAAAGGTTAAGAAGTTGACTTTGGAATCAAGCAAAAATGAAAGCGAATAGTGTGGATTTGGAAATTTTCTTGAAATCAAAACTTAGAAGAGAGCATTTTTTAATGCCTTTTTTAACAATCTAGAGCATTCATTTTATACTCTCGTTTTATGTTTTAACTCAACTCACTTTTTGATTTGGGCTTATTATCAAGCAATAATTTGATCTTTTCAAAGTTGGTTAAAAGGAAACTTAGACATTTACTAGATTTCAATTTGGACTTAAAATTGAACAAGACAACTTTCACACCTTCTTTTGGTGCTTTAGAATGAATCAAAATCACTTCTTTTGAGGTCTAAAATGAACAAGTGTTTTTTATGTTTTGCAATTTTTTTCACAAATTAATATCATTTAAAAGGCGTATGTGCTTCTCTCATGCCACACAACAATCTTGAGAATCAAAATTCTTTTGCGATATTAATTTGTCAAAAATATTGCCTTCACATTTCAATTTGGGAATGTAAAATTGATCAAACTTGTTTAGTGTGAGAAAAAGGCATTGCGAGTGTTCTCTCTTTGTTCACGCAAAAAAATATGATTGAACTACGAATGCACTTACTCACTATTGTGTAGCTTTAGAGGCCCTTCCTTGGTGAGAAAAAGTACTCACCCCAAGGGAACGACTCAAGTGGTAACGGGCTAAAGCCAAGCTCTTCCAAACTGCTATATAAATTTGTGTTCACGGAGAAAGCCATGGACAATGGGAAGCGGTGCATGATAACTCTCCCCCATTGTATTTATGATGCGTAAAGCCCTTGTTCTAAGGGTTGGGATATCTCTCACAAGGATTTTATCATTGCACCCCCTAAACTGAATGCCCTTACTACAAAATTTTGTTTAGAGGCCAAAAATACCTTATATTTGTTGGTCTTGTAAACAAGTCTTTCTTAGGTTCATCTAGGATCAATTCAAACTCTTCATCCATCATAACATCAATCAAATCCCATCTCACCAACAACTTTTGGAACCTTGGAAACATCACTTATGCTAGACTTCTAGGGAAAATCAACATTACCTTTTTTTTGACTTAACGCACCTAGTCAAATTATCAATCTTCTTGAACAAATTTTCCTCTAGGATAACACAACTTCCTGAGGTCTACTAAGTTCATGATCACTTTGATTGGCTTAAAAAACTTAGCCAATTCATTCTCTTATGTGAGTTTTCCCTAGGATAACACAACTTCCTAGGGTTTACAAGTTCACCATCATCTTGTTTGGCTTAACACACTTAGTCAAACTATCCAAATCGAATGAAATCAACTCTTGAAGTCTAGCATTGATCCAAAGCTCCTAAAAATTTTAAAACACACATATCATTCACCCTTTCATCCTTCATCTCATCAGTGGTCCTAAAAACCTTAGAGGTTCACTCTTGTAACAAGGTCAAAAAACTTGAGAGGAACATGGAATATAAACTTGATTCCTACATCATGAGTAATCCAATTCAACCAAACTATCCAAGTCTCACAATGCCAATTGATTATCAAAACTCACATTTATGCAATCCATAAATGGCATCATTATCCCCTCCAAGCCTCAACAATATGAATGTGAGTAGGCCCAATCTAAGGTTTGGAACACCTTTCCCAAAGGCAAATTTAAATCCGAGTCCAAATCTACAAATCTATCAATCAAACACTCAATTCATGAGTCTTCCAAACAACATTATATCACCAAATCCATACATGCCAAATAAAATTTTGTCAGACATGACCATTTTGAATCCACACTTGGTAAACTTTGGGATAGATATTCTTGCAAATCGAACCAAGGTTGTTCAAAATCCCAAAAGTATATTGGCAACTCCATGTAATGATCCAAGTCAAGGTAACCCCATGCAAAATCAAAGTTACCTAAATCCATGCAATGTGTTTCCCAACCACAACAATGTTCAAAGTCAACCTATAATGCAAAATGAAACAATCACACCAAATCAAAGCATCATCTAGAATCAATTTTTCCATGATCCCAAGCAAACACCATGAGGATGCATTCCAAATCTGCTTGCTCTAAAACCAAGTCAACCATATCCAAGATCTCACAATCAAAATCAAGATCAAATTGCTTCACTTGCCAAAGTAATTAATCCATTGCACCAAGAGTCATCTACACCCCAAAATCAATACACTCTTCCATTGGTTGAATCATGTCATCAAAGCATTGGGTTGTGTCCTCAATCACATCAAGAACAATATCTCCAATGTCAAAAGGTTGGATATCAAGATCATCAAAATCAACAACAAACTCAATCACCACATCTCAAAGATCAATCACCATATCTCCAACATTAAATGCCACAATTTTAATTTTAATTACAAATCTCACAAGGTAATAGCTGAAAGTACACACCACTTGGGGAACCAATCGAATCAGTCTCGCAACAGTTGGTACAAGAAAATCTCCTTAAACTCCCTATTTATGTGAGTTATCAAGAGCCCATGGTGAAACCACTAGGGTATGACGAGAAGCACTTTTATGATTTTCACAAAGTAAAGGGACACATAACATCAAATTGTATTTGACTCAAAAAATATCATCCAAGACTTGATTGATAAAAAGGTAATAGCTATCGGTGACAACAATCAGAATTCAACCACTAGTGATAGCGTTAACAATATCTCCTCCACAATTGAGGAAGACAATGATCAAGATCTATCCATCAATGAACACATTCAAGATGTTTCCATCTCATCCAATGATTAAATAAACACATGCCAAGAGCCAATTTTCAATCATGATCAAAAATCACTAATGATGCATAACAATGATCCAATTCAAGAAACATTAACATCATTTGATACTATGGTTGAAAAAATTGACAATCTATCCACCACAGTTGTTGAAAATAAAGATCTACCCATAAATGAACACCTTGAAGGTGTTTCCACCTCATCCGACGATCAAATCAATATACAACAAGAGCCATTTTTTAGTCATGATCAAAACCCCTCATACAAAGATCTGTTTCAAGTAGTGTTGATGTTATTTTATCCTATTGACATAATCCATGATCCATCGACCAATGATCATATTCAAAATATCTCTACATCACTTAATGAATTAGAGGATATATCTCAAAAACGTATTCCAAAGCATGATCAAAATCTTCCATCAAGGTCTAGCAATGGTCCCTTCCAAGACATGTTGGCATACTTTGACCTTATGGTTAGAGATATTGAAGGAATCCCTAGCTCAACATTTGATCCAAATCCACTCAAAGCTAAAGATAATATTGAGCCACTTCCCATTCCTAATAACAATGGCCAAGAATCCCTCATAGACAATCCATCCTTTGAAATTGACCCATGTCAAGAACTTGATCCAAAGCATGTCAAAAGCAATTCTGAAATTAATCAAGATCAAAAATTTGTATCTCCCAGATACTACAATGATCTAATGAGCACTCTCCTATATATACAAGATGTCACAAATGATGGTCATATCCATATAACACGTACTCCTCCATCTACCTATAGGATTCTTTCTTTGGATGGACACATAGATGATCTTCATTCTAAACAAGAGTCTCATACTCTTGACATCATTACCAAGGAACAAGAGTCTCCTAATCTTAACATTTTTATTCATGATCAAAGTATAGAAAGTTCTAGAGACATACCAAAGGTGAATCATGAAGAAGGTTTCTACAAAAGTTGTGAATCAGAAACATCCTATGGACACCTATCAGAAAAATAAAATGAAGCAGGCTTCTACAAAAGTTGTGAATCAAAACCATCATATGAAAGCATATCAAGAAGGAATCAGCAAAAAGAATTTTATAGTGAATCTTTAACATCACTTAAAGAAGCAACTAAATCTGATATCTCACAAGATCAAGCTAAAGATATCAATGAGGAATTCATCCCACATGTGGAGGATCCTATCACTTATAAACTTGGATCACTTACCTTTCTTAAAGGAACCTATCTTATCAATAAAGAAGTTGTCACTTTTGAAGATCCATGATAGAGCACAGAGGGATTAACACCTTATTTCCAAGGCAAATCATATGCTATTGCAAATAATTTTTTTCAATAGATGAATTATCAAGGTAGAGGATTAGGCCTACATGAACATGGTATCCTAGAACCAGTGCAGATTGTTGGCAATCCTAAGAATCAAGGCCTTGGTTATTCGACAATCAAGGGATGTAAACATATCAGGGATACTTCTATAAAAATGGGGGTAGCATCATCTCAAGAAAACATCAACATAGGGAGCATGAAGAATACTTATGATGAAACCAATGCCAATGCTACAACCCACCACACCATGAATCTCCATCCACCCATCACCCCATCCACGAATTGGGACCAATGTCAAAAGAAATATTTGAACCAAAGAATGAAAAAACTCATTAAAGGAAAAGATGTATTGAAGCATGAAGGACAAATCAAATACATACGGATACCAAAGAAAAATAAGAATGATTATCCCTATCAAAATCCATTAGTCGAAGAAACTATGGGGAAAAATAAAAAAGGGAAAAGTATCCATCAAATATGTCCACAAAGGAAAAAGAAAACTCCTTGAGCAACGTACAAAGTATATCGAGTTGTTGGTCCTAATTTGACACACATTTTCGTGTCCACCCATCATTGCTCATCTTCCCAAGCTTGGAGAGTCAAAGGTTCCAAACTATCAACCAATCCATATTTTATTCTTAAACACACTCCACCATCCACGCTTCCACGCATGATATCCAATTCTCACATTTACCACGTGTTGGCAACAACCCTTCACCATAAGGATTTAGAAGGCACTCTATCGCGATGTGTGCATAAAGACAAAGTTAACTCTAGTGTCAGCAAAGCAAATCAGGAATCTCTAAAGTTTCTTTCCAGTGCACATGTATTGGCAAAGAAGCTTCTTCAAGAAGGATATCGATGGCACATTATGATAGAAGCATCAATGTCAATAGTACCAGGTGATTCAACATCAGCTTAAAATCTCTCAGAAAATACAAAAAAATCAGAAAAAGGATTAAAAACACTAAAGAAAAAAATCATCCTCTAGTGAAAACCACTTTGGTGGCGCTTTGGACAAGTACCGTGATGAAAACCTGGCAAGCAGGCATCATGTGTAGAATCGAGCATCTACATGCACCATTTCAGTTGAAAGCATCTCATCACATCCATAATAAAGCCAACATTTCAGCCATATCATCCGTTCATGCATGAACCGTTTATCCAACACATTGCCATTTATCTACCTTATCTTGATCTTGATGATACTTGGTGCACACTTTACACTTGTTTATGGTAAACATCTTGACATGGGTCATTTCCATTGATCCTATCCAAGCCAACATTATTTGAGCCAAGAAGTACTATCCAAATGAGAATCCTTTTTGCGAACACCTTTTCTTATCACAAGATAATCCTTGACATCCTTTGCATACTTGCCATATCCATCCATCCACACATATATCCAAGAATCCACCTGTAGCCTTCCATACATGGTTAGACACTGGGGAAAAATATTTACATTTCACTTCAAGAAGAAATCTTTATATATATCCTCTAGCCTATGCGGTGATCTGAACATTTGCAAACGTGAAATCAAATTAGTTGAATAACTTGTGATCCAAAATCCAAATCACTAGCCCATGACATATTTTGACAAGAAGACATTCCTTATCAAGCTTTATCTTTCGTCGAACATCAATCTGAACAATCAATATCAGTTGCATCTAACTTGCGCATCAACATCACATCAAATCATCAAAACAATTTTGTTCTGAATCAAGCTTCATCAGTCTTGATCAATTGAATCTAATCAATTATCACCTTGTTTGACTTAACACACTTAGTCAAACTATCATCTTGTGCACGAGTTTACTCTAGGATAATACAAATTCCTTGGGTTTACAAGTTCATTATCATCTTTGTTTGGCTTAACACACTTACCCAAATTATCAAATCCAAAACCACCTTGTTTGACTTAACACACTTAGTCAAACCACCCTCTTGTGTAGGAGTTTACTTTAGGATAACACAACTTCCTTGATTTTACAAGTGCATTATCATCTTATTTGACTTAACACACTTAGTCAAATTATCAATCCATCAATTCGATCGGTCAAATGCTAACCTGGTTTTCAAAAAAATCCCAAAATTGATCATTGATATTATCACATATCTAAATCCAAATCATCAAAATCATGTGAAAATCCAAAAAACATTCAAAAAATTCATCAAAACAAAATCCAAAAGCATTCAAAAATTCACACAAAATAAAAAACATTCATAAAATCTCATAAAAAACCCAAAAACATTGGAAAATCCAAAAATCAAAACAGCCTCAAAAATCTAAAAATACCAAAAACAACCTCAAAATATCTGAAAAATCCAAAATGGTGCATTCATTTCATCTCGCTTTCACCCATGAATTTCATCACTCATAATAAAATCAATCATCGCCTTTACCCTTTGGTAAGTTGATCAGAAGCAAGTTTAGCAAGTTCCGAAGTGAACACCTAATCGTTAGAGTCTTAAGCCTAAGTCAGTAAGCAAGCAAGTTGGTGAACTCGGAGTCTCAATAGCTTATCACCCAAATCAATCTCACCAAAACCCTGTTCACTACATGTCCTAGGATGAATCCTTCCCATGATGGACATAAGCATTACGTACCTCACCTTAGTTTAATCTTTGGCTAGGGGTACGGAGAACATTAGCTTGTTTGTTTATTTTATCTTGGTATTTTTTACTTATCTTATTTTGCACTCATTCCAAGGACCTCTCAATGATGCCTAAACAAAATAGGTTTAGAGAGAAAGGAATGGGGCAATGATCATTATTTTTTTATTTACTATGCTTGTCGAATATTCTTATAAAATAGCTTCATCATGCATACTTTGTTTTGTTTGTAGGGAGGATGTTTTAGGTGTCTTGTTGACCACATAAGAAGGCTTTCCTTTTTATTTTTTGGCTCGAGATGTCTAGAATATCTAAACTGCATTTTGAATAAGGTTATGTTTGTCAAGTGTGAACAAGAGTACTCCTATCTATTTGATGAGTCAAATTCCATCACACTAGGCATCACGCCATCCTGGTTCTTAATACCTTGATGCATCACACCTACGTGTGTTATCAAACATAAAAAAGGGTATGCTCTTTATCTCTTCCATCCTTGGATAAGCCATACATCATCATTCATCATCATATCCAATAAAGTCTCGACGACTAGTAGACTTGTTGCACTTTTGCATCTTCTTGGATCTAGGGGTTCACCCCTCTCATTCTTCTATTTCTCTTTCATTCTAACAATGCATCCATCATTCTTCTATCCTCTTTCACACTAATAAGGCATCCATCTTGCATCTTGCATAATCATGTCATATCATCATAGCACAACATCATCCATCACATCCATCTCACATACATTTCATTATCATTTAAGTTGTTTAGGATAATATAAATTTGTTATTCTAAGCATCTTCCTAACATCTCATTTATGTCATCATTATCATATAGATCATATAGTCTTACCATCCATACATTCATTTTGAACCTCTTTGTCGTGAGATCAACCTCAATCTTTTCGCTTGATCTCATGAGGGGGCAATGTACTAATGTACTTCTTTACGCTGGGGTATCTGAAAAAATCTGATTTTTTTTAATTTTGATGTCAGCAACATCATTCTTTGAACCAATGCAATGAGTATATTGCTTCAAAGAGGGAAAAAATTTAGACATGCAAAATATACACATGCATTTAATCATACTTCATTGAGCATTATTTCATCTTTTAATTAAATAAACCAATTTAATTAATTCACTAAACTTATCTCTTTAATTAAATAAATCAAATTATTTAATTATCTCTTATAGTTCCTGATTTAATTAAATCACTAATATGCATTTTCCTCTCATTTGATTTAAAATAAATACAAAAATTCAAATCAAATGTCATATCACCTTACCTCCTGTTAGACTAATCAAATCCTGATTAATTTAATCTTAATCACTTAAATCCTCTAGATTCATCCACTTGCACAATAAATTAGTTAAATTGATTTATTAAAACACCTATTTCCCTCACAAGGGCATATTCCCAAGGAATATGCTCTCATTAACTCCCCTATTTGACTTTTTTGGCCAAACACAATTCCCCCCAAAGTTTTCAACCATATTCATTTATTTCCATTTTCAAATTTGAAATGGGCACATTAGCCAAAACTTGCACAATCATGGGCCAATCCCATTGTGACAAGTGGCTCTCTCTCATTTTATGGGATTTAGTCCCACATTTCTCAATCTTGGCCTCTCCTCTCTCAACTTCTCCTATAAGTTCAATACATTTTCTCTCATTTTTCATCTACAATTTGAGCATCCTCATTATAGGCAACTTGAGTTCAATTAGCATCTCATTGTCTATCATTTCATTGGATTATCAAGGGTTGGGAAAGGGCTATCTTCTACAGAAAGGATAGCACCAATCAACCATATAATAGATATACTTCATGTCTTCTTTGCATGCTTGGATTATCACATTTGCAGATTTTGATGTCTACAGGTATAATATATACCAAATGATTTCTAGTGCTATTCTCAAAATCTAGCCATAAAATCAATATCCTTTTAATACCCGGTTCTATAAATATGTAAGTAGATCTTAGAAATAACAATTGATTGATCAAAACAAAAGAATGAAACTAAATCATACAAAACATTAACAAGAGAAATTTTCAGGACCTAAATATAATTAACATGTAGATATTTGATGGGGAACAATAGATCAAATAGTTTATGACAATAAGGAAATGAAAATCTCTATCATGAAACCTTTCCTTGATATAATATGCAGCAGTGTCTAGATATGTACCTTATCTCTTATCCAGTTTTAATCAAGTATTTGAAGTCCACAGCTGCTGATTTCAACTCTTCTACTAATGAACATTTTTTGTTTTCTGCTTTTCTTTATCCCTTCCAATTGTTAATTTTTTTTTTTTTTGATTACCAGGTCAAAGCATTTATGTCTATTTCTATACATATTTGAAAATATATCCATGTCTTTATGTATCTTAGGTATATATATGACGTAAATTTCATGGCCACCAGATTCTTATAATGAGAACTTCTTTACAGGCTATATAATATAGGAGTGTAGACTTGTTGGAAATAGTTCCAACTTCATCGTTTACCGAGCTTTGACTTTTCTTCCCTCTTGTTTTGGTCGTTTACCGCTATACCACGGCTTGCCAGTTTACCCCGTGCGGTACCACAGTTAACTACTTGCTGTTTGTTCTTTGCTAGTTCGTTGACCGTTGACCGGGTCCTGGCAGTTACCGTGGCCACCACGGTCTGGATGGCCTCCCCTTGCGGTAGCGCGGTGTGTATGTTTGCTCGTGCCTGGCGGTTAGTTTAATAGTTGCCTGGCGGTTACCGCGGCCATTGTGGCCAGTTATTTAACCGTGGCGGTAGCACGGTAAGCCTGCCCCTCCGACCACTAACGGTTATCGCGGCCACCGCGGCTAGAGATTTAACTGTGGCGGTAGCACGGTAAACCGTCCGCCCAACCGTCTGCCCAGACTATTAGCCATTACTGCGGCCACGGTGGCGGTAGCATGGTAAGCCATCGCCTATTGACCGATTTGACTCTTCTGACCGTTCAAAGTGCACTCCATAGAGGATTGAAAGGATAGATGCTTGAATATGATTGGATGGCCAATTTATTATGTTAGGTGTTCGCCAGCTTGGGAATACATTGAACTATCAATTTCTCTCGTACATGTGATGTTGTCGACTGATAGAAATATGATATATATGTGTATAATCTCGTGATGAGATATGGGGGGAAGATAGAGAAGATCGCGAAGGGTGGAAGACATGGATAAAGAGATGGAGAGAGAGAGAGAGATAGACAAAGATAGACAAAGAAAGAAGGAGAGGACTGTGCAGAAAGGTGATTGAGTGAAAAATGCTCCCAAGAGCAGAGAGTGAAAATAGATGATAACAGGAGATGAAAAGAAGAGCCGAAGCTCTATAGTGTAAAAATGAAATTTGAGAGATGAATATAATTATCTGGGTTTGAGCATCTGTGTTTCAGTTTCATAGTTTAAGTGTGCTTTAATGTTAAATGATTTTCTGGTTGTTCTAGCATGCCTCCTCTTCTTGAGAGTAGTTAGTTTAATCTTTTCCCACAATGTGGTATCAAAGCCTAGTTGGTCAGTTTGACTGGGAGTAGAAATATGTGGTAAATTTGTGTGAAGAAATCACTGTCTAGATTGAGAAAATCCTTAGAATGTCTAGGACTTGTTTGTGTACAAAAATATGAGAAGATTTATCTGGGTATTAGAGATTTTGTGAAGAAGGTTAAGAAGATAATAGGTTTTAAATGAAAATGCAGCCACAAGTGCTATGTCTGTAAGGAAAACTTGTTTGTGTTAAGAAATAGTTGTCAAGAGAGTAAGGATCCATTCCTAGAGAGGAAGATATGAGAAAAGGTTGAAGTCAGTCTAGTTGTCAAGGAGATTTAGGTGTATTTAAAGCCTGAGAAGAACTTTCTAAGTGTATTGCTAAGAAAAGCCAGAAGTGCTGTATTTTGAAGACAAAGAAAAAGATAACTGATAGAAGAGAAGCTGAGAAGAAGCCCACAAGCAGAAGAAGGAGTTATAAGGAGGTTTATTAATTTGTGAAGATAAGTGTTGACATAAAGAAGGAACTGAACATAACACCAGTTGTTTGAACAAACAAAGAGTTGCAGAACCAGCTGTTGAATTTCAGTCACGAGATCAAGAGGTAAGTTAAAATTTCCTTTACAAATGGGGAAAGTAGGGAAAAGAGTTAGGAAAGAGAATTAAAATTTGTCATCTACAAAAGATGTTTTAGAAGAAGAGTTAATATTGCTTAGAGAAGAATTGGGTATTGTTAAACAGAACAATGGGAGTTATTTTGAGAAAATAAAAGAGCAGTCTAAAGAGAAATGTTTGTTGTTAGAAGAAAATGATGATTTAGAAAAGGAATTAAGAAGGGTTAAGGTTATAAACGTAGAACTAGAAGAAAGGTTGAAGTCCTTTGAAGAGATTAAGAAGAGAAATGAGGAGGTTGAACAGAAAATGAAGTTGTTTGATGAGATAAAGGAAAAGAATGAAGACTTAGGAAAACTCTTGAAAAGGGTAGAAGAGGAAAATTGTTTACTATTGAAGGAAATCATAGAATTGAAAGAGGAAAATGTTAAATTAAGAGCATGTAATAAATTTTGCGGTTAAACAGAATTTAAAGTCAACAGAAAATGGCCTCATCAAGGAAACCACAAATGGGACACAAGAGAAAGATGATGGTGGTGGCACATATAAGAATCGGCAACAGGTTAGTACTATTTGTTTTTGGAATGGGTGTATTTATAAATTACAACCTGAATTCGGCCAACCTGGAGTTTAAATTTTTCTTTCTGAAAGAACATTTCCATAAAATGTGCGAGTAGAAAGAACATTGTTCTGACAATTTTTTTTTCCTTTGTGTATCTGCAGATTTGTGTGCTTTAAATTTATGCATATTTGCTTATCGTGTTCTACAAGCTGTCACCCTTTATTGTGTTAAGTTTTGAGCATGTTTAGAACACTGCATCACACAATTTGTCTGTAATGGATTATACGAAATTATTATTGTTTCTTTTCATAATTCTTTTAAGGTAACAGAGAACAAAACAATTGTTTTCAAGTATAAAGCACACACATTATACTGCCATTCAAAGCTGAAATTTTAAGATGGTACATTCAAGGAATCCAATGACTATGTTTGAATTATGTAAAGAAGAAAAATCTCTAAACAACATAACCATTTCTTATTGGTCTCTTTCACTGCAAAGGTTGAATTTGATAACAGAGGGACTTAAATATTTATACAGAGATCTTCTGTTGGAGCAGAAGACATGTTTCATGGAGCATAGACATTGGCTTTTCAGTTTATATGTTTGCATTTAAGTGTAGATGATAAGGGAAGCATCTGCTATGTTTGAGACAAACAAAGGTATCTACTTAGAGCTTATTAGAGCAGACATCTAAATTTGAAGGTACAACAAAAAATTTAGCTCTTATTGTATGAATGATCGTATTTTCATGAGTATACATTCTATTTGTCTGAGGCACCATAAGTTATTATTCAATGTAGTTGTTATCTCTCAATGGCACTGTATTTATTATTGCTTTTATGACAGTGGAAAACATAGTAGATCGTCTCCCTTGTTTCTGATGGTTGACTTCTGAACTAGTTACATAGTTTAGCCACTGGGTGAAGATCCTTTTCTTGGGAGAAAAACTACTTAACCCCATAACTTTTGGAAATTATTAAATTTTGCATCCACATGTATAATATGTGTTTTAAGAGTAGTCAACTTTCTTCCAAACAAATAATAGTTGATGTTAAATAGTCAGCAAGTTTTTTCTTTACCTCTTTTCTGGTTTTCACTAAGATATGTCATTGGAAACTGTCAAATAGTCAACTTGTCATTCATCATTATTTTTTAAATTCAATGAATTACTGCACTTCTATGCAATCTTGATGGTAAACACTAGCATAGGAGAACATAACTGGCTAGCAAAATCAGCTAGTTATTAAATGAAAAACAATTTCTCTCAACAACTATCCATTCCAATTTAGGGGCAAATTATCTAAACCTTTCTAGGAACATCAACCAATTTGCAGAGAGAGATTCAAATTTATTTTACATTGCTGCAAGGCTTACCATTCATCAAATCCATTGAAAGGGCATAGAAATACCTGGAATGGTGACCATCTATGTTGCAGATCTCTACTGCCATCTTGGATAGAGAAGCAACTCCTTTCTAAGAGGTAGAGAGTTGTTTTAATCATGCAAGTGATTAAGGAGGGGAGAGATATAAGGGATTCACACTGTATCGCCCCCACATGTCATTTTAATAATACCACTATAAAGTATGCCTTCTCAAAGAAAGAATACTGGCAATGCAACTTACAATGCTGGCTCTAGTGATATTTTGATACTTATATGTATAACGATGCCAAAGTCCATGGTAGTTTTCATAAGAATGATTTTTTTTGCTAAACATACAGAAGAATAAGGGAGCCTAAACCCAACAAAACAGTAGGGTAGCATTAAATGGTATACCCAACAAACCCCTTTGTTACTCAAGGTCAAAACAGTGAATCATTTGAAGAAAAGATTATGAATGTACAAAAGGTAGATAATCAGTTTTATATACTAACTCAAAGAAAGCACTTAAGATCATTAATAACTCGTATTCTATATATGTTGACTGAAGAGTGAAAGTGGAGGGCCTCATTGACTAGTGCTATTGATTGCATTCCACAATTAATAAGAATCACAAACTTGAAGTCTGTCTGACTACAAACAACTGATTTGTTTCTCACTGAACTGCAACTACTCTTCAATTTTGTATGCCAACCTATTTCCAATCACTCATCTTACCAATGCGAGACAAATTTCAAGCATAATCTTGACAACAACTGTGAGAATACTTGGTCTTCGGGACTGGTGTGCACAATCCTACAATATTGTCCACAGAGCAACGAAAATCCTCTTAATTTACTCTACACAAAGCCTGCTGAATATAGCTTCTCATCAATTTTAAGATACCATATTTTGATCTTGCCAGCACTCCTTTTTTCCATAGAATGCAAGTAATAAAAATGCTATGTCTCATGTGCCAAATGATTCTTCTGATACAAAGGATTAGAAGCAATAGATAATCTGCAATGCAGAATAATGCTTGTATTAAAGTCAAAGTCTATATCTAGCGAGACAAATCAAAGCAGAAGCATATTTGGATTACTGACTTAAATTCCTTCTGAAGTTACTATTTTAAACTTAAAGTGAGAATCAAACTATCATCATTGTCTCTGGATCTCAGTTTCCTTTCATATCAGTTTTCTTGGACCTGTATAGAACCACCCTTATTTTTCTCCCTTTTCTTTGTCCTGGTACAGGTTGATTGGTTTATCAACACGACATCCCTGCCTCCTTTGATGCATGTACGAGATAGGGTTCAGTTGCTTCCCTTGGGATTTTAAAATCCCGTCTTTTGCTTGTATCTTACCCATCTCTGTCAATAATTTTAAGTCTATTGCAAACCTTGATAATTCTTAAACAACAAACTAAGGATGTCATTTTGGACGGGGGCAGTGAAAATTACCTCATTTTATCCATGTGTTCTCTGCAGGTCAAGCCCAAAGTTAGCTGTCAGATGAGTAATGTTATTGCCCTTCATCTTGACTTGAGAGTATTGAACCATGTTAAAGAAATTTATTACATCTCGTGCTTCTTCCACAATATAGTCTATTTTCTATGTTCCATAGCTTTTATTATTGTAGACTTTATCAATATTTGAGAATCTCCTTCCACCCGTATTTTCTTCCATCTGCATCCTAGCTATTTGAAGTTTCACAGAGTAATTTAATAAACTCGGCCTTGTTGTTAGCATCCCAAATGTGAAAGTAGGAAAGGCAATGAGGAACTGGTCGAGTCAATCTCTGAAAATTCCTTTGACCACCGCCAGCCTGGATATCCTTTTGTGTTGTTATCAAATGTTGATGTTAGCAGCATCGGGCTGCATTTTCCACTCATGCGCTTTAAGAAGATTGAAGAATATTAAATAGTTGTCTTATGGCTATTTAATATTGTGGCCGACTTTCCTTAAGATCATATTATATTTAATATTATGGTCGACTTTATGATTATTGTTTTGTTTTTCAAAATGGGCTGACCTACTTCAAGGTTGAATGTGCTCATTACACATATAAGCAATTCGCATTCAAGAAGGAGTTCGCATTTTAGCAGCAGTCCGCCATTTTGTAGCAGCAGTCTGATTTCAAGAAGAAACATATTCATTTGTATTTACTTCATCTAGGAGAGGTGCTATTATTCTATGTATCAGATTTGCCTATGTGTTAGGCTTGAGTTGTAAGCAGAATTCTGCTATTATTGTTCATCATATAGAGAGGCTATTTTGCTAGGTTTTTCTCCCTCAAGAGGAGGGTTTTCCCAGGGTATCTTGTTGTGTTCATTGTCTTATGTGTTGCATTTTATGTTTGCCTTCTTTCTGCATATCTGTTCTTAAAACAACAACATGGTATCAGAGCAGGTATACGAAGATCTGATCAGATATATGAAATATGGTATCAAAGTGTACATTTATGAGAGTGTTGACACCTTTCAAGTATTACAAGTCTTCAACAACATAAAGGTGTTCGATACCTGGTAAGACATACTTCAAATCAATAAGTCTGTGATCTCAATTTGTAGTTTGATCTTGGACCAGACAGATGATGGAGATTAAGTCAAGCCGCATAATCTGAAGATGAACTGATATAAGGCGAATATGAATAAGAGAGAATCCAGCCTTGTCAAAGGAAAGCCACATGGATAATTGGATGGAATTGATACTGGTGTTTCCTTAACAGATCTGCTAATTGTATTGTCTGGTAGAATAGAAGGCTTCAGAGAGCGCTGCATATAGAATTAATCATGAATAAAGCTAATGAAAGAGCCGTCGGCTCTGGAGGTTGTAATTGCCGATACTCAATATCAATTTGTGAATTGTTGGGAGGTAATAAGGGGCAGGAGTCTAGAAGACATGAATCGTGACCAGTAGTGTAGCTAACATTTTAATAGTATTGCTTATAGTAATCGCATCCTTTGGACATGAAGGATGAGATGCGCCAAATTTGCAGATACCGTATGTTTCGGTGGAGGAAAGGTTATGACAAATACTGGAGGCCAGAGAAAATGTCTAATCTGAAATTTGTTCATGGTTCTTAGCAACACTCAACACTGCTATGGTCCAAGCATGGTGTATTTGACCAAGTCTAGGATATGAAATATATCGCAAGCTCTGTGTTGGTCGATAAAGGTATAGCGGTGGAAAGAAAATCATGTGAATTCTGAGTAATCATCGGGCTAGAATGGGAGAATCTCTTCTATCGCTGTCCTAGTTTATATGAATCAATGTCTATTCAACTATTGTGATGGGTCCCCCTTCAACGGTTAAAGATGCATCTCTGCTTGAATTGTTTGTGAAGAACATGTCTCCTTGGCTACCGACTAGAGCAGAGGAATAAACTCAGGCTGGTGTTTTAACAAGCATCATGTCGAGTTGTTTTCTGTATTCCTGTTTAAGTGTAGCACTTAAAAGGAGATTTTGATTTCTTCAAGATGAGTATTTTATTTTTTATTTTTATATCCTTGAAATCTAGGTTGTGCAGGTCTGATTTCGTTGGTTTGAATTATTATGATAGACAAAATAAGATAATTGAATTTTTTATTTTATTTTTGTTGTTGTCTGATCATCGAGTTTATGCAGATTAGATGATGATCCTTCACAATGTTTCAATTCCATGAAGAATTGTTCAACTTCTGTAGTGTGATTAGTCACAATTGAAGTCAAGGGGTTGCATTAAGAGTAGCAACGATCGACGCCACTATAAAGGGCGGAGAGAGCAGATATTGTGATTGATCGTTCAGATTCTGACTTCATTAAGGATGGATCAGAATAGTTAAAAAGATAAGTACTCTTTGGTTGCTGAGTTATATCATTTATTTATTCTTTGGATCTTGTAATTAAGAGAGATAGTAGATTCTCTTGAATTGTGTTCACTAGCATAAGATCTCTGGAAAAATTTCATTCATGATATAACTTGTACGATTCTAATCTTGATAAATCTTTGGATAATTATGGACTGTTAGTAATCTCTATCTAAAATGCTTCCTAGACAGGTTTAGGGGCAAGAAGATGATGAGAGATTACTTAGTGATGAAACAAAGAAATGATCAAGAGAGAGTGAACACTAGAGGGACTGAGTTGGTGGCTAGAGGGAGTACATCTCTAGAAATATTCTTTGCAATCTCTGAAGCTAGGATCAAGAGGGAGTTCTATGACTCACTGAGAATAAGTAAGGGTTGCAATGTTACAAGGCCGGTTGTTAAATTATTGAAGTACCTCTTCAGCAGTTGGGTTCTGAATTTCTCAAGTCAACCTAGATTGGTAGCTCCGCAAACCTGTAAAGAATAGAGTGATCTGGGATGCAATCGAAGAGTCAACCGTGAATCTCTACAGAGGTGTGCATTGGAAACCATTTCACTAAGGCAAGAGTTGCAGGCAATGAGGTCAAGTGGTTGATGCAAGTGATTGAAGATTCAGAGGGAGCCTACTGAACCTAAAGATGATGATTGTGTTACTCTAGATGATGTTTCAGTTGAGGCTTGTGATGATAGCCTAGTATAGAAGGAAGCAGTCTTCTATGGCACTGAGTATAGCTAAGGCCGAGTACATCACAACATATGATATCGAGAAAAGATATTCAGTTGAAGTATATCAGCACTGATGAGCAGATGGCAGTCATTCTCATCAAGCATCTCTTCAGGATAATGTCTGTGTACCTTCAAGACAAGCTTGATATGGTGGAGAATGAAGTCCTTGCTAAGAGGGAGTCTTGGTATCAGTGTTCCTTTGTTTAACGAGTTCTTCATTGAGAGAGAGTTGAGATGCAAGCCCTTGATAATGCAATTCTCTATTGAGAGAGAGTTGAGGTGCAAGCCCTTGATAATGCAATTCTCTATTGAGAGAGATTTGAGGTGAAAGCCCTTGTTTCCACCCTCTAGGAGAGCCATGGTGGATGTCATGTGTGTGACTCCATGACAACATCACGTGAGGGAATCCGTGATGATTTATTTGTGCTTGTGTATCACCCTCTAGGAGAGCCATGGTGAAAGTCATGTTGAGGTGACAACATCACATTAAGTGATGAGCACTTGTTCATACCATCTATGGAGGTAGCCATAATGGTTATCACGATGAGGTGATATTCTATTTTGTTTTCATATTGATATGATGTGTCGTGTGCAGGTGGAAGTATCATCCCTAGCTGAGAGGGAGTGTCGATGTCATAGCAGCTTAGGGCTACACTTCCATTACATGAGTTCCAAGAAGAAAGCATAAATTAAATGTGTAGCCATTCGGCTATTTAATTTATCACAAACAATACTTAATGAATGAAGAGGGCCGACCCTATCTTGCTCGCATACTTTGGTGGAAGTTCATCCCTAGCTGAGAGGGAGTGTTGATGTTAGCAGTGTCGAGCTGCATCTTCCACTCATGCGCTTCAAGAAGATTGAAGAATATTAAATAGTTGCCTTATGGCTATTTAATATTGTGGCCAACTTTCCTTAAGATCATATTGTATTTAATATTATGGCCGACTTTATGATTATTGTTTTGTTTCTCAAAATGGGCCGACCTACTTCAAGGTTGATCACAATATGTATTTATAGAAGGTTGAATGTGCTCATTACACATATAAGCAATTCGCATTCAAGAAGGAGTTCGCATTTTAGCAGCAGTCCGCCATTTTGTAACAGTAGTCCGATTTCAAGAAGAAACATATTCATTTGTATTTACTTCATCTAGGAGAGGTGCTATTATTCTATGTATCAGATTCGCCTATGTGTTAGGCTTGAGTTGTAATCAGAATTCTGCTATTATTGTTCATCATATAAAGAGGCTATTTTGCTGGGTTTTTCTCCCTCAAGAAGAGGGTTTTCCCAGAGTATCTTGTTGTGTTCATTGTCTTATGTGTTGCATTTTATGTTTCCCTTCTTTCTACATATTTGTTCTTAAAACAACAACATCAAATAGCAGTTTACTAGAAATTATTGGTTTCATTAGAAGTATAATATAATAATTTTATTTAGTGACATGTGAGATCACTTACAAACTGCTGTTAATCTGCTTCATTCATAAAAGGGAGTGATTTACTAATGACACAAGTAATTGTTATTATGAGTTTCAACTCTTAATGCCATACTTTAAAAACTTGGACTTGGCAATTACTCAGCTGACTCAAAATTTTCAAAAATTCGTGACTTGGCAAAAATTTAGCAATAACTTGGTAAATTTATCAAACATTAAAAAAAATACAATAATTTCTACAAATATGTTTAAAAAACATGCATATTACTAAATTTATGGACCATATTACTGATTTCCTTTATATATAGATCAAAATTGGACTTCAATACAATTCATAGAACAGAAAACGAGTTCACGTTTCAATACATATTTTTTGGTAATAGTGTATGCTTTTGGCAGTCATTTTTTAAATTTTAAACAATGATAGCTAGAAAAAATCTTTATTTTTCCTACATTTATTCTTCTATTGTATTTATTGTAAAAAATGTTTTAGTTTGTTTTTGGTTAGTCAAAATATATATGAGGCAGTTTTCTACTTTTTCTTTCTTGCTGGTCTTAGCCATTTGTTATTTGCCTTCTAAACAGTGTTTTATATCCTTAGATACTGATTCCTCTAATTCAAAATTTCCAGCGTTAAACCACTGGACAGTTAATTCTATTTTGGGCAGTATGCTTTGACTCGTCCCTCTAGACAGTTGGAAAGAATAAAAATAAAATATACCTGAATATGTATTTGCAATCCCCACACAGTGCCACAGTCCTCAAAATTTAAATTTCCCTTTTGGCAAGCACAATTTGTGAGTGAAAATCTGCTCTTAAAATCATGCCCTGGTTCACCGTTCATGGTTAACTTCCTGCTTGCATCAGTCTGTCCAAAGATAATTAAATTGCAACCATTTTTCATCCCAAAACATTTGGCAACTTTTTTGTTTGGTGCAAGTTTTGTAGGAAGACATAATTTATTGCAAGCTTTTTTGGAAAAATGCACTGCGATTTTTTAGCAAAATTTGTTGCCAGTTTTTCTCATGATTACTCATGTCCAGAAATTTTTTGGCAAGTACATTCAAGTTCTGCAATTATTTGTTGGGATTTTGAATTATGCATAAGACTTCTGAAGCAATGTTTTATTGCTTTGACATGGAAAACATCCTAGTTGAATTTTAGTCATTGATGGACATGTCTTATTTGTTTTTAATCCCAACCCTTCATTTCAAATTTCATTTCCTATAAAAGAAATCTATCATTGTGATTTCACATCAACATCTTTTATGCTAATATCATGTTGTTGGAATCTTGAGAAATCACATTCAAATATTCAACAACACAACACAATACAATGACTTCTTTTGAGGTTTGCATGTATTTTGGTTTGATTTGAGCTATTTTTATACATATTTGTATTTCTTTCCATTTTGTATGCATACATTTGGGTGAACCCTTCCTTCTAACCCTTTTTCTTTTGATCTCAGGTCAAGGGCTTTCTCTAAAGAGGCTTGGAGATCTAGTTTATATAGGAGCCCAAATCAAAAAAATATCAGCACTATTAGATCAAGAGTGAGAAACAAATTTTTCAATGTAATGCCCCCCCCTCTTTTTATAGAGTGAGGGAGAGGTGGAGGACCCTTCCTAAACTAGGGAAAATCACATTACAATAGAGACACAAAAAAACATTAACACAAATAACTTGCATCCTTGCCTTGTGCATGAATAGAGCTGACAAATGGACAATACAAATGAAGCTATACTTAGGCAAACTAAAGACCAAAACAAGCAAATAAAGGTGATATCAGTGAAAAAACCACAATGGGCACCAAAATGCGAAAGCTAAAATCTACATTGATCAAAGATTGACAAATATGAGTTAAATTAGTCAATATTGAAAAAATGAGATAAAAGCTTTCCCTATAAAATAATTGAGCAAAGTAAAGGAAATAACAACATTATCAAACTAATAGGATGAACATGAAAAAAAAATGAATTTGAAAGCTTTTCCTAAACCACTCAAATCTCAATCTCATAGGAGGATTGGTGCTTCTTTGATGTGAAAAAAGAGCCCTTTTCTCAATTTCTTATGATAAGCTAAATGATATCGATGCCAAGATGCAAGTGATGATAATGAAAATGCATTGGTTCAAAGAATGATGTCGCTAAGATTGAAATTAAAAAAGAATTTAATTTTTTTGGATACCCCAGTGAAAAGAAGTATGTTGGTACAGTATCAAGTATGGTAAGATGTAGAGATATTCAAAGCTATTTTATGTTCATTATGCCAACTATTTGGTAGAAAGACATACCTTATCAGAACAACCTAGATGTTATGTTTATTCCTTCATTCACAGTTCTAAAACCAACACAAAATTTAGTGCCATTAACTCTCTACTTTCCATGTGGTGTAATGAGAAGTTTGTAGAAAATAAAATTGACTTGAAGAGGATGTAACTGAGACCATAAAGTGCACAAAACCTACAATATGTAAAAATAAATGTGCAAAACTATGAAATTGTTGCATCTTTCATTTAATTAAAACCAACCCATTTTTCATAAATTCATAATCTAATATGTAGAAAGAAAGAGCAAAGAAATAATGTCTTTAACTTGCTCCCTTTTCTTAAGTGTGACCAAATATTTGGAGTAAAATAAATTGTATAACATATATATAAATGATGTGTTTAATTGATAGAATCTTTAGTATACAAATTTTGCCCTCCTTCTAGCACCATTTTATGGATGCTAAACCTGCAAATGTTAGAATCTGACAAACATTTTCATACAAGTCATATAAAATATTTAAAAAATCAAGCATCCCTATGAGATATTGTATCATGCTGGATATGCTAAATAAGACATTAAAATAACAAGAAAAAACTAAATAAAATCATATGAAAACATGATTCATACCTATCTCATAGTGGAAGTGGTGCAACTTTGATGTGAAAATGATGCTCTTTCCCACCTCCTTGACAAGCATCAAATGATAATGATGCAAATAGGAAGTGATGGAAATGAAATTGCAAGATGAATTCAAAGTGCTTATAGTTCAAATGCTTATTGTGGATGGATTTGGAGTAGAAATGCCTTGTATTTATAGATTCAAGAGTTGAAGAATGGAGAGATGAGATGAATCTGAGATTATAGAATAACCAATGATATTGTGAGATTTGTCACATGGCTAATGATATTGTGAGATTTGTCACATGGCTAGTGGTGGAAGGTGGAACGCATTTTGGAGAATGTGCATAGTTAATGCAAGTAGTTGAGGACTTGAGAGGTGTAAGAGAGGTTAATGCATGTGTAAGAGACATCAAACACATATGGTTGAGACATTTTGGAGGGAAATGGTTTGGACACGAAAGTCAAATAAGTGGAGTAAATGATGAAATATTCCTTGGGAATATGCCTTGTGAGAGAAAAAATGGGTAATTAGATAATTAAATAAAATCAATTTTATGTGTAAGTGGGTGGGTTAGTCAAGGGTTTAGGTTTGACCCAGGTTGAGTCAAAACCTAGAGGATGGGTAATGGTGTTTAGGGGTTAATTTATTCAGATTAATTAATTTGAAGGGATTTAGGGAATTGGATATTTGATTTAAATAATTTGATAAATTGATTTAAGACATTAATTAAATAAATTGATTTATTTAATCAGATATGATGCACATTGGTGAATTAATGGAATAAATTACTTCATTTGATTAATAAAAGAAATGATGTTAATTTGAGCGTCTACAACAAGTAGTAATTTTATTCTTTTAATTTTATTTTTCTTCTCAAGCTTTACACACACTTTTATATTTATTTTCTTCTTCTTGTTCCTTAAGGATTAGGAGTAACCCAAGGTACAATGATAGTAGATGAAGGATTTTTTGATTCCTCATAATCTTGTACTTCAGCCAATGACATACTTGACTAGAACATTCCTGATCTGATTTCACCCTTTTATTGAATATTCCTGTGATAAAACAAATTTTATAACTATTAAAAAATACATATAAATAATACTAAACACAATGGAATTTTTATTTTAACAGATTACGATTTGTTTTCTTTTAAATACCACTCTATTTCTGGCCTGGACCGAAAGAAATAAACAAAACAATTAAATTTAACATTTATTTCCAACTGAAAATGTCGAAAAAAAGAAACGGAAAAAAAATACTTATCGGAAGCACCACTTTTTCTAATCCAACCCCTCTGAGGCAGCCAATCAGTATACTCAGATCACACCTACAGACAACACGAAAACAGAAATTGCACAGATAACCATTCTCTTACCTGTCATCCACTCGTCCGTCTATTCGCTCAGTTTTCAACATTAGCATGAGAAGCATTTTTGGAATTGATCCTGGATACTGTTCGTGAAATGGTACTGACACGTCTCCCTTTTCTATATTATTAGCCGATAGGCTATTTACGTGGGAAGACCCCACCGGGATCTCCCCCAGTCTGACGCCGCCGGTATTCACGGAAAAGTTTACAGCAAAGTTTCCTTGTAATTGGGCGAACTGCGGGGAAACATCGGCGACGGGGCAGGGGCTCACAGCCGCGAAACATGAGCTTCTGGGCGAGGACTTCGTCTTCAGGGCAGAGCTCCCCTGGGTCATACTCCATGTATTGGCCAAAGTCCTCTGTCAACAGCGCACACACCTGCCCTATCGAGGCATAAATGGTGTCCGACCCGAAGCTCGGATTGTGCCCTAAAGGAAGCTTCTTGGGTGACATGAATTCCCTCAGCTCCCCTGTTAGGTCTCGACCTCCTCCCCACTGTTCTTCCCCATTGGCATGAGGGTTTGAATCTTGAACAGAGGTTCTGAGAAACTCGGTGAGCTGCTCGATCTGGGCTGTTAGTTCTTCGGAGAGCTGCTTTGATAAGTGTAGCTCCCGCCGGGTCTGGTTAAGACTGGCTATTAGCTCGATTGCCCCAACTGAGCTGTGGGAGGGGTCGTGGAGGTACTGCGAAGAGACCCAATGGAATGGACCGCAGAAAAGAAACACAGAGGCCAGATTTGTGCACAAAATGAGCAAAATGATGTGCAACTTGCACAGGGCTCCGCGGGAGTCCCCTGCCTTTCGTTTTTCATTCCCGTCCGAAGACATCTTAAACAATGGGGGGCTGGCCTTGTACAGCCCTTCAGAGCTTGCGCTCTTGTTTTATTTACAGTAGGAAACTCTGTCTCTGATTTCTACGGGTTACTGGTTTGGTTTTTGAGGCATTCCATCCCGCCATTTTAATTCATAATCCAATGCCAAATAAACCAGGTTGCAATATCTTACCATTGGAATGAAGGATTCCCTGAGATCAGACGGGGACTGAAGTAGTTGATGGCACAGACGGAAAGGGGCTGTGTATGTAGAGCAGCGAGAGAAATACCGTGGAAGTTTGCAACGAGCTGTAACCAGAGCACATCCAAAAATCTGCTATTATGCAAGTGATTTTGCGCTCTTGGTCATTGTTGATCTTCTGGATGAGGCTGGGAATAACAGAGGACCCAGGCCCTTATCTAGCGATTCTGAAAATTTTATAACTTTGTCCCGACCATCCTCTGGCTCCGCCCCCATAGGAACAGAGATCATTCGGATCATATCGCAGTTGTGCGGAGAGCGGTTCTTGTTGGCTTCCAGTATGCACTGTGGGGAATATGATGAGTGTGGGTAATCATAGGAATAAGATCATTAGAAAATTATATCCGAGATAGACGAAAAGCAAGTTTGATTGACCATTTCAAATCTCTTTTCTAAGTTATTTTCCCTTGTGGAGATCAAGAGAAATGTTAATCAATATGATTATTCATTTGTTGGTATGTAAGTAAGTGAGTAATTTTTAGATGTTGAAACAATTGTGTTTCAATATTTTTTATTTAGTCAAGTTAATGGATATAAGCATATTTATGTCTTTAAGTATTTATTTCTTTCTTTCATATTCCTATACTTTGACAAATACATCTTAAGTTAATCTTTTTTGACAAATCTTTGACAAAAAGCTAAATGGGAGAGCCTTTATATCACCTTAATCCAACTTCATTAAAGGATTTAAAAATAAATTAAAGTTACAAGGATTACATTTCTATAATAAACTTGTTATATATATATATATATTATATTTATTTGATTTCATTAGCAACAGTTATACAATTAACTTTCATTTGTTTTCTCAACATTTTCACACCATAACAATAACTCAATAAAGCATGAAGTATATAGTGCAAGGACTTTACAAAAGGATGTGAAATTGAGGGAAATATCTTTCCAATTCAATGATTCATACTTTGCTTATTGCTAATTCTAGGAAGGATATGAATTATTCCTCCAAAAATTATAAATCCAACTAGAATAAGATAGTGGAGTTAAAAATTGGCTTAAAAAGTGGACTACAAAGATTTCGTTCAGTGGAAATGGATGTGCTTTGAAAGACCCAGTAAAACCGTGCTTTCAATGGGGAAAAACTAGAATCAACATCTCAAAATTGAACAAAAAAGAAGATCCAATGATGTTGATAAAGAAGTGTTGGATAATGTTCCTGATCCAATTCCTAAACAACACAGTGTTTGAAAGTTGAGTTCTGGACATTCAAGGAAACATAGCACTGTATGTTCTTTGAGATGCTTATCAATTGGTCTTTTTTATTTTAAATTTGAAGCTATTGGGTGGACTTTAGAATTGTGAAGTCCAAGATAAATGATCAAAATGCACAAATATATGTATCAAAAAACAAAAAACAAACAAAGAAAATAAAACAAAACCAAAATTTTAACTAATTGACTTTCCATGTCTCTTTGACGTACCCATTGCACATCAGGGTGCTATTTCTCGTAACGTTCTGAACCTATCGGCGTACATATTGCACCTGATTGGGGTGCAAGTGCTATTTATATCTATTGTTGTATTTATTGTTGATTGTAGTCACTACAAATATTAGACTCTGATGATATTGTTTAATATAGCCTTACAGTAGCAGGGAGAGTCGATCTCTGAAGAAAGGCTTACAAAGATGGTCCAACCTTCAGGAGTCTTTGCATGATAATAATACAACTACCTCTGCCTCTCTTTCTTTTTCTTTCTTTTCCCCACGGACTTCATCTGACCAATTTGAATTCCACATATCACACCAAAGTTGCAGTGTTGGAGAGGAAGTTGTAGGATCAGTTAGGACTACCATTACTGCGGAGATCATTTCCAACAAGAGGATTCTGCAGGAAATGGGAAGAGGGACTTGGGATAGGCAGGCTGCCATTTGAAAATTTCTATTACCTGCGCATATCAAGAACATGGGAGAGAAGCTGCCAAACTGAAAAAAGGGTAGAAATTTAAAGGAGAGAGAACGAAGCAAGAGAATTTCATGCAGAGCACGGAGTTTTTCAGAGTAGCCGTCATGAGAGGAGATGATAAGATCACAATCTTAGGGACCTGCAATTACCCTAACTATAAACCCTACAAAAAGCATGAATTATTCAAACCATAGATTGTGCCATTATCGGCGGAAAAATACACAACGACCAATTAAAGAGGGATAACAATAACCAGAGCAAATGTGGTGTTATAAAACACCATTTAAGATAAGCGCAGCTTAGTAGAAGAAAGCCCTCCTGCTCACATCTAGGCTTTTGTCTTCTTGGGTGACTTGTCCTCCTTGCCAGAAGCGGTGACAGACTTTTTGGGGGAGAAGCAACTGGTGAATGTTAGGTAGAACTCCATCGTGGGCAATGGTCACTCCGCCCAACAATTTCCCCAATTCCTCATCATTTCTGATGGCGAGCAAGAGATGTCTGGGAATGATTTTATTTTTCTTGTTGTCTCTTGCAGCATTGTCGGTGAGCTCCAGAACTTCTGCTGCCATGTACTCCATCACAGCGGCAATGTAAATGGGAGCACCAAAACCAATTCTCTTAGCATAGTTTTCTACTCTGCCAACGGGAAACTGAAGGCCATTTGCTTCGAGGAGCTTCTCCTTTCCAGCAGTTTCTATGTATTTAATGTATTAAGTATAATGTCCAGTTAAAATTATTCTCATAATTTAATTTTTTCTGGTTTTTTAAAAGGAAAATTAATTATGTTGTTACTCTGACGAATAGAAAAACAGATAAATAATAATTTTTATTAATTTTTAAATATAAAAAATATGTTCCAAAATATAAACTATAGAAATAAAAAGAAGATATTTGAATTATGCAATATGATTGGTCAAGATAAAAACAAAAAAGAAATCGAAAGATTGCAATAGAACTAAAAATCTATTATTAAATAATGAAAAGTACACATACATTATAAATTTTAGGGTTATTTTTGAAGCATTTTTCTAAATAAGAATATTGCTCCCCTAACAATTTGATCCATTTTTTAACAAGAGACGCATTTGCGTCAAGTTCTGCCCATTGTAGAGTGTGCTTGGTTGTTTTAAGCATTTAGTTAATAGAAGTAAGTAAGAGTGTAATTTGATTGTTTGTTGTTGTATAATGTTATTATTATAGTTAATTAATATTGCAAAAAAAAAAAAATTCAATTATAAAAATAGATTATTATAATAACTCCATATTTATATTTATATGATAATGTGATATTTATATAATTTTTGTCTTGCTAAATTATATTATTACTTGTATATTTTTTTAAATATGTACATTAATATTTAATTGACAGATTTTATAGAAATATTAATTGTAGATAGATAAAATTTACTTTCATATTTATTAGAGATAGATAAATTATATTGTGATATTTAATACACATTATAAACAAATTAAGTCAACAATGCAATTATATTGTGATGTATGTAATAGTGCTCATGTCATTCAAGTCATTAATAGGTTTGAATTTTGATTGAATGAATTAAATGCATTGTATTGCACATAATTTAGAAAAAAGAAAAAGAAAAATTCTAATTTTTGCACTGAACTATTCACAACATGAACCAATAAAAAGAAAGATAAAAGATATTTTAGCAATTCTAAAAATAGACAATTAAAAATAGACTATATAAAAATGTTGGTTCAGATTTTAATTCCAAATGTTCATTGGTTGAATTGTCACTATCAATTAAAAAAATGAATTGAATGAATGCATTAGTATTCTGCCTTGGGCAAAACTAATCATCGACCTCTTGTTCATTGTTGATCCTCAAAACTCCATTCTCACCTCTAACATCATCCTACAAATAAGATAAATTGGAAAACAAAAATTCAAATTAATCTGAGAATTGCGCAGAAATATATTTACTTGCTGAAAATTGGGACCTAGAGACACGAAAGAAGCAGAAGCATTATGTGAAGTGGCCAAGAGTAAGAGATCTAATTTAAGAGGAGGAGAACAAGGAGCACCATTAAAGTGGAACCCCAAACCAATACTCATTAAATTCTCCATCGCTAATATGTATAGATGTCCTCATGAAGAAAGCTTATTCAAGGAGGAAGTATTTAGATTGAAGTAATTTTTTATTATTCTGAGCAAGTTCATTATATATTTTCAAATTATGTGTCTAAAAAATTAAAAAATGTTTATAATAATATTCAAAATAAAATTATTTGTAATACTAAGAAATTTTATTGATTCAAATAAATAATGAGATCAGGTCATAGGTTTGTTTTATTAAGCCTAAATCTACACTTAACATAGAACAGGAAAAAAATCAAGTTAATTTTATAAAACATTAAAAATAAAATCTTAAACCGTAAATCAACAATGAAGCACAATCCAACATAGAAACGTAAACCTAAAGTAATATTACCTATGCCATTTATATTTCCCTTCTCCATTTTGTTGAATAGATTATAATCCTCGTGTTTGTGTATGCAATGGTATTCTAATGAGAATTATAGTAAAATATTGAAGCTTCTATTCGTCTCCTTAGTATCATGTACTTGAGCATACACTAGGTTGATTGAAATGACAATGATCGATCTCTTTTATAGAAAACTAAATAAAATGAAGGGCTAAGATTAAAATCTAATAAGATAAGTCAACCAATGATGAATAATGAAAGTTGTAATATGAAATAAGGTTAGGTCAAAATTAGGGAAAAGATAAAAATGAATGGTTAAGATTGAATTTTAAAATAATTCAATCAAGAGTGGAAATTGAATGATACATGAAGAGATAAGATTGACCCAAATAATTAGATTGGAAAAAAAACAAAGAGGTTTTTGGAGGAATTTAAATAATTATCAAGTTATTTACTTGCCTAAAGAGAATGAATAATCATTATTTAATTATAGAAACATATTAAATCCAATATGGTTTCTGCTACTTGTTAAATAATTGAAATAATTATTTAGTTATAGTAAAAAGATGATAATAATGAAATAAATAAAATTGTAGAGTAAAAGGGACATCAGTAATGGAATATGAACAATATGATATATGAAGCAAGTGTTTGAAAGCATTATCTTGTCAATGGTTGTGTAGGTGTCATAAGTGATTTGGCAAATTTTGTTTTAAATGTGCAATCTCAATTGGCAAAAGCTAAAGAAGAGCTGACTACCTTGCAAAAGACCAACTTCTCCTAAAGTAGAAGTAGCAGGAACCAAATTGGATTTGATCTGTGGAACACCAGAAGAGCTTGATGTTCTAATGGATAACATAATAATGAGGGAAGATAATGCATATTGGATTTGATCTGTGGAACACCACAAGAGCTTGATGTTCTAATGGATAACATAATAATGAGGGAAGATAATGCATATCAGTCCCTCAACTGGGAGGAACTAATAACAAGGGACTAATATGCATTATCTTTCCTCATTATTATGTCATCCATTTGAATATCCAGCTCTTTTAGTTCCTACATATTAAATCCAATATGGTTCCTGCTACTTCTATTTTAGGAGAAGAATCCATAATAAAAGAGTAGTCACGTCTTCTTTAGCTTCTGCTAATTGGGAATACATCTTCAAAACATGCTAATTGGGAATACATCTTCAAAACATGCTTCCTGCACAACCATTTACTTGATCATCGAGCAAGTAAATAGATTTCTATGGAATGCCCAGATTAATTTGATTATTTCTTTTTCCATTTATCTTATTCTAAGAATTTATGTACTTGCAAATGAAAATTCCAAAATGTCTAGCTCTATTAGCCTGGAGCTCAACAAATCATCTTCTCCATGTTGCAACCCTAACTGACATGACGATTTGCAAGAAGATTTTATAGGTGAGAAAGGATTGTTGAGGATCAAAAATGAACAAGAGGACCATGTTGTTAAAAAGTGGCACAAAGTATTTGACTAATACAAATATCAAAATAAAAATAAATTATTGTCTATCATCTATTGAATCTTCTATTTTTACAGTTACAACAATATAATAAAAATTTTAGTGAGCTTATATATATAAAACATTGATAGCTATGCTATGAAGAGAAGGAATAAGTTGGATACAATAGAAAAAAACTATTATTAAATGGTGAAAACTAAACATACATTATAAATTCTAGGGTTTTTTAAAGAATTTTTAAAATAAGAATATTGCCCCCCTAACAATCCGATCTATCTTTTAATACCATCACCTCTTGTTCATTGTTGATCCTCAAAACTCCATTCTCACCTGTAAAATCATCTTACAAATCGTCGTGTCTGTTAGGATTGCAACCTGAAGAAGGTGATTTGTTGAGATGGAGGCTATTTGGGCTACACATTTTGTAATTTTCATTTGCTGGTATGGAAAGTCTTAGAATAAGATAAATTGGAAAATAAAAAATCAAGAGTAGAAATTGAATGATACATGAAGAGATAAGATTGACCCAAATAATTAGATTGGAAAAAAAATAAAGAGGTTGTTGAAGGAATTTAAATATTTATAAAATTATTTACTTGCTTAAAGAAAACGAATAATTAAATGATGAAAGCATTATTTAATAATAGAAACATGTGATAGGTTGATATTTTAATTAAATAATAATTTAATTCAAAATTGGGAAGAAAGAACAAATTAGTGGATAATTTAATTTATGTCAAGGAAAGGTTAAATGGATCGTTAAATAATTGAAATAATTATTTAGTTATAGTAAAAAGATTATAATAATTAAATAAATAAAATTATAGAGGAGAAGGGACATCAATAACAAAATATGAACAATATGATATATGAAGAAAGTGTTTGAAACCATGATCTTGTCAATGGTTGTGTAGGTGTCATAAGTGATTTGCCAAATTTTGTTTAAAATGCACATTCCCAATTGGTAGAAGCTAAAGAAGAGCTGACTACCTTGCAAAAGACCAACTTCTCCTAAAGTAGAAGTAGCAGGAAGCAAATTGGATTTGATATGTGGAACACCAGAAGAGCTTGATCTTCTAATGGATAACATAATAATGAGGGAAGATAATGCATATTAGTCCCTCAACTGGGAGGAACTAATAATGAGGGACTAATATGCATTATCTTCCCTCATTATTATGTCATCCATTTGAATATCAAGCTCTTTTAGCTCCTACATATTAAATCCAATATGGTTCCTGCTTCTTCTACTTTAGGGGAAGAATTGTTAATAAAAGAGTGATAGAGGCCTTTTGGAAGGTAGTCAGGTCTTCTTTAGCTTTTGCTAATTTGGAATGCAGCTCAAAACATGTTAGACACCTGCACAACCATTGAATTGATTATGGTTTTGAACAGTTGCTTCAACAAGTAAATAGATTTCTGTGGAATGCCCGGATTAATTTGATTTTGTTTTTCCATTTATTTTATTCTAAGAATTTATGTACCTACAGATGAAAATTCAAAAATATGTAGCTCTAATAGCCTCGACCTCAACAAATAGCCTTCTCCATGTTGCAACCCTAATTGACATGGCCATTTGCAAGAGGATTTTACATGCGAGAAAGGATTGTTGAGGATTAGAAATGAACAAGAGGACCATGTTGTTAAAAGGTGACACAGACTGTCAGCAGAACAATCTATTTATTTAGAAGAATCCTTCAAAGAGAACCTTAAAATTGATAATGTATGTATACTTTTCACTATTTAATAGCAGTTTTTTTCTATTGTATCCAACTTATCCCTTCTCTTTAGAGCAGGGCCATCAAATATATATATATAAACTCGGTAAGCATTTCCTTATATTGTTGGCACTGTAAGAATATAATATTCAATATATGATAATAGAAAATAATTAATTTTTATTTGATATGCTTATCAGTCAAAAGTTTTTTAACAGAAATTTTCATTTCCTTACTGTCATAAACTGTTTAATCTGTCGTTCCCCATCAAATATCTACATTTCAATTATATTAGTCCCCAGAAATTTCTCTATGATTTATTTTCATTCTTTTGTTTCAATCTATCAATTGTTACTTCTAAGATCTACCTAGATATTTACATAACAAACTGTTAAAAGCATATTGACTTTAGAGCTAGATTTTGAGAATAACACTAAAAAATCATTTCGTACATATTGAAAATTAAAATCAAAATTGTTTTGAGTGAATTTTACAACTAACTAACTCACTCTTATTATGACAGGTAATGCTCATGGCTTTGTTCATTAGCAATCTATTATAAATTCTCCAAATGTGTTTTGTGAAATAACGTAAGCCATTTTTGAATGGAGGAAAATTTAGATAATAAAGGAAAACAAAAAACTGAAGAAAGAGTTGGCAGGAAACACCATCTCCGTCGGGCATGGGACTTCCTACAGTTACTACTCATTTTACTACTTCTGCATCAAATCAATGTTACTACTCATTTTACGACTTCAAATCAATGTTGAAGTTAGTATAAATTATATAGAGCAGTGACTGCTTATATTTCGGAAATATCTTGCTCGCTACTCTTGGGATTCAGTGAGAGCATTATATTTTGTGCAGTTGTTTCAACTGTATCGGCCTTACTTTTCACTCTTCTTAATGATTAATTAGATTCCCCTCTCTCATGCGCGTAATTTTTTTTAAATTTTACTTTTCAAGATTCTGGGGATTTTTTAAAATTAATGCTTCATTTTAAAAACAAAAATGGTTAGTTATGAACAAAAAGTTTTTAAAATAGAAATATAAAAATCAACCCAAGGAAATATGTAGATTTATGTAATCTATTTTTAGATAATGGTTGTATGAATTCATTTCTTATAATTAATTTTCGGTTCAAAAAAATTTACCGTCTTCAGAAATTCACTGTCAACAATTCACTGTGGAAAAATTCACGGTCATGAAAAATTAGTCACAAGAAAAATTCACCATCAGAAATTAATACCCACATTAACATTTTTTAATATTAATGTCATCAGAAATTGATACCCACATTAATATTAAAAATTCACGGTCATGAAAAATTAGCCACAAGAAAAATTCACCATCAGAAATTGATACCCACATTAACATTTTTTAATATTAATGTCATCAGAAATTGATACCCACATTAACATTTTTTAATATTAATGTGTTCCGCCAGTGGTGGTGAATTTTACTTGTGAATTTGTCATGGCATTGATTTTTCTTGCCTAATTGTTGGCCGTGAATTGCTGGCTGTGAATTTTCAATCTGCCCTAATTTTCACTACCTAAACCTACATATTATTATTACATCAAACAATCCTATAATTTATAAATAAAAATAAATATCTTTTATGTGTTTGTATTAAATAAGCACCTATTACTTCTAAGATCTTCTTTCCTAATCTAACCTATTACTTATTTTATATTCTTAAGATTACACTAACTTGCAAGAGAAGGCATACGAAAGTGAATCTTAAGGATTAAACCCAAATCTAAATGTGAATACATTTAGATAAGTTTAAGTCCAATTTTAATTGTATGAAAAACACACCAAATAAAGATGTATAAAAAAAATGATTGTAAAAATATATTCTTTATGATTTGCTAATGAGCATTTGAAGTTGAAAAGAAATGATGACTTTGACTGAGTGTAGCTGTTTTTTGGAGCAGAATCTAGTAAGAGATTTTAATGAAAACATTTAAACTAAAGTTGTGCAAGTTAACAGTTTCAATGAAAATAAAATAAAACTACTATAGGAAATTTTAACATGCCTATTAAAATTTTAATGAGAAAATTTAATTAAAAAAGTAACGAAATTATATAAAAATTATTCTCTAGAGATTTTAAACACATTTTAAAATAATAAAATACTTTGCAAAATAAAACTCACTCAGATTTGTAAATAATTTTTTATAACAATAAAATAATTTGATAAAATAAAATCCATCTTAAATAAGATTTGATTGTTAAGTTCAAAGTATTTTTTTTACTTTTTTTACTTTTTTTAATAGATCTGAAAAACAAACTACTAATTTTATAAGCAATTTTTTTTTCAAACACGAGAGTGGGGTTAAAAATTCAAAAAAAAATCTACAACCATTATATGTAAAAATTTATCTCTCACCCTTGATTCAATGGTGAGGCTATTTTTCTGATTCAGGGCTCCTATAAAAACTTGATCTCCAAGCCTCTTTAGAAAAAGCCCTTGACCTGAGATCAAAAGAAAAAGGGTTAGAAGGAAGGGTTCAACGAAATGTATGCATGTAAAATGGAAAGAAGTAGAAATATGCATAAAAATAGCTCAAATCAAACCAAAATGCATGCAAACCTCAAAAGAAGTCAATGCATTATGTTGTGTTGTTGAATATCTGAATGTGGTTTTTCATGATGGTAAAAACGTGATATTAGCATAAAAGATGTTGATGTGAAATTACACTAATAGATTTCTTTTATAGGAAACCAATTTTGAAATCAAGGGTTACGATTAAAAACAAATAAGACATGCCAATCAATGGCCAAAATTGAAAGTTGTAGTATGAAATAGGGTTAGGGCTAAAATTAGGGTAATGATAAGGATGAATGGACAAGATTGAATTATACAATCAAGGGTAGAAAATGAATGAGACAAGAGAAGATAAGAATGGCTTAGATAATGAGGTCGGCATAAAAAAATATATTGTAGGAGGAATTCAAATAATTATAAAATTATTTAAATGGAGAGGAAAAAAGAATAATTAAATAATGAAAACATTATTTGATTATAGAGGACATGTGACATGTTGAGTTTTGGATTAAATAATAATTCAAAAATGAGAGAAAATGAAAAATTAGTAGATAATTAAATAAATAAAATCTATTTAATTTATAGGAGAAGAGAATAATGAATAATTAAATAATTGAAATAAATGTTTGATTATAGTAGAAATATGATAAGAATTAAATAAATAAAATTTATTTAATTATAGAGGAAAGGGGACATAATGATGTAATTAAATAAATTTATTTAATTAATCAAAAGAATAAATAAAAGGAAAGAATTAATTAATTAAATAATTAATCAAAAAAATTAACTTTAGGCATAATCAAATAACTAAAATTATTTAATTATTGAGAAAGAAAGGGGGTTGATGAAGAAAACAATGTTTGGAAGCTTAGGATAATTTTAATTGTCTACATAACCAAGTAAATTTGGATCCCTAGAGATCAAAGTCCAATATGCCTTTAGAAGAGATTAAATAAAAAAATTGCAACCTACTATCTGAATAGCCCTCCAAAACCCTTTATTTGTCTAAAGGATAGAGAGAGGTGTTAAAACCCTTACCTAGTATCCACAAACCTTTTGGTTAGTAGACATGTGAGAAAAAGGTGAGTTACAAAGATGGCCTCTAGAAGCCCAAGAGTTAGGGGCAAAGAAATTAAGTAGATTCCATTTAAAAATATTCTTCCCATATTTTATGATAGTTTTGGTGAGGGGCATCAGGAGCATCATTTAGCTTACATTTTTTAATTTTTGAGTCTAAAGTTCTTTGTGTGTTTCTGTGGTAGTTTAATTCTACAATTTGCTAGTATATCATGGAAATCAAACTAACATGGCAAAATCAAACAAACCCTATAAAATATTACTCCATACTAGACATGCTAAATTAAGACATTTAAACAACTAAAAAAACCAAATGAAATAATTTAAAACACAAATAGCATGAAGCACATCTATCCCATATTGGATTGGTGCTATCCTCTATGTAGAAGATAGCCCTTTCCCAATCCTTGATAAGCTTAGTGAGATGATAGACAATGAGATGCTTGGTGAACTCAAGTTGCCTATAATAAGGATGCTCTAAATGTGGATGATGAAATGAGAGAAAATGCATTGCATTTATAGGAGAAGTTGAGAGAAGAGAGGCCAAGATTAGGCAATGTGGGACTAAATCCCATCCAATAGGAGAGAGCCACTTGTTACAATGGGATTGGCCCATGCTTGTGCAAGTTTTGGCCAATGTGCCCATTCAAATTTGAAAATGGTAATAAATGCATGTGGTTGAGGATTTTTGGGGGGAATTGTGTTTGTCCAAAAAAGTCAAACATGAGAGTTAATGTGGGAAAATATGGGTTTTAATAAATCAAATAAAGTGATTTATTGGTGCAAGTGGATGAATCTAGAAGATTCATATAGTTAGGATTAAACTAATCATGATTTGATTAATCTAGTAGATGATTTAAGTGATATGACATTTGATTTTAGATTTTTGTATTTCTTTTAAAATCAAATGAGAGGGTATGAGCATTGATCATTTAATTTAATATTGGTGATTAAACTAATAGACCTTAGGAGATTTATGATTTAATTAAATAAAAATTGATTTATTTAATCAAAAGGTGAACATTGATGATGATGTCAAATCTGCATGTCTACATTTTTCCCCTCTTTGAAGCAATGTACTTGTTGCATTGGTTCAAGGAATGATGCTGCTGACATCGAAAATAAAGAATTTTTTATTTATCAGATGCCCCAGTGAAAAGAAGAAGTACGTTAGTGCATTGCCCCCTCGAGAGATCGAGTGAAAATATTGAGGTGGATCTCGCGACAAAGAGGTTCAAAATGAAAGTATGGATGGTTAGACTATATGATCTATATGATAATGATGATGAAAATGAGATGTTTGGAAGATGCTTAGAATAAAAAATTTATATTATCCTAAACAACTTAAATGATTATGAAAATGAAATGTTTCGAAGATGCTTAAAATAACAAATCTATATTATCTTAAACATCTTAAATGATTATGAAAATGAGATGGCATGATTATGCATGAGATGGATATGGCATGATTATGCAAGATAAGAGTGTGGATACAGGATGGATGCATTGTTAGTGTGAAATAGGATAGAAGAATGAGAGGGATCAACACTTGAATCCAAGAAGATGTAGAAGTCCAACAAGTCCACCAGTCGTCGAGATTTTATTGGACATGATGATGAATGATGATGATGTATTGCTTATCCAAGGATGGGAGAGAGCATACCTTTCTTTATGTTTGATAACACACGTAAGTGCGATGCATCAAGGTATTAAGAACCAAGATGGTATGGTGCCTAGTGTGATGGACTTTGACTTTACAATCAGATAGGAGTGCTCTTGTTCGCACTTGACATACGGAAACCTTGCTAGGATGGACCCAACAAAGCAAGTATTCACCAAGTTAGTTTACAAGAACATCCAACAAGCATAGAAAATAAAAAAATAATGATCATTGCCCCATTCCTTTCTCTCTAAACTTGTTTTATTTAGGCATCATCGAGAGGTCCTTGGAATGAGCATAAACTAAGATAAGTCTAAACAAGACCAAGATAAAGTAAACAAACAAGCCAATTTTCTTCATACCACTAGCGAAGACTAACTACTATTGGGTACCTAATGCTTATGTCCATCGCAGGAAAGCTTCATCCTAAGACATGTTGTGATCAGGGTTTTGACGGGACTGGAATGGGTGATAAGCTATTGATATTCCAAGTTGACCAACTTGTTGACTCACTGATTTAGACTTTCAAGACTCTGATGATTAGGTGTTCATTTTTTGAACCTACTAAACTTGCTTTTGACTGACTCACCAAAGGGTGAAAGTGATGATTGTTTTATTATGAGTGATGACAATCATGGGTGAAAGCGAGATGAAATTGATGCACCATTTTGGTTTTTTCAAAAATTTTGAGGTTGTTTTTAGTATTTTTAAGATATTTTACAAATGTTTTTGGTATTTTCAAGATTTATGAATGTTTTTGAATTTTGTGTCTCGGGGGCCGATCAAGGATGGCCTTGCCTACGTTTAAACTTAGAGATGATATAGTTCAGACTCCAATTGACTTGACTGCTAATGAGATAGATGGGCAAATGGATTGCCATTGCAATGGACGACTAAAATTCTAAAATGTGAAAAAGATGGACAAAAAAATGCCCTTGCAATAGACGCCTAACTAGATGGGAAAATGGATATCATTGTGACATATGCCTAAAATCCTAAAATGTAAACTAGATGGACAAATGGGTGCCCCTGGAACGGACAACTAACTAGATGGGTAGACGGATGTCATTGTGACAGATGCCTAAAATCCTAAAATGTGAAAAAGATGGACAAATGAATGCCCCTGCGATGGACGCCTAACTAGATGGGCAGACGGATGTCAATGCGACGGATGCCTAAAATCCGAAAATGTAAACTAGATGGACAAATGGGTGCCCTTGCGACAGATGCCTAACTAGATGGGCAGACATATGTCATTGCGATGGATGCCTAAAATCCTAAAATATAAATTGGATGGACAAACGAATGCCTCTGCGATGGACACCTAACTAGATGGCCAGATGAATGTCATTGTGACAGATGCCTAAAATCCTAAAATGTGAAAAAGATGGACAAACGAATGCCCTGCGATGGATGCCTAACTAGATGGGCAGATGAATGTCATTGTGACAGATGCCTAAAATCCTAAAATTTGAAAAAGATGGACAAACAAATGCCCTTGCGATGGATGCCTAACTAGATGGGCAGATGAATGTCATTGTGACAGATGCCTAAGGACTGACCTAAATGTAAAAAATAGATGGGAAAACGGATTGCCAATGCGACGGATGCCTAAGGACTTACCCTAACTGTCTCAGGGGATGATCAAAGATCACCCTTACCTACGTTCAAGCTCAGAGATGACGTAGTTTGACAATGTGAAAGACTGACAAGACTCAATGATGATTTTTTAAAAAGATTTTCTGAATGTTTTGACATGTTTTTTTATTATTTTTTGAATGTTTTTGAAATTTTGATGAGTTTTTGAATGTTTTTGGATTTTCGCATGATTTTGACAATTTGGAGGTGGATATGTGATGATATCAGTGCTCTGTTTTGGGATTTTGTTGAAAACCAAGCTTAGTATTGATCAATCAAATTTATGAATTGATAGTTTGACTAAGTGTGTTAAGTAAAAAAAAAAGTGATAATGCACTTGTAAAATCTAGGAAGTTGTGTTATCCTAGAGTAAACTCATACACGAGGGGGTGGTTTGACTAAGTGTGTTAAGTCAAATGAATTGATTATGGATTTGATAATTTGGCTAAGTGTGTTAAGCCAAACAACATGATAATGGACTTGTAAATCCAAGGAAGTTGTGTTATCCTAGAGTAAACTCGTGCATAAGATGATACTTTGACTAAGTGTGTTAAGTCAAACAAGGTGATAATTGATTGGATTCGATTGATCAAGATTGATGAAGCTTGATTTGGAACAAAATAGATTTGATGATTTGATGTGATGTTGACATGCATATTAGATGCAACTGACATGGATTGCTTGGATTCATATTCGATGAAAGATAAAGCTTGATGAGGAATGTTGTCTTGCTATCAAAATAGGCCATGAGCTAGTGGTTTGGATTTTTGGTTCACAAATGCTTTAACCAATTTGATTTCACATTTTCCAATGTTTGGATCACCACATAAGTGTGAAGATATAGATCAAGATTTTTTTTCGAAGCAAGATGTAAATATCTGCCCCCAGTGTCTAGCAATGTTTGAATGGCCATGGCTAGATTCTTGGATAGACTGATGGACGAATGGATATGGATTATCTTGCTATAAGGTAAGGGTGTTCAAAATAGAGGAATGCTCATTCGAATAATGCTTTGAGGCTCATATAACATTGGATAGGATGGGATCAATGAAAATGACCCATGTCAAGATTTTTACCATAAACAAGTGTAAAGCGTTTACCAAACGTTCATCAAGATCAAGATACCTTGGATTATGGATGCAAATGGATGAAAATGGATTGCATAAACGGTTCATGCATGAATGAATAATGGCTCAAATGATGGATTTATTATGAATGTGATAAGATGTTTTCTCCTGAAATGGCACACGTAGATGCTCGATTCTACACATGACGCCTGTTTGCTAGGTTTTCATCATGGTACTTGTCCAAAGCGCCGCTGAAATGGTTTTCACTAGACGATGATTTTTCTCTTTATTGTTTTCAATCCTTTTTTGACTTCTTTGGATTTTTTGTATTTTTTGATTTTTTTTTTGTCGCCAAGACACTTGTTTGCCAGGTTTTCATCAAGGTGACCATTTTTTCAGGACATTTTTTTTATTTTTTTGTATTTTCTGAGAGATTTTAAGCTAATGTTGAATCACCAGGTACTACTGATGTTGATGCTTCTGTCATAATGTGTCATCGATATCCCGCTTGTAGAAGTTGTCTTACCAAGATATTTGCACTTGAATGCAACTTTTGACAAATCTGTTCTACTTTGATGATATCGGAGTTAACTCTGTCTTTGTGCACACATCGCGATAGAAAGCCTTCTGAATCCTTATGATGAAGGGTCACTGCCAACACATGGTCAATGTGTGAATTGGATATCATGCATGGAGGCGTGGATGGAGTGTGTTTAGGAATAAAAGATGGATTGGTTGGCAGTTGGGAACATTTGACTCTCCAAACTTGGGAAGATGACCAATTATGGATGGATACAGAAGTTTGTATGGAATTAGGACCAACTACTCGATAAACTTTGTACGTTGTTTGAGAAGCCTACTTTTGACTTTGTGGACATCTTTGATGGATACTTTTCCCTTTTTGATTTTTCCCCATAGTTTCTTTGACTAATAGAGTTTGATAGGGATAATCTTTCTTTGTATTTTTTGGTATCCATATATATTTGACTTGTCCTTCATGCTTCAGTAATTCTTTTTCTTTAATGGTGTTCTTCATGCTTTGATTCAAATCTTTCCTTTGTTGTTGGTCCCAATTCATGGATGGGGTAATGGGTGGATGGAGATTCATGACATGGCGGGTTGTAGTATTAGCATTGATTTCATCATAAGGATTCTTTGTGCTCCCTATGTTGACATTTGCTTCAGACGAAGTTGCCCCCAATTTTGTGGAAGTATTACCGATATGTTGAGATCCCTTGATTATTAAATAACCAAGGCCTTGATGCTTAGGATTGCCGATAATCTGCACTGGTTCTAGGATACCCTATTCATGCAGACCTAATCCTTTACCTTGATAATTCATTTGCTGAAAAAATTTATTTGCCATAGGATATGATTTACCTTGGAAACAAGGTGTTAATCCTTCTTTTCTTTGTGGTGGATCTTCAAAGGTGCTAACTTCTTCATTGATAAGATAGCTTGCTCTAGGAAAGGTAAGTGATCCAACTTTATAAGTGATAGAATCTTCCATAAGTGGGATGAATGCCTGAATGATATCCTTAGCTTGATCTTGTGAGATGTCAGATTGTAGTGCTTCTTCAAGAAGTGTTGATGCTTCATTGGCCCCACAAAAGTCTTCCTTATGATTCACTTTATAGGATGTTTCTAATTCACAACTTCTATAGAAGCCTTCTTTATGTTTTTTTTTGGATAGGTGTCCATAGGATGTTTCTGATTCACAACTTCTATAAAAGCCTTCTTCATGAGTTGTTTCTGCTATGTCTCCAAAATTTTCCACATCTTTTTCATGTGTACAAGTATTAAGAGTAGGAGACTCTTGTTCCTTGGTAATGATGTCAAGAGTATGAGACTCTTGTTTTGAATGAAGATCATCTACATGTCCATCCAAAGAAAGCATCTTGTGGGTAGATGGAGGAATATGTGTTATATGGATATGATCATCATTTGCGACATCTTGTATAGATAAAAGAGTACCTATTAGATCATTGTAGTATCTTGGAGATACAAATTATTGATCTTGACTAATTCTAGAATTACTTTTGACATGTTTTGGATCAAGTTCTTGACATGGGTCAATTTCAAAGGATGGATTGCTTATAGTGGGTTCTTGGACATCGTTCTTAGGCATGGAAAGTGGCTCAATATACTTTTGATGTTTGAGGATTCCTTCACTATCCATAATCATGAGGTTGCGGGATGTCAATATGTCATTGGAAGGAACATTGCTAGACCTTGGTGATAAATTTTGATCATGCTTTGGAATATGTTCTTGAGATATGTCCTCTAACTCATAAGGCAATGTAGAGAAATTTTTGATATAATCATTGGTTGATGGATCGTAGATTATGTCAATTGGATCAAATAATTTTAACACATCTTGAAATAGATCACTAAAAAGTGGCTCTTGATGAAAGGTGAGTTGATCATTAGATGGGGTAGAAACATCTTCAATGTGCTCATTGATAGATTGATTTTGATCATTGTCCTTAGCCGTTATGGTGGAGAGATTGTCAATGTCTTCAACCATAAAACCGAGTGATGTTAATATTTCTTGAATTTGATCATTGTTGGGTATTTTTGGTGGATTTTGATCGTAATTGAAAAGTAGCTCTTGGTGTATGTTGATTTAATCGTTGGTCGAGGTGGAAACATGTTCAAAGTGCTTATTGATAGATTGATCTTGATTTTTTATTTCAACAATTATGGTGGGAATCTATTGCAATCTTTGTTGAGTGAGTAATGCATGTGCTTGCTGCTAAGCCAACAACGCTTGTTTTTGGTCATGCTGTTGTTGTTGCATAAACAACACTTCTTGTTGGACATATTTCTGTTGTAATTGGTAGTCTTGCAAGGCTTGTTGATACACTTCTTGTTGTGATTGTAATTGAGCTTGGTATTGTGCTTGTGCTTCCGCTTGCTAAGCTTGGAATTGTGCTTGTGCTTGAGCATGTGCTTTTTGGATTGCTTGTGCCATCTGAGCGGCATGTGCGGCTTGCACAACTTGTCCTGCTTGTTGGTTTTGGAGTGCCTTTTTGCAGGAAGCTTCTTGAGCGGCTTGCAACATGATGGAGAATGAATTGGTCATGTTGTGTTTTGGCGGCGGTGGTGGTGGTGGTGGAATGGGAATGGTGTTGATCGTTGGGATTGCTTGGATGGTTGCCACCTACTGTTGTGATACCGATGGCAGCATGGGATGATTTGGTATGATGTTTTGATTTGGAATTATAGGTTGAATTTGAACATTGTTGTGGTTGAGAATCATATTTCCTTGATTTAGGTAACTTTGATTTTGCATGGTGTTACCTTCACTTGGATCAATACCTAGAGTCGTCAACATATTGCTTGGATTTTGAACAACATTGATGGGATTTGCAAACATGTCTACCCCAAAATTTACCAAGTGTGGATTCGAAATGGTCATGTTTGAAAAACTTGTATTTGACATGCATGGATTTGGTGGGATAATGTTGTTTGGAAAACTCATGCATTGAGTGTTTGGTTGATAGATTTGCAGATTTGGACTTGGATTTAAATCTATCATTGGGAAAGGTGTTCCAAACTTTAGATTGGGCATACTCACATTCGTATCATTGAATTTTGGATGAGATAATGATGTCATGTTTGAATTGCATAAATGTGAGTTTCGATAATCAATTGGTATTGTGAGACTGGGATAGTTTGCTTGACTTGAATTGCTAATGATGGATGGATCAAGTTTATATTGCATGTCCCTCTTGTGTTGAGATCGAGTTTGAACCATAAAATGAAGATGAATTTTCAAGAATGTAAGAGATGAACCTCTAATCCTTTAGATCAGTCTAAACCTTAGGTTCAAAGAAGCGAAGAACTAGGATAATTGGAGGATCAAAGCGATGACGAGGATGAGATAAATGAAAGATGAGTGATACAGATGAATGGAACTCTTAAAGAAACTTTCAAGGAAATGCCAAACTTTTTAGGAGTTTGATTCACCGTGATTGGATTGATAGTTTGACTAAATGTGTTAAGTCAAACAAAATGTGATAAATGCATTTGTAAAACCCTAGGAAGTTGTGTTATCCTAGAGTGGACTTGTACATAAGAGGATGGTTTGACTAAGTGTGTCAAGTCAAACGAGGTGATGATTTGATAATTTGGCTAAGTGTGTTAAGCCAAACAAGATGAACTCGTAAACCCTAGGAAGTTGTGTTATCCTAGAGAAAACTTGTCTATAAGGTGATGGTTTGACTAGGTGTGTTAAGTCAAACAAAGTGGTTTTAATTTCGATTAAAATTTAAGCATAAAAGATGTTTACAAGGTTTCCAAGAGCTGTTGGTGAGGTGATTTTTGATTGATTTTGATGGTTGAGAGATGGATGAAAGTGATTGAATTTGATCCTAGACTTGACCTAGAATAACACTTCTTCTTACAAGATCTTGGTGTTGAATAACATGCTATATTTCCTATAGGAGGAAAGAAAACCTTTCAAACAATTCGAGATTCTATTGATAATAGAATGCATACAACTTAGGATTGTTTCTTGAAGATTTTTGCTAAAATTTGTAAACCAATCATTCTAGAAAACACATGTGTAATCCAATTTGTCTTTTTATCTTGGCTTAGTGAATTCTTTTTACCAAAAGGACTTGCTTGTTTATGTTTCAAAGTATATGTCTAATGTCCCACTTTTTTTTTCATCCCACAAGGTCCATTGTGTGGAAATCAAGGAAAATAGTGCAAAAGTTTCCTCTATTTAACCTTGTTGAAAAAAAATGGTGATAGAATCCAAGCACTTAGAAACCTCTAAGGATATGATCCCTAGGGAAAGCAAGAGTGCTTAAATTCATCAAAGGTATTTGTTTCCTAAAAGGGGTTTGAAATTTGAAGGTCCTGTGAATGTTTGTTTTCAAATGTTTTTAGGAACCAAGCAATGTGTTCTTTTCTTTCGAGCATTTTTACAATCCTAGGATGATGAGGCAATATCTTGTTGGGTTCCCACTTGGATAAATCTAGCTGCGCATATCTTGTGCGAATGGCTAAATGCTTGACCACACTGGCTCCCCTCCACGACACACACTTCTTGAGTCAGCCAAGCATTAGTACCCATGAATCTGCCATAGCATACCTTCCATTTCTACAACAAAACCGCATGTATAACGTGGGGTGGCTTCAAAGGACATGACCTTTTGCACCAACAAGATAGACAAGGTTTTGGACTTCTTCTAAACAAAGGGTTCTAATTTGGGCATTCCATTCATGGGGGATTATCCAACATCGGCGAGAGTCCATTTCTGTCCATCTCATCAGAATAATCCTCGTGATTCTTGAACTTTCCTCAAGAATCCACACTTATATACCGGTTGGATGTCGCTTGGCTTTAGCATGTTCCTGGTTGGGTCATTCCCTTGGGTGAGTACTTTTTCCCACAAGGCAGGCCCTCTAAGATAAAAAAAAGCGAGTAAAAATATTCCTGGTTAGATCAACCTTCATTTTGAAACAAAGGGAGAACACTCACAATAATTCTACTCACACTCGCAAAGTGTTTTATTCAATTTTGAAATGCTTAAATTGAAGTGTGGAGGCAATCCTTTTGACAACTTAACATCACCAAAATGCTTTTGATTCTCAAGATCGTTGTGAAGCACGAGAGAAGTGCATACACGTTTTGAATGATGTTAATTTATGAAAAAGATTGCAAAACATGAAAGACACTTGTTCATTTTATACCTCAAAGTAGTGATGAGTTCGTTTTAGAAGCACCAAAATGAAGTGTGAAGTTTTGCCTTGTTCAATTTTAAGTCGAAATTGAAATTCTAGTAAGTGTTTCTAAGGCTCAATTTTATCCCAATTTGAAAAAGACAATCAATCACTGATTAATTTTAAATCGAAAATTGAAAGGTGATTTGGTTTAAAACAGAAAAAAAAGGTAGTAAATGGAAGCTCTAAGATTTAAAACAAGCATTAAAAAATGCTTTTTCCAAGTCTCGATTTCAAAAAGGTAACTTCCTACTTCACTCTACTCGCCTCCATTTTTTTGTTTGATCACAATGTCAACACCTTCAATTTCAACCTTTAACCTTTGTTATTCTTCTTCAAATGTCCACCTTGATTTCAACCTTGATGTCAACCTATTCTATGGTGGATTGGTGGCCTTTGGATTTGTAAAAGAGCCCTTTCCCAACCCTTTCCAAGCTAAATGAGATAGACAATGAGATGATGTGAGCTCAAGTTGCCTATAGTGTAGATGCTTTCAAATGTGGATGATGAAATGAGAGAAAATGCATTGCATTTATAGTAGAAGTTGAGAGAAGAGAGGCCAAGATTAGGCAATGTGGGACTAAATCCCATCCAATAGGAGAGAGTCACTTGTCACAATGGGATTGACCCATGCTTGTGCAAGTTTTGGCCAATGTGCCCATTCAAATTTGAAAATGGTAATAAATGCATGTGGTTGAGGGTTTTTGGGGGGAATTGTGTTTGTCCAAAAAAGTCAAACATGAGAGTTAATGAGGGAAAATATGGGTTTTAATAAATCAAATAAAATGATTTATTGGTGCAAGTGGATGAATCTAGAAGATTCATGTAGTTAGGATTAAACTAATCATGATTTGATTAATCTAATAGATGATTTAAGTGATATGACATTTGATTTTAGATTTTTGTATTTCTTTTAAAATCAATTGAGAGGAAATGAGCATTGATCATTTAATTTAATATTGGTGATTATAATAATATACCTTAGGATTCATTTTGGATTTTTAATTGGGTTCTGATTAAAAAATATAAATTTTTTTTCATGTTGCTAGAAATTTGTCATGCAACTTTGCTAAGGTGTCCAAAATCAAGAAAATAGTTACATGCAATCAAGAAACCATTATAAAAAAAAATTTAAATCTAAGAATACACTCTCAAAAAGTATAATAGAGTGTTGGAGAACTCATTTTTGAAGTTTTGTTAAATGAAAGAAAAAATTTGGTGTATTTTATCAATGTTGCAAATCTATCATTTTGTATGGCCTACATGACCAATTTAGTGATATAAAGTTGTCTGGATTATTTTGGCATGTGAATCTACTTGTTTTTTCTTTTTGTTGCTCAAATTTCATTGAGTTTTTAAAAATTTGTTACATTTTTCCTAAAAACTATCAAAACCCTACTTAGGTTAATTCAAGAGGGGAAGAAAATATGTAAATTGGTACCCCATGTTGAAGGTTCCAGATGATTGTAATGGACTGTAGGTTTGATATTTTGTATGTACCAGACTCTGAAGGTAGTGAAAGGTCTTTTGTATGCCAAGTCAATGCAATTTTAGTGTGTTTTGTGATTGGAAAAGTGTGGAGAGTGTGTGTGAAGGTCCTACAGACGTGGTAAAGGTGTTGGATATCAATATTGGCATTTATATGACAAAATTTCATGACTTTCCCAAGTAGATTGCATGAGACATAGAAGCCCTCAAACTGTGACTAGTCAAAAGCGAACCCTTTTGGTGTCTATAAACCTTGAATTCTCCTTGAAGGCACTTGTATGCAAGGTGTAAGGGTTCCCACATCAACGTTAAGTATTTGAAAACCATTTTTTTCCTATTGATTCTTATCCCAATGAAGTTATCTCTTCTAGGTGCAATAATACAAGAAATTGTAAGCCAAGGAATTGTTGTACGGTTGAATCATAACAACATACAAGTGTCTAAGTTCATGTACAAATATCGTTCAAAGATCATTCAAGCCTCAAGACCAAGTCATAAATTTTGAAAAGTGTACTAAGATGCCCCATATTTTGTTGCCTATGAAATTCTTAATGGAATGCTTTGAGAAAGACAAGTTCTATTAATCTATATAATTCCTCTACATCAGGTTTCTAAGCATTTTTTTCTATTAAAACCTTTGGTTCCTATAATTTTGCTAAGATTCCATAAAGTTGTAGACCTATTTATCTAGTCAGCCAACAGGGTAAAGAACTAGCTCCAAGCTTAAAGGAATTGTAGATAGCTAAAATGGTTGAAAACTTGCTAACGAAAAGCTTTTGAAAGCTTGACAGAGGAAGGTGAAGAGAGAATAGTGTATCTTGTCTATCAGGTAGCTATGGTTTATCTCAACAAACATTTCTAGTTAGTTTTTGTCTTCCTCCCACCATGAACAAGTAGAGACAGTTTTTGTTTAAATATTAATGGAGTTTGTTTAAAGTATTAAAAGGAAGCCTAATATCTTGTTGGTTTATTTGAAAGAAATATTTTTAAGAGATTCTCATTTTTCTTTCACTCTAAATTAAATCTATTAGGGTTTCATTCTTTAACCCGAGTTGATTTATCCAATTAGATTGTAACTACATTCAAAAGTTAGTTTCCTAGATTTGAAGTATCTTTAAAAAAGATGATCATGCAGGTTTTTTGGTGGGAACTTGAATAGAGAAAAGATTGTGTGTAACTTCAAAAGAAGAGAGATTATCATGTTCTCAATTTTTTTGGGTCAATAAAAAGAGAAAATATGTTTTTTAGTTGAATTGTATTGAAAAACATTTTAAGGGGTTTTGAGATGTTCTTGCAAAACATAAAGAAGATGTTTTCATATTCATACAACATGCTTCATTGTGCTCATTGAAAATAATTATTGTCTTCTATTGAAATTCTAGAATAGCAAAATGTACACTTCTAGGGTTTTGGGTATGTGCAGGATCATGATGGGCCCAAAATTGCTGATATATAAGTGATATGATGGCCCAGGTGAATGGCGATTTTTTTTTACCCAAAATCGATGAAACGAAAAGTTTTTTTAAAGGAGATTCTCAGATTTACACCAATATAAGTTATTCTTTATTTTGAATTTAATAAATTATTATTATTCATTTTTTATTTGAATTATGAGTAAATTCCTAATTGATAGACTTATTCAAAAAATCTATACCTTTCAAATAGTATCACATTTTTTGAATACGAAAAATGCATCACATTCTATGATTTTAATACTATAGGATTAAAAATAATTAAATTGAATTTCATGAATTTTTTACCAAGTTTGGGTGGTTAGATGTACAAGTTTTTATATTTTTTGAAAAGTTGTAATAAAAAATTTATAATTAATTATCTACTTAGAAATAAATTTAAAAAAGAAAAATGCATCACATTGGGAATGAGTCCTTTACTTATATCTAAAATATTATAGAAAAATACTATCATTTTATTGTGGTTAGGGTGGTTAGAGAGCCACCTACTTCTTATTTTTTCACTGAAATTGAAGTACTACTGCATTGAAAATTTACATTTTCACCAAATAGATTTTTTTTTTTTCTAAATAAACCTAGTAATTTAGAAACTAAATTCAATGTTCTACAAATTACATTCTTACATATTTTTAAAATAATATATATATAACTTATTATATTTACGTCAAGTTGCCTAACTCAATTTTTTTTTAATTTTATTGCCACTTAAGTGGCTATTTTTTCCATGATGAACCTATGCAAGGAGTTGGTGCTCCATTAGTGTAACCAAGTTGGTGCTTTTTTGAATGAATAAAAAGATCAAGTTACGAATGGTTTTCTATACCCCAAGAGGATTTTTACACTTAAAAAAATATCATGTTATGTGATGAAATTTATGTATTTTGTTTTTCAGTCCGTGTTCTTAAATTTTTATGTTTCTCATTTTAGTCACATGTTAGTACAGATACTCTGATACTTGTATAAATATCTAAATCTATCATAAAAGTGTTCAAATATCATGCATAAAGTTATGTGGAAATAAAGCATTAAAAAATAATGGTTCAAACAGTATAATATGAATAATTACAATTATGATTTAACATGGTTAAGTAAAGTATTTGTGATCAGTCATTCTATTATTAAAGTTCATTGACCTATCCATGCTCATTGTACAATTAAAAGTTTACATAAAATTGTTTCAAGGTCTTAGTTCAAGTTGGTTTTAGATCATCTTGTAAGTCGAGTGAAAATTTTATAATACTCTAATTCATCCCCCCCTCTTAGAGTACTTCATCTTCCAAAAATTGGTATTGAAGTGTAGGGCCCTACATTAGGTATCATACCAAGGGTTGATTCTAGTCTTGGAACTCAATATGTCACATGCACAAGAAGGTTCATCTATTACAAGAGCTCCTTTGTTTGATGGCTCTGATTATGTTTTATGGAATATCAGAATGGAAACATATCTGATTTCTATTGATTTAGATGTTTGGAATATTGTGCAAACCAAATATGATGTACCTGCATCAATACCCATTGATTTTGATGAGAAAATAAAATATTAAACAAATGCTAGAGATAAACATGCTCTTCTGTGTGGTTTGACAAAATAAGTGTTTACTAAAGTTATGCATTGTAAATTAGCCTTTTAAATTTGGCAAAACCTTGAGAATGTGTATCAAAGTAATGACAGTCAAACAGTCAAAGATACTCAATCTTAAAAATTAGTTTCAAGAATTAAAAATGAAAGATGATGAAAATATTGCAGACTATTTTCTAAGGGTAGATGAAATTGTAAATGCAGGAAGAGGTATAGATGAAACAGTCGAAGAATTTGATGTAGCTAGAAAAGTGATCAAAAATTTGCAACCTAAATTTGAGTCTGAGGTTTCTACTCTTGAAGAGAAGAAACATTTTAATGACCTTACCTTGGACAATCTACAAGGTATTCTAACTACATATGAAAAGAGAATCTATAATACTAGTTCTACATCAAAAGAAACTACCTTCAAGGCTGAAAAGAAAGAACTATCGGGTGTTAGGGAATCTGATTTATCAAACTCAAAAGAAGCTCTTCTTGTCAAAAAACTCAAAAATAAATATAAGGGTAAGCTTCCTTTTAATTTTTTTTCTTGTGGCATTTCTAGAAACTTTTTTGCTAAATGTCCTTACGGTGATCAAGTCAATGAGGATGAAAAGTCAGAAAAAATGATATAAGAAAAATGCTTTTAATCCTAAAAAGAGGTTTAATTTCAAAAAGAAAAAGAGTCTCTTTAGCAAAGAAGACTCAAATGTTGAGACAAATGACTCACTTGGTTATGAAGATGATACTTTATTCATGGCTGAAGTCAATTCACAAAAGACTTCAAATAAAGAATCAGATAATCAATCTGTTTTAGAAGATGATAAAATAGATCTAAAAGGTGAAACTGTATTTATGGCCAAAATGAATGAAATGGAATTGCAAGAAAATAGACTTGCAAAGACTTTTGCTTCTAATAAAAACTTGAAAACATTAAAATTAATGAGGGACTTATATGCATTACCTTCCTTCATTATTATGTCATCCATTTGAGGGTGCTGCCACAATAATGGGTTACACTTTTTGGGACATCCCAATTTTACTGAAATCACATATTTTTAGAAAATATAATGATTTAAGCCTTAAAAAGGTTCCATTTTAAGGGTTTTAATTGAAGAGGGTTTGATGAAACCCACTTATATCAAACCCCTTTGGATAGAAAGCCGCTAGTTTTAAACCATACCTATAATGGAGTCTCCTCTACACCTATCAAAATGCTGATAAAAAAATCACTTTTGATTTACCTTTTAGGGGATTTTATTAATTTATTTAAAATTATTTTTTTGTAAACATGTAGTCCTTATTATAAGCTTCCCAAAAAGTATAATTTTAAATATATTTAATTTTATTATTATATTTATTTTTTATATCTTGTAAATGTAGGTTTTTCAATGAACATCGAGGTCTTTATTTCACACATACAAAAAAATAGGAAAAGAGAGAAAAAAAATTCTTAAAAATCCATGTACACTAGCTATTGATGTTCTTATTCCAACAAAAAAAGAATAAGTTAATTCAAATGATTACAAAAAAATTTATTCAGCTGAAAGTATAATATATCCAAATAATAATTACTCTGAATTAGAAAATTAATTTAAAAATATATATGCAACAAAAAATTATGAAAAAATATTCATCCCCTAGATAATGGTGTGAAAACACTGTATTTAAAAAATTAGAATTGTATGGTTTCTATAATAAAATTTATGCAGTCGAAAGTAAGCATCAGTTTTTGAAAATGATGTTTAGTAAAAAAAATAAGTTAATAAAAACTATATAAAATAATTCACAATTTATTTTTTAATTTTTTTAAAAATAGAATTAGATTCTCAACACAAAATATCACAAATCACTAGTTTGCTTCATCTTCAAATTCTTAATGGTTTAGCTTGTATATGCATACAAAAGTGAAGATCTAGTGAAAAATGTTAATTTCAATGTTAGGTTTGGCCAAAAAGTGTAAACCATTATTGTGGTATCACTTTTGAATATTAAGCTGTTTTAGTTCCTACATATTAAAACCATTACTTGACCACCGAGCAAGTAAATAGATTTCTATGGAATGCCTAGATTAATTTGATTGTTTCTTTTTCCATTTATCTTATTCTAAGAATTTATGTACCTGCAGATGAAAATTCCAAAATGTGTAGCTCTATTAGCCTCGAGCTCAATAGATCACCTTCTCCATGGTTCAACCCTAACCAACATGATGATTTGCAAGAGGATTTTATAGGCGAGAAAGGATTGTTGAGGATCAAAAATGAACAAGAGGACCATGTTGTTAAAAAGTGGCATAGATTGTCAGCACAACAATCTATTTATTTAGAAGAATGCTTCAGAGAGAACCTTAAAATTTATAATGTATGGATACTTTTCACCATTTAATAGCAGATTTTTTCTATCACAAAGCATTTGACTGATACAAATATCAAATAAAAATAAATTATTCTCTATCATCTATTGAATCTTCTATTTTTACAGTTCCAACAATATAAGGAAATGTTTAGTGAGCTTATATATATAAAAAATTGATAGCTATGCTATGAAGAGAAGGGATACCATCGACCTCTTGTTCATTGTTGATCCTCAAAATTTTATTCTCATCTGTAAAATCATCCTACAAATCATCGTGCCTGTTAGGATTGCAACTTGAAGAAGGTGATTTGTTGAGATGGAGGCTATTTGGGCTACACATTTTGTAATTTTCATTTGCTGGTACAGAAAGTCTTAGAATAAGATAAATTGGAAAATAAAAAATCCAATTAATCCGAGAATTGCACAGAAATATATAAGCAAAAACGTTATGCGAAGTGGCCAAGAGTAAGAGATATAATTTAAGAGGAGGAGAACAAGGAGTACCATTAAAGTGGAACCCCAAACCAATACTCATTAAATTCTCCATCACTTCATCGTAATCCACATTACCCACTTCCATTACAGTTTGTTAAGAAAGAGATAACGATTGACTAAGTGATGAAAAACATGATGATGATAAGCTATTGGAAATCCACAAGTTTGAATACTAAGAGTAGGAGGAAAGGAATGATAAATAAGACAAATTATAATAAACATGGTTTTGATAAACAACAATAAATATGTATAGATGTCTTCATGAAGAAAGCTTATTCGAGGAAGAAATATTTAGATTGAAGTAATTTGTTATTATTCTGAGCAAGTTCATTATATATTTTCAAATTATGTGTCTAAAAAATTTAAAAAAATTATAATAATATTCAAAATAAAATTATTTATAATACTAAGAAATTTTATTACAAATAATTTTGTGAAGGGTTTGGAACCCTACCCACCATGAGAAAATTGCAGACCTATTTCTCCAGTCAGGAAAAAGGGTAAAGAACTAGCTCCAAGATGAAAGGTAGTGTAGATAGGTAAAATGGTCAACAACTTGCTAACTGTGAGCTTTTGAAATCTTAAAAAAGGAAGTTGAACAAAGAATAATGTTGCTTGTCTACCACGTAGTTATAGTTTATATCGATAGACCTTTGTGGTTAGTTTTTCTCTTCCTCCAACTATGAATAGTTAAAGATAGTTTTTGTTTAAGGTATTAAAAGGAAGCTTAATCTCTTGTTGGTTTACTTGAAAGAAATATTTTTTAGAGCTTCTAGTTTTCGTTTCACTCCAAAACAAATCTTATGGGGTTTCATTCTTTAACCCAAGTTGATTTTTCTAATTAGATTGCAACTGTATTCAAAAGTTAGTTTCCTCTTTGAAGTATATTTTGGAAAGATGATCATGAAGGGTTTTTTTGTGGGAACTTGAATAGAGAAAAGATTGTGTGTAAATTGAAAAGAAGAAAGATTATCATGTTCTTAGTTTTTCTGGGTCACTAAAAAGCGAAAATATGTTTTTAAGTTTAATTGTATTGGTTTAGCAACACGACATCCCTGCCTCCTTTGATGCATGTACGAGATAGGGCTGAGTTGCTTCCCTTGGGATTTTAAAATCCTGTCTTTTGCTTGTATCTTACCCATCTCTCTCAAGAATTTTAAGTCTATTGCAAACCTTGATAATTCTTAAACAACAAACTAAGGATGTCATTTTGGAGGGGGGCTGTGAAAATTACCTCATTTTATCCATGTGTTCTCGGCAGGTCAACCCCAAAGTTAGCTGTCAGATGAGTAATGTTATTGCCCTTCATCTTGACTTGAGAATATTGAACCATGTTAAAGAAATTGACTACATCTCGTGCTTCTTCCACAATATAGTCTATTTTCTATGTTCCACAGCTTTTATTATTGTGGACTTTATCAATATTTGAGAATCTCCTTCCACCCGTATTTTCTTCCATCTGCATCCTAGCTATTTGAAGTTTCACAGAGTAATTTCATAAGCTTGGCCTTGTTGTTAGCATCCCAAATGTGAAAGTAGGAAAGGCAATGAGGAACTGGTCGAGTCAATCTCTGAGAATACCTCTGACCACAGAAATTGTCAGTTTCATTAGAAGTATAATATAATAATTTTATTTAGTGACATGTGAGATCACTTACAAACTGCTATTAATCTGCTTCATTCATAAAAGAGAGTGATTTACTAACGACACAAGTAATTGGTATTATGAGTTTCAACTCTTGATGTCATAGTTTAAAAATTTGGACTTGGCAATTACTCAGCTGACTCAAATTTTTTGAAAATTCGTGACTTGGCAAAATTTTGGTAATAACTTGACAAATTTATCAAACAATAAAAAAAATACAATAATTTCTAAAAATATGCTTAAAAAACATGCATATTACCGAATTTATGGACCATATTACTGATTTCCTTTATATATAGCTCAAAATTGGACTTCAATACAATTCATAGAACAGAAAATGAGTTAAGGTTTCAATACATATTTTTTGGTGATAATGTATGCTTTTGACAGTCATTTTCTAAATTTTAAACAATATAGCTAGAAAAAATCTTTATTTTTCCTACATTTATTCTTCTATTGTATTTATTGTTAAAAATGTTTTAGTTTGTTTTTGGTTAGTCAAAATATATATGAGGCAGTTTTCTACTTTGTCTTTCTTGCTGGTCTTAGCCATTTGTTATTTGCCTTCTAAACATTGTTTTATATCCTTAGATACTGACTCTAATTCAAAATTTCCAGCATTAAACCACTGGACAGTTAATTCTATTTTGGGCAGTATGCTTTGACTCGTCCCTCTAGACAGTTAGAAAGAATAAAAATAAAATATACCTGAATATGTATTTGCAAACCCCACACAGTGCCACAGTCCTCAAAATTTAAATTTCTCTTTTGGCAAACACAATTTGTGAGTGAAAATTTGCTCTTAAAATTATGCCCTGGTTCACCGTTCATGGTTAACTTCGTGCTTGCGTCAGTCTGTCCAAAGATAATTAAATTGCAACCATTTCTCATCCCAAAACATTTGGCAATTTTTTTGTTTGGTGCAATTTTGTAGGAAGACATAATTTATTGCAAGCATTTTTGGAAAAATGCACTGCGATTTTTTAGCAAAATTTGTTGCCAGTTTTTCTCATGATTACTCATGTCCAGAAATTTTTGGCAAGTACTTGCAAGTTCTGCAATTATTTGTTGGGATTTTGAACTATGCATAAGACTTCTGAAGCAATATTTTATTGCTTTGATGTGGAAAACACCCTAGTTGAATTTTTATATCTATTGTTGTATTTATTGTTGATTGTAGTCACTACAAATATTAGACTCTGATGATATTGTTTAATATATAGCCTTACAGTAGCAGGGAGAGTCAATCTCTAAAGAAAGGCTTACAAAGATGGTCCAACCGTCGGGAGTCTTTGCATGATAATAACACAGCTACCTCTGCCTCTCTTTCTTTTTCTTTCTTTTCCCCACGGATTTCATCTGACCAATCTGAACTCCACATATCACACCAAAGTTGCAGTGTTGGAGAGGAAGTTGTAGGATCAGTTAGGACTACCATTACTGCGGAGATCATTTCCAACAAGAGGATTCTGCAGGAAATGGGAAGAGGGACTTAGGATAGGCAGGTTGCCATTTAAAAATTTCTATTACCTGCGCATATAAGGAACATGGGAGAGAAGCCGCCAAACTGAAAAAAGGGTTAGAAAGATACATCTCAGGCTTTAAACCCTCTAAATCTCCTTGACAGCTACACTGACTTCAACCTTTTGCAAGCATTCAACCTTTTCTCATACCTTCCTCTCTAGAAATGAATTCTTACTCTCTTAACAACTACATATGACACAAGCAATTTTCCTATTGACAGAGCACTTGAGGGTTCCTAAAGCAAAGACCCTTTTTTTCTTTAAATAAACAACTTTTTTTCTTATCAACTCTCTTCACAAATTTCTAAACTCAAACAAACTTCTCAGTTTTTGCAAACAAACAAGTCCTAGACTCTCTATGGCTTTCTCAAACTAGACAGTGATTTCTTCACACAAATTCACCATAAGTTTCTACTTCCAATCAACTTGACTGACTAAGCTCTGATACCACTTTGTGGGAGATAATAGGAGGCCGCATATAAGAACAAAACACAACATTATGCATGAATATAAACACTGAAATTATGAAATTAAAACTTATGCGAAAAACCCAAAAATTTATATTATAAAAACATATTTCAACACTATAGAGCTACGGCTCAAATTTTCAACTTCTGATACAATCTATTTTTTCTCTGCTCTTGAGAGCATTTTCATGTCACCTTTTTCAGTTCACAACACTCTACCCTCTCTTTCACTTCTCATCAATTACAAACGTGTATATATAATATATCTAGCTATTCAAAAAGACCACACATACAAAGAAATTAAAGGCCATTAAGAAAGGCCAAGATGACGTGCCCATAACAATGTTCAATTGCATTTAAACACCGTCCTTTCAAGCCAATGAGGAGCGCACAAACTGGTAGCATGGAAAAGTCAAAAGGTCAACTGTCGTTGACTACCGCGCTACCGTTGCGGTTTACGAGGAGACCGCGGTGGCCACGATAACTGTGAGCATTGATGGAGAATGGGTTTACTGCGCTACTGCCGTAGATAACAAACAGACCGTAGTTGCCACGGTAACCACCAGCAGTCAAAGGGACGAGTTTACCGTGCTACCGCCACGGTTAACAAATAAACCGCGATGGCCGCGGTAACCATCCACTGATGGTCAACAAACTGCTAGACACTGACACCGCGCTACTATGAGGGGAGACAAGCCAGACCGTGGTGGCTGTGGTAACCGCTAGGACCCAGTCAACACGGTGAAGAATGAGGGCACCGCGATACTGCAGGAGGCAAACAAGCAGGGCGCGGTATAGCGGTAAAACCACCCAACCTCGAGGGGCCAAAAGGTCAAAGCCGAGGTAACGCGGTAAAGACCAGAAATTTGAATTATATCCAACACTCCCTCTTAATTTCAACTTCTACAGTTGCCTCTTTCATTGATTGATGATAGCTCGATGCATCTTCACTTTGCCGGCTTCACTGTACGAAAAACAACGATCTCTTTAGAATCTTCTTCAAATATTTCCCTTCAACTATAGCAGGATCTCTTCATTCATTTGAATTCTAGCAGGCTTCTTCATTCTTCATCTGATCTACCTTTTCAGAAACTTTCTAATCATTATTCTCAACTTCCTCATCTGTATTCTCAGCTTTGTCATTTGTCATCTCCATTGCATCTATCTTCTCACCAATTTTATCATTTTTATTATCATTCTTTGACCATTTGTATCTTTGTTCTTCTCCGCCTCATTCATCCATTTTTCATCATTTTGCAATCTTCCTACAAGTTTTCAATCTGCTATTTTCTTCTATCATAGAGGTGGTTTCAGATTACCACAAACTAGTTGTTCTTCAGTTGGGTTTTGAGTCTCTTTTCTTTCAATTCTTTGTAATCTGTTTCAAGACTTCATTTCTGATTTCTCTCAACACTTCCATGAAAACACACTGTAGGTGCATGGGAGTTCTTCCATTAAATCCATCTTTATCTTCATATTGATTACATAATGTTGCTGCATATTATTGAGATATTTTGCTCTTTCCTTAACTTTTTCAAATTCATTCTTTCAATGAGGTGGTTTCGGATTACCACAAACTAACTGTACAAATTTCATTCATTACTTCTCATAGTGGCACTTTTCTGGTGCTAGGGAATCCAATCATTAGTTTCAACTCTTGACTTCTTTCTTGCTCATAGAATGCTACTGCAGTTCATTTTATTATTTCTCCCTCTTTAGCCAAACTTCTGATTCAACAATTTATTCAAAAACTTCAACCTCTTCTTTCCAAATGAAACTCATTCCACTGTGGTTGCTGCCATTCATGCTTTGAAAAAAATTTAACTGCAATAATTCTTCAACCCTCTTCTTTCAGATTTCTGAGTCTTGTCTTCTTCCATCACATTTTACTTTCTCCATGCATAAACACACTTTTGTTGTAACTTGAGAGCTACGGCTCTGACTCTGTCCATATTCATTTGACTGTGTCTTCAGATTCAACTCTTGATGATGACGATTAACAACTGTAGCTGTAACCTCTGTTTTATCCATTCATATTATGAATTCTCTCTAGTGCACTCAAAAAATAAAATTATTTACAAGCTTCCTTGACAACTTCATATGTCCGTATTCCAAAAATATTCTTAGCATTATTTAATTGATTCCTTGATAGTTGCTGCTATATCAAACTCTTTAAATTTTTCAGTGGTAGCATCAGCTACTATTCTGAATTTGTATTTCTTCTTACACATGACCACTCTTTACTCAAGCTTAGAAGTTCTTGTGACTTCAACTAGCACACCTTTATTCTGTAATTACAACAATGTTTTCTCATTTTTAAAATAATCAAAATTTTATCTCACAAAAATGATATCAACCATTTTACTCTTTCAACTCTAGTCATCAATGCTTCAAAACATTAATCTGAGATTTTCATCTTCACTATTTGCAAGTGACCCACTAGACTGCAACCTCTTTTTTCTCCAAACATTTTTCATTTCTTGTGAACATTCATACCTCTCAGAATTTCTATTAACCTTCACATATGAACACTTGTACAATTTCTTAAGCATACCGGAGCTTGAATCACAACTCCATCCACAATCCATCTGTATGCATTATGATGTAGACACATTCTTTGACATCTCTCTCCAGCACTTTTCTTCATAGTGATTCTTTGAACCACAAACCATGCAAGGATGTAGATCCCAACACTTCTCCTTGATGTGATCTCTTCTATGATAGTGTGAACACTCATTACTCTTCATTTCTCTAACAAACTTACCTGCATTTGTAGCAGCATTTCCTTTTCTCGAAACATATCTGAGACCTTCATTCTTCGGCCTCATTATAGCGACAATTGGCTCTCTTATTCCTTGTTCATGTTTTCCTAGACCTTGTCCAGTATAACCCATTCTTTTCATGATTTTCAACCCTGCATTATCTTCGCAACAAACAACATTTTTTGCAGATTCTGACACATTTTCACAACTAGCCATATTTGCAAATTCATCAACATGTTCATCTAGACACTTTTTATCACTAGCATTTTCAATAGAAATAGATTTTTCAAATGAAGAACACAAATTTGTTGTATCACATGAGACATCACATACTGAAAGTTTTGTTTCCACAAATTTATTACATGCTCTTAATTTATCATTTTCCTCTTTCAATTCTGTGATTTCCTTGAACTGTAAACAATTTTTCTCTTCTACCCTTTTCAATATTTTTCCCAAATCTTCATTATTTTCCTTCATCTCATCCAAAAACTTCATTTTTTGTTCAACCTCCTCATTTCTTTTCTTAATCTCTACAAAGGACTTCAACCTCTCTTCTAGCTCTTCATTTCTAGCCTTAACCTTTCTTAATTCTTTCTCAAAATCATCATTTTCATCTAACAGTGAACACTTCTCTTTCAACAACTCTTTTATCCTTTCAATAAAACACCCATTGTTCTTTTTAACAATACCCAACTCTTCTTTAAGCAAATCTATTTCTTCTTCTAAAACATCTTTTGCAGATGACAAATTTTCATTCTCTTTCTTAACCCTTTTCCCTACTTTCCCCATTTGTAAAGGAAATTTCAACTTACCTCTTTTGAACTTGTTCTAGGGATATAGAAGTTTCGTGTGACTCTAATCTTCTTTAGCCTTTTTTTTTCTGTTGTTTAGCAACTGGGTCTATAACACTTTGTTTGTTCAAACAACTGGTGTTCTATTTAGTTCCTTTTCTTCAACACAACTTCTTCTTTCTATCAATTCACAACAACTATCTTCACAAATTTGATAAACCTTCTTATAAAAACTTCTTCTACTTGTGAGCTTTTGCTCAGCTTCTCTTGTGATAGTGATATGTTCTCTTCCTTCAAAATACAACACTTCTGGCTTTTCTCAGCTATTCACTTTCAAGCATTCTTCTTCTTTTCTTTGATGTACTCAGCCTCCTATTTTTTTCTTTCAGCAACTAGTTAGAAAGATACATCTTAGGCTTTAAACCCTCTAAATCTCCTTGACAGCTAAATTGACTTCAACCTTTTGCAAGCATTCAACCTTTTCTCATACCTTCCTCTCTAGGAATGAATTCTTACTCTCTTGACAACTACATATGACATAAGCAATTTTCCTATTGACAGAGCACTTGAGGGTTCCTAAAGTAAAGACCCTTTTTTTCTTTAAATAAACAACTTTTTTTCTTATCAACTCTCTTCACAAATTTCTAAACTCAAACAAACTTTTCAATTTTTGCAAACAAACAAGTCCTAGACTCTCTATGGCTTTCTCAAACTTGACAGTGATTTCTTCACACAAATTTACCATAAGTTTCTACTCCCAGTCAACCTGCCGACTAAGCTCCGATACCACTTTGTGGCAGATGACAAGAGGTAGCATATAAGAACAAAACACAACATTATGGATAAATATAAACACTAAAATTATGAAATTAAAACTTATGCGACAAACCCAAAAATTTATATTATAAAAACATATTTCAACACTACAGAGCTTCGACTCAAATTTTCAACTTCTGATACAATCTATTTTTCCTCTACTCTTGAGAGCATTTTCATGTCACCTTTTTCAGTTCACAACACTCTACCCCCTCTCTCACTTCTCATCAATTACAAACATGTATATATAATATATTCAGCTGTTCGAAAAGACCACACATACAAAGAAATTAAAGGCCATTAAGAAAGGCCAAGATGATGTGCCCATAACAATGTCCAATCTCATTTAAACGCCATCCTTTCAAGCCAACGAGGAGTGCACAAACTACAAGGGGCCAAAAGGTCAACGTCGAGGTAATGCGGTAAAGACTAGAAGTTGGAATTATTTCCAACAAATTTCATGTAGAGCACAGAGTTTTTTGGAGTAGCCATCATGAGAGGAGATGATAAGATCACAATCTTAGGGACCTGCACTTACCCTAACTATAAACCCTAGAAAAAGCATGAATTATTGAAACCCTAGATTGTGCCATTATCGACGGAAAAATACACGACGACCAATTAAAGAGGGATAACAATAACTAGAGAAAATGTGGTGTTATAAAACACCATTTAAGATAAGCGCAACTTAGTAGAAGAAAGCCCTCCTGCTCACATCTAGGCTTTTGTCTTCTTGGGTGACTTGTCCTCCATGTCAGAAGTGGCAACATAATTTTTGGGGGGGAAGCACCTGGTGAATGTTAGGTAGAACTCCACCGTGGGCAATGGTCACTCTGCCCAACAATTTCCCTAATTCCTCATCATTTCTGATGGCGAGCAAGAGATGTCTGGGAATGATTTTGTTCTTCTTGTTGTCTCTAGTAGCATTGCTGGCGAGCTCCAGAACTTATGCTGCCACGTACTCCATCATAGCGGCAATGTAAATGGAAGCACCAAAACCAATTCTCTTAGCATAGTTGTCCACTCTGCCAATGGGAAACTAAAGGCCATTTGCTTCCAAGAGCTTCTCCTTTCCAGCAGTTTCTATGTATTTAATGTATTAAGTATAATGTCTAGTTAAAATTATTCTCATAATTTAATTTTTCATGTTTTCTTAAAAGGAAAATGAATTATGTTGCTACTTTGACAAATAGAAAAATAGAAAAATAATAATTTTTAAATATAAAAATTATGTTCTAAAATATAAACTATAGAAATAAAAACAAGATATTTGAATTATGCAATATGATTGGTGAAGGTAAAAACAAAAAAGAAATCAAACGATTGCAATAGTAACTTGCCTATCAGCAGGAACTAAAAATCTATTATTAAATAGTGAAAAGGACGCATACATTATGAATTTTAGGGTTCTTTTTGAAGCATTTTTTTAAATAAGAATATTGGAACCCTAACAATCAGATCCGTTTTTTAATACCATTGATCTCTTATTCATTGTTGATCCTCAAAACTTCATTCTCACCTCTAAAATCATCCCACAAATCGCCGTGCCTATTAGGATTGCAACCTGAAGAAGGTGATTTGTTGAGATGGAGGCTATTTGGGCTGTACATTTTGTAATTTTCATTTGCCTATCGAGTAAGCCTTAGAATAAGATAAATTGGAAAACAAAAGTTCAAATTAATATGAGAATTGCGCAGAAATATATTTACTTGCTAAAAATTGGGCCCCTAACAGAGACACGAAAGAAGCAGAAGCATGATGTAAAGGGGCCTAGAGTAAGAGATCTAATTTAAGATAAGGACAATAAGGAGCACCATTAAAGTGGAACCCTGAACCAATACTCATTGAATTCTCCATTGCTTCATCATAATTCACATTAACCACTTCCATTACAGTTGTTGGAATTTTGCCCAACTCGCGAGTCAACAGCTCAGTCAACTTCAACGGTCTTCGTCAACCCTTACCGCCATACCGCGCCGTCTCCATCTTCTGCTCACGGTTACTGTGGCCAACGCAGTCTATTATTAACCACAGTGGTAGCACAATAAGCTCATTCCTTGCAGCCCGGTCACTTACCACAACCACCGCGGCGGTAGCGCAGTAGTCAACGATGTTTGACTCTTTGACTTTTTCCGTGCCGATTGTTAGTGGGATCCTTGTTGGCTTTAAAGGACATTTCTTGATTGGACAATCTTCTTTATGACTAGGACAAATTTTTAATTTGACATGACTATGTTTAGGACATTTATCTGCTGGCATGTTTATGCAATTAAAGTTTGTATTAGTTTTTGTCTGGGTCAAAAATCTTTATATACTGGAATATCTTTGTAAAAAAGGGGATAATAGAATAATATATTTTTTGTTCTCAAGTAGCAAAGGTGATTAAAGTCTATTATGTGTCAAATAATTTGTGGTGTATGTTTTTTTTTAAATTTTATCTCTGTTATTTCCTTCACGTGGTATCAGAGCTATAAGGCTAGTTATAGAGAGTCTACAAATCATGGCCGCAAGCACAAGCTTGAGTAATCCTCAAATTCCACAGTTGAATGGAAAGAGTTATGACTACTGGTCTATAACAATGAGAGCATTGTTATGTTCACAAGATTTATGGGAGTATGCAGAGAATGGGTTTCCAGAACCAACAGATGCAACAGCATATAATGCCCTCACACAAGCAGAGAAAGATTTGTTGAAGGATAACAAGAAGAAGAATTCAAAGGCTCACTTCTTTATTCTACAAGGTGTGCATGAAAGTATTTTTCCTAGAATATCAGCCACTACCAAGTCTAAGAAAGCATGGGACATATTACAAATAGCATATCAAGGTATGGACAAAGTAAAAATTGCAAAGTTCTAAATACTGAGAAGAGAGTTTGAGACTCTGTTTATGAAAGAAAATGAGTCTATAGATTTATATTTTACTCAAATAATGGGATTGGTAAACCAAATGAGAACACATGGTAAGACACTAGAAGATGTCAAAGTTATAGAAAATATTTTGAGAAGTTTACCCATACGATTTGAGACAATAGCAATCACAATAGAAGAGACAAAGGATCTCACACAGTATTCAGTTGATGAGCTATATGCTTCACTAATTTCTCATGAGCAGAGACTCAACAGAACAACAAATATGTCATTGGAGCATCCATTGAAATCACAAATTTGATTAACCAAGGAAGAAGCAGAGTTAGATCAAATTTCAGAAGAAGAGGAAGATGTTTCAATAGAGGTGGGAGAAATAACCAGTCAAGTTCAAGTGGAAGAGGCAGCACCCAAAACCCATCTCAAAACTTTCCTCAAGGACAAAGGTATGATAAATCTCAAGTTCAATGCCATTACTGTAAAAAGTTTGGCCATTACATGAGTGAGTGTAGAAAGAAACAGTATGAAATGAGTAGAAAACATGTGAATTTTTCTAGATAGAGTCAATACAATAGACCTGATAAGAGCACAATGTTTTTAGCCTGTAATATAGCTCAAGCTAGTGAGAAAGAAGTTTGGTTTTTAGATTCAGGCTGTAGTAATCACATGACAGGGAATTTAGATCTATTCAAAAGTTTAGATGAGAATATTAAGTTAGATGTCACCCTAGGTAATGACAACAAAGTGTCAGTTAAAGGAAAAAGGAATGTTAATATTCTAACCAAGCAGGGGGAGCAAAAATATATTTTTTGATGTTCATTTTGTGCCTGGCCTTAAACACAATTTGATGAGAGTAGGACAGTTAATTCAAAAGGATTATAGATTGTCTTTCAGGAATGGGCTATGCACTATTTTATACAAATACCCAAGTGGCCAGAAGATTGCAAAAATTCACATGACAAACAATAGAATGTTTCCTTTGAGAATTCAGTCAACTATAAGTACCAAATTTGCACAAGCACAAGACGTATCAATTGTTATTCAAACTGTCTTTCAAGCAGAGGTAAAGGATGAGAACTGGTTTTGGCATTTAAGATTTGGTCATTTAAATTTTGGAGGTTTGAATTTGCTTCATAGGAAGAACATGGTAAAGGGAATTCCATTAATTCAAAAACTAGAGAGTGTTTGTGAGGGTTGCATATTTGGAAAGAAACATAGAGAGTCTTCCCTAGCAGGGAAATCCACTAGAGCAAAAGCCCCATTGGAAATAGTTCATTTGGACTTATGTGGTCCAATGTAAACACCTTCAATAGGTGGTAGTTTCTAATTTTTGACTTTTATAGATGAATATTCAAGGAAGACATGGGTGTATTTTCTGAAACAAAAAAGTGAAGTGTTTAATTATTTTTGTCAATGTAAATCTTTAGTTGAAAAACAGAGTGGTTGTTTCATCAAAGTGTTGAGAACTGATAGAGGAGGTGAATACATTTCAAGAGAGTTCTTAAGTTTATGAAAATAACATGGAATACACAAAAAGTTCACAACAAGATACACACCTCAACAAAACAGTGTAGGTGAGAGGAAAAATAAAACCATAATGGAGATGGCTAGAAGTATGTTAAAAGCCAAGCACTTAACAAATGAATTTTGGGTTGAAGTTGTATCTTGTGCAACACATATTATGAACAGATACCCTACAAAGAGTGTGATGAACATAATCCCTGAGGAAGCATGGACAGGTAAAAAGCACAGTGTGTCTCACATAAGAGTTTTTGGTTGTGTTTCATATGCACATGTACCTGATCAATTGAGAAGAAAGTTTGATAATAAAGGAGAAAAATGCATTTTTGTTGGATATAGTGAAGAATCCAAAGCATACAAACTATTTAATCCCTCAACCAAGAAAGTAATAATCAGCAAGGATGTCCAATTTATTGAAGATGAAGCATGGGATGGAAGCAAAGAAAATATAGTCAATGTTACTATTAATATCCCTCAAGATGAGAATGAGAATACTATTCCAACTAATGTACCTATTGTTCCTAATCAACCTCAAGCAAGTGGTCAACAACTGACACCAACAAGTAATACAAGAGCAGCAACAAAAGGATTGCAGACCCCAACCACAACAAGTATTTCTGGCACAAGACCTTCAAGTCCACATTCTGCAGAGTCAAGTGACTTATTAAATCCAACTTTGGATAGCATGAGGAGGCAGAAAATCAAAAGCATGACTGATATCTATAATCAAAATGAAGGTGAGAACAATTCTCAACAATTTACACTGTTTGCCTTTATTCACAAGCTGAAGATCCAATTCACTATGAAGATGAAATCAAGGAAGAAAAGTGGTTAACAACAATGGATGATGAGATAGATTCAATAGAAAACAATCAGACATGGGAGTTGCAAAGTCTTCCAAAAGAAAAAGATGTAATAGGTGTTAAATGGATTTATAAAACCAAGTTGAATGCAAATGGAGAAGTGCAAAAGCACAAAGCAAGATTTGTGGTAAAAGGTTATGCACAACAACTTGGAATCGATTACAATGAAACTTTTGCACCAGTTGCACGACTTGACACAGTCAGAATGCTATTGGCTTTAGCAGCTCAAAATAGATGGCTAGTTCACCAGATGGATGTGAAGTCAACATTTCTAAATGGATATCTGGAAGAGGAAGTCTATATTGAACAACCACCAGGTTATGAAATATTAGGACAAGAGGACAAAGTATATAAACTGAAGAAGGCACTATATAGTTTGAAACAAGCCCCAAGAGCTTGGTATAGCATAATTGACAGTTATTTCACAAATAATGGATTTACTAGATGTGACAGTGAACCAACATTGTATACCAAAGAGAATGATGAAGGTAAAATTCTGATAATATTCATGTATGTTGATGATTTGATCTTAACTGGAAATTTTTCAATTGAAATGTTCAAAACATAAATAATGAAAGAGTTTGAAATGACAGACATGGGAATGATGAAGTATTTTTTAGGCATTAAGGTAACACAAACTAAAGATGGTATATTCATTTCATAGTCTAAATATACAAATGATGTTTTAAAGAGATTCAATATGTTAAACTATAAGTCAACACCTACTCCAATGGTGATTGGACTGAAATTGAGCAGAGAAGACAAAGGCTCAGATGTTAATCCAACTTTGTACAAACAGCTAGTAGGGAGCTTAATGTATTTGACAACCACAAGGCCTAACATCATGTATGCAGTCAGCTTTATTTCCATATTCATGGAATCACCAAAAGAATCATAGTGGATAGCTGGAAAGATAATTTTAAGGTATATCAGTGGAACCAAACATTTTGGAATCCAATATTCCAGAATAGATGAATTTCAATTAATAGGTTACACATACAGTGATTGTGCTGGAATGTTGATGACAAGAAAAGCACCTCTGGCTATGTTTTTCATTTTGGAAGTGGTGTAGTTGCATGGGCTTCAAAGAAACAGCCTATTGTCACCTTATCATCAGTTGAAGCTGAGTATGTTGTAGAAACCAGTGCATCATGTCAAGTAGTGTGGATTGGAAGAGTACTGCAGGAAATCCAGAATGAGCAAATAGAGGCAACAAAGATTTTCTGTGATAACAATTTAGTCATAGCTCTGTTGAAGAACCCTATATTCCACAAATGCAACAAGCACATAGATACACATTTTCACTACATTTAAGAGCTAATCAACAATGGTGAAATTGTTTTGGAATTTTGTAGGTCAGATGAACAGCAGGTGGATATATTTACCAAGGCACTGAGCACAGAAAGCTTCAACTTTCAAAGAGACCAGATGGGAATCAAAAATGGCGCGAGTTATGCTCAAGCGAGTCAATGGCTCAATCAACTTCAACGGTCTTTGTCAACCCTTACCGCCATACCGTGTTGTCTCCATATTCTTCTTGCAGTAACGTGGTGACCACCGCACTACCAGGACCTCTTGACTCACTCATCGCGGTAACACGGTTAACCGCCAAAATGACCTCTCTCTCCGTCAATCCATACCGTTATCGCTGTACCGCGGTCTGTTCCCTTGCCTCCTACGGTAGCACAATGCCCATCTCTGACAGTTAGTTGTCCGTTGGCGGATAGTTACCGTGGCCACTGTGGTCTGTTTTATAACCACAACAGTAGCATAGTAAACCCCTTTCCTCGCAGTGCTCATGGTTATCACGGCCACTGCGTTCTATTATTTAACCACGGCGGTAGTGTGGTAAGCTCGTTCCTTGCAGTGTGCTCGATTACCACGGCCACCGTGGTCTCCTCGTAAACCGCGACGATAGCTATTAGAATAAAGGTCCTAACTTAATTATGTTGATTAAGTTACTTTTATTCCTTACTTAAGATTTCACGTTAGTTTGCATAATGTGACATTTAATAATTATATTAATTATTAAATGTTTTTCTATTAGGGCTTCTATTAGGGTTTTTCCTATTAGGCTTTTATTAGGGTTTGCATGATCTCCTTTTTATAAGGATTGATCCCATTGTATTTCATATCAATTCATTCTCTCATTCTCTTTGATATATACATTTTCAGTTTTGAAAGAACCCTTGCTTGTTTGTCTCCATCTCTTCTTTTGTGATAGGTTATTTGCATGCAAGTGATCTTTGGGGTTTGTGAAGTTGTAGTTTTTCAACTCCTAGATGGTATCAGAGCTCCACACCTGTTGCTTCTTGTTCTTGCTTTGAATATTTTTGGAGCTTCAAGGGTTTGGGGTTTATTTTTTTGATCCAGGGCATACCTGCAATTTTGAAGCATTTTCAGCTCAAACAAACCTCACCATTGCATCCGCAACAGTCCAAAACTCCTAAATCGACTGTTCATTCGTCAATTTTGAACAGATTTGAAATTTTGGGCAAATTTTTTTTAGCATGTACGACCATACGGCCGTCGTCTGCATGCGGATCCGTAAAAATTCTTGGTTAAAAAAAAAAATTATTCCTTTCGATTTTTTTTCATCGGATGCAGCTTTGAAATTGTTTTTTGATTTTTTTTTCAAAATCAAAAATAAAAAACCATTGTAAAATTTTTTGATTTTTTTTTTTTGTTAAAAAAAAATCAATAAAAAAAACCCCGTCCGCTTGGGACCTTGCACAGGGCGCAGTGTACCTGCGTAGACCCTGCACAGTGTACCCTGCGCAATGCTGCGCAGTGTACCCTACGCAGTGTATGCATGGGCTGTGGTGGGGGTGGGTCCACGTGCCTCCCCCACCCACTTTTTTAAAATTGTTTTTAAAAAAATTCTGTAATGTTTTTATGATTTTTTTTAAAAAAATCAAATGTTTTTTCAAAATATGCCTTATCACACATTTACGGTGATGGCCGTTTGGCCGTCAAATTTAACCCAGTGTTTTTGTTGCGACGGCCGTATGACCGTCAAATTTAACCCAGCACTAGTTTTTTCCTTCTTTGGACCTGATTTTTTCCAAAGGTCGTAACTTGGGCATACGATACCGTTTTTTGGAAAACGAGATATCGTCAGAAAGTTGGTTTTCTCATCTTTCCAGCGGTGTGGGTCTCATCACTTCTTTTTTCCGTTGGTGCATTCTACAACCAGTTTAAGACAAAGGGGCTATTTTCAGTCTCAAGCTCATAACTTTTGATCAGTTTCTTTATTTTTTGCAATCTCAGCAGCGTTGGAAACTTTTTGTTTGCATGGGATGTTTTATTTTTGGCTGCTCTTCATGTATTTCCAACATTTTGTCCTTTGAGGGCATTTTGAGCATCATTTGTAAGCAATATCTTTTATGTAAACGCACTGAGATAAAGTGCCACACTATTGTACATGCATCTTTTGGAGATTTTGCACATAAGGTTGTGCCATATTTTGTACTCGCACTATTATTATAAAGTGCCATGAGGGGTTGTGTATTTTTCCTTTGTTTTGCCATCACATCTTTGTCCAGTGAGTGTCCCTCCATGACAACAGTGGATCCATATGATTCCAACCTCATGCATGTGTCATTTGTTTTGCACACCACTTTTTTAGTTGCAGGTGCTATCTTGTGCACTTTCAGATGTTTCTTCTCCTTCATGCACTATAGGGTGTTTCACATCATTTCAGTGGATCTGTCAAGCTCTCCCAGTTTAGCATTATGGGGGGGTTATTATACTGTTCGTGCTAATTCTTCCTTGGTTTCATCTTGGAAGGGATCTTCCATTCTCAGTTGATCAGTGTTTCAGACTATTGGTTCTTGTGCCATTTGTATCTTCGTTCCAGGTGTTTTCCTTTGTTTGCCATCTGATTCGAGTAGTGTTGTATGGCCACTTATGTAGATTATTGTCTTCTTGTTCCTGATCATCCTATCTTCAGCGGAGGTTCTTCAACACCATAGCAATCATCTTTCAACAGTCGTTTACACCTTCTTCTGCTTCAGTGATGTTTCTTTTTTGGCCTTTTACATCTTTTTTTGGAGTAGAGCTTTTTCCCATGAATTTTTATCTATTTCTCCATTTTACAGAAGTTTGGTTGTATTTGGGTACCTGATTTGGCCTAGTTGTTGGGACCCATGTTTGCCTTCTTGCATTGTAGTTACCTTTGCTTTTCTCAACTCCTATAGTAGCGCGGTAGTCAACGATGTTTGAATTTTTGACTTTTTCCATGCCGATTGTTAGTGAGATCCTCGTTGGATTTAAAGGACGTTTTTTGATTGGATGGTCTTCTTTATGACTAGGAAAAAAAAATTATTTGACTTGACTATGTTTAGGACATTTATCTGCTGGCATGTTTATGACATTAAAGTTTGTATTAATTTTAGCAAGTAAATATATTTCTGCACAATTCTCAGATTAATTTGAATTTTTGTTTTCCAATTTATGTTATTCTAAGACTTTCTAGATAGGAAAATGAAAATTACAAAATGTACAGCCCAAATGTACGGCGATTTGTAGGATGATGTTAGAGGTGAGAATGGAGTTTTGAGGATCAACAATGAACAAGAGGTTGATGATTAGTTCTGCCTAAGGGAGAATACTAATGCATTCATTCAATTCATTTTTTTAATTGATAGTGACAATTCAACCAATGAACATTTGGAATTAGAAACTTGACCAACATTTTTATATAGTCTATTTTTAGAATTGCTAAAATATCTTTTATCTTTCTTTTTATTGGTTCATATTACACTCCTACCTACTTCTATTAACTAGATGTTTAAAACAACCAAGCACACTCATATGTTTTCTTATTTTTTATTTTTGCAGCATTAATCAACTATAATAATAACATTATACAACAACAAACAATCACATTACACCCCTAGTTGCTTCTATTAACTAATTTCTTATAGCATGTTGCTCTTCTTCTGTTGTAATTTATTTTGCCTTTTTTATCAATAAAAATTAACTAAATGTTTAAAACCATAAGCACACCCCCATATGAATATTTTTAATTTTTTTTACAAAATTAATCAACTATAATAATAACATTATACAACAACAAACAATCAAATTACACTCTAACTTATTTCTATTAACTAAATGCTTAAAACAACCAAGCACACTCTACAATGGGTAGAACTTGACGCTTTTTTGTTTTTATCTTGACCAATCATATTACATAATTCAAATATCTTCTTTTTATTTCTATAGTTTATATTTTAGAACATATTTTTTATATTTAAAAATTAATAAAAATTATTATTTATCTATTTTTCTATTCGTCAGAGTAGCAACAAAATTAATTTTCCTTTTAAAAAACCAGGAAAAATTAAATTATGAGAATAATTTTAACTGGACATTATACTTAATACATTAAATACATAGAAACTGCTGGAAAGGAGAAGCTCCTCAAAGCAAATGGCCTTCAGTTTCCCATTGGCAGAGTAGACAACTATGCTAAGAGAATTGGTTTTGGTGCTCCCATTTACATTGCCGCTGTGATGGAGTACGTGGAAGCAGAGGTTCTGGAGCTCGCCGACAATGTTGCCAGAGAACAAGAAAAATAAAATCATTCCCAGACATCTCTTGCTCGCCATCAGAAATGATGAGGAATTGGGGAAATTGTTGGGCAGAGTGACCATTGCCCATGGTGGAGTTCTACCTAACATTCACCAGGTGCTTCTCCCCCAAAAAGTCTGTCACCGCTTCTGACAAGGAGGACAAGTCACCCAAGAAGACAAAAGCCTAGATGTGAGCAGGAGGGCTTTCTTCTACTAAGCTGCGCTAATCTTAAATGGTGTTTTATAACACCACATTTTCTCTGGTTATTGTTATCCCTCTTTAATTGGTCGTTGTGTATTTTTCAGCTGATAATGGCACAATCTAGGGTTTGAATAATTCATGCTTTTTGTAGGGTTTATAGTTAGGGTAATTGCAGGTCCCTAAGATTGTGATCTTATCATCTCCTCTCATGACGACTACACCAAAAAACTCCGTGCTCTGCATGAAATTCTCTTGCTTCGTTCTCTCTCCTTTAAATTTCTACCCTTTTTTTAGTTTGGCGGCTTCTCTCCCATGTTCTTGATATGCGCAGGTAATAAAAATTTTCAAATGGCAGCCTGCCTATCCCAAGTCCCTCTTCCCATTTCATGCAGAATCCTCTTGTTGGAAATGATCTCCGCAGTAATGGTAGTCCTAACTGATCCTACAACTTCCTCTCCAACACTGCAACTTTGGTGTGATATGTGGAATTCAGATTGGTTAGATGAAGTCCGTGGGGAAAAGAAAGAAAAAGAAAGAGAGGCAGAGGTAGCTATATTATTATCATGCAAAGACTCCTGAAGGTTGGACCATCTTTGTAAGCCTTTCTTCAGAGATCGAGTCTCCCTGCTACTGTAAGGCTATATATTAAACAATATCATCAGAGTCTAATACTTGTAGCGACTACAATCAACAATAAATACAACAATCGATATAACTAGCACTTGCACCCCAATCAGGTGCAATACATATGTCAATAGGTTCAGAACGTTACGAGTAATCGCACCCTAGTGTGCAATGGGTATGTCAAAGAGGCATGGAAAGTCAATTAGTTAAAATTTTAGTTTTGTTTTATTTTCTTTGTTTGTTTTTTGTTTTTCGATACATATATTTGTGCATTTTGATCATTTATCTTGGACTTCACAATTCCAAAGTCCACCCAATAGCTTCAAATTTAAAATAAAAAAGACCAATTGATAAGCATCTCAAAGAACATTATCCGACACTTCTTTATCAACATCATTGGATTTTCTTTTTTGTTCAATTTTGAGATGTTGATTCTAGTTTTTCCCCATTGAAAGCACGGTTTTACTGGGTCTTCCAAAGCACATCCATTTCCACTGAACGAAATCTTTGTAATCCATTTTTTAAGCCAATTTTTAACTCCACTATCTTATTCTAGTTGGATTTATAATTTTTGGAGGAATAATTCATATCCTTAGTAAAATTAGCAATAAGCAAAGTATGAATCATTGAATCGGAAAGATATTTCCCTCAATTTCACATCCTTTTGTAATGTCCTTGCACTATATCCTTCATGCTTTATTGAGTTATTGTTATGGTGTGAAAATGTTAGAAAACGAATGAAATTTAATTGTATAACTGTTGCTAATGAAATCAAATAAATAGAATATATATATATATATATATATATATATATATATATATATATATAAAACAAGTTTATTATAGAAATGTAATCCTTGTAACTTTAATTTATTTTTAAATCCTTTAATGAAGTTGGATTAAGGTGATATAAAGGCTCTCCCATTTAGCTTTTTGTCAAAGATTTGTCAAAAAAGATTAACTTAAGATGTATTTGTCAAAGTATAGAAATATGAAAGAAAGAAATAAATACTTAAGACATAAATATGCTTATATCCATTAACTTGACTAAATAAAAAATATTGGAGCATAATTGTTTCAACATCTAAAAATTACTCACTTACTTACAGTTACCAACAATTGAATAACCGTATTGATTAACATTTCTCTTGATCTCCACAAGGGAAAATAACTTAGAAAAGAGATTTGAAATGGTCAATCAAATTTACTCTATGATTCGTCTATCTCGGATATAATTTTCTAATGATCTTATTCCTATGATTACCCACACTCATCATATTCCCCACAGTGCATACTGGAAGCCAACAAGAACCGCTCTCCGCACAACTGCGATATGATCCGAATGATCTCTGTTCCTATGGGGGCGGAGCCAGAGGATGGTCGGGACAAAGTTATAAAATTTTCAGAATCGCTAGATAAGGGCCTGGGTTCTCTGTTATTCTCAGCCTCATCCAGAAGATCAACAATGACCAAGAGCGCAAAATCACTTGCATAATAGCAGATTTTTGGATGTGCTCTGGTTACAGCTCGCTGCAAACTTCCACGGTATTTCTCTCGCTGCTCTACATACATAGCCCCTTTTCGTCTGTGCCATGAACTACTTCAGTCCCCGTCTGATCTCAAGGAATCCTTCATTCCAATGGTAAGATATTGCAACCTAGTTTATTTGGCATTGGATTATGAATTAAAATGGCGGGATGGAATGCCTCAAAAACCAAACGAGTAACCCGTAGAAATCAGAGACAGAGTTTCCTACTATAAATAAAATAGGAGCGCAAGCTGTGAAGGGCTGTACAAGGCCAGCCCCCCATTGTTTAAGATGTCTTCGGACGGGAATGAAAAACGAAAGGCAGGGGACTCCGGTGGAGCCCTGTGGAAGTTGCAGATCATTTTGCTTATTTTGTGCACAAATCTGGCCTCTGTGTTTCTTTTCTGCGGTCCATTCCATTGGGTCTCTTTGCAGTACCTCCACGACCCCTCCCACAACTCGGTTGGGGCAATCGAGCTAATAGCCAGTCTTAACCAGACCCGGAGGGAGCTACACTTATTAAAGCAGCTCTCCAAGAACTAACAGCCCAGATCGAGCAGCTCACTGAGTTTCTCAGAACCTCTGTTCAAGATTCAAACCCTCATGCCAATGGGGAAGAACAGTGGGGAGGAGGACAAGATCTAACAGGGGAGCTGAGGGAATTCATATCACCCAAGAAGCTTCCTTTAGGGCACAATCCGAGCTTCAGGTCAGACACCATTTATGCCTCGATAGGGCAGGTGTGTGCGCTGTTGACAGAGGACTTTGGCCAATACATGGAGTATGACCCAGGGGAGCTCTGCCCTGAAGACGAAGTCCTCGCCCAGAAGCTCATGTTTCGCGGTTGTGAGCCCCTACCCCGTCGCCGATGTTTCCCCGCAGTTCCCCCAATTACAAGGAAACTTTTCCGTGAAGACCGGCGGCGTCAGACTGGGGGAGATCCCGGTGGGGCCTTCCTATCGGCTAAAAATATATGTCAATCAATGATGAAGACTGAAATTGTAATATGAAATAACAATAGGTTAAATTTAGGGAAAAGATAAGAATGAATGGTTAAGATTGAATTATAAAAAAGAGTGGAAATTAAATGATACATGAAGAGATGAGATTGACACAAATAATGAGATTGGAAAAAAATAAAGAGGTTGTTGGAGGAATTTAAATAATTATAAAATTATTTGCTTGCAAAAACAAAATGAATAATTAAATAATGAAAGAATTATTTAATTATAGAAACATGTGATAGGTTGATTTTTTAATTAAATAATAATTTAATTCAAAACTGGGAAGAAAGGACAAATTAGTGGATAATTTAATTTATGTGAGGAAAGGTTAATTTGATAATTAAATAATTGAAATAATTATTTAGTTACAGTAAATAGAAGATAATAATTAGATAAATAAATTTATATAGGAAAAGAAACATCACTAACATAATATGAACAATATGATATAGGAAGTAACTGTTTGAAACCATGATCTTGTCAATGGTTGTGCAAGTGTCATAAGTGATTTCCCAAGTGTCATAAGTGATTTGCCGAAGTTTGTTTAAAAGGTGCAATCCCAATTGGCAAAAGCTAAAAAAATGCTGACTACCTTGCAAAAGGCCTTCTTCTCCTAAAGTAGAAGTAGCATGAACCAAATTGGATTTGATATGTGGAACACCAAAAGAGCTTGATGTTCTAATGGATACCATAATAATGAGGGAAGATAATGCATATCAATCCCTCAACTGGGAGAAACTAATAATGAGGGAATAATATTCATTATCTTCCCTCACTATTATGTCATCCATTTGAATATCAAGCTCTTTTAGTTTCTACATATTAGATACAATATGGTTCCTGCTACTTCTAATTTAAGAGAAAAATCGGTAATAAAAGAGTAGTCTCGTCTTCTTTAGCTTCTTCTAATTGGGAATGCATTTCGAAAACATACTTCTGCAAATCACTTATGACACCTGCACAACCATTTACTTGATCACAGTTTCGAGCGAGTAAATGGATTTCTATGGAATGTGGAGATTAATTTGATTGTTTCTTTTTCCACTTATCTTATTCTAAGAATTTATGTACCTACAGATGAAAATTCCAAAATGTGTAGCTCTATTAGCCTCGAACTCAACAAATCACCTTCTCCATGTTGCAACCCTAACTGACATGTCCATTTGCAAGAGGATTTTATAGCGAGAAAGGATTGTTGAGGATCATAAATGAAGAAGAGGACCATGTTGTTAAAAAGTGGCATAAGAGGACCATGTTGTTAAAAAGTGGCATAGATTGTCTATTAAATCTTCTATTTTTACAGTTCCAACAATATAAGGAAATGTTTAGTGAGCTTATATATATATAAAACATTGATAGAAGAAAAAGAATAAGTTGGATAAAATAAAAAAAATCCATTATTAAATGGTGAAAAGTACACATACATTATATAAGGTTTTCTTAAACATTTTTTAAAATAATAATATTGCCCCCCTAACAATCTGATCCGTCTTTTAATAACATCGACCTCTTGTTCATTGTTGATGTTCGAAAATGCATTCTCAACCTATAAAATCATCCTACAAATCGTCATGCTTGTTAGCATTGCAACCTAAGAAAGTGATTTGTTGAAATGAAGACTATTTGCCAGCAAGCTATCGAAGCTATTGCAAATCCACAAGTTTGAATACTAAGAGTAGGAGGAAAGGAATGATAAATAAGATAAATTACAATAAAAATGGTTTTGATTACAACAATAAATATGTACAGATGTCCTCACGAAGAAAGCTTATTCGAGGAGGAAGTATTGAATTGTAGTAATTTGTTATTATTTTGAGCAAGTTCATTATATATTTTCAAATTATGTGTCTAAAAAATAAAAAAATAATTATAATAACATTAAAAATAAAATTATTTGTAATACTTTGAGATTTTATTGATGGAATATATAATAAAATCAAGCTATAGATGCCTTATATTTAGCCTAAATCTATACTTATCATAGAATAGGGAAAAAATCAAGTTAATTTTATAAAACATTAAAATTAACAAGGTACTTATATGCATTATCTTCCTTCATTATTATGTCATCCATTTGAATATTAAGCTATTTTAGTTCCTACATATTATGCATTATCTTCCTTCATTATTATGTCATCCATTTGAATATTAAGCTATTTTAGTTCCTACATATTAAATCCAATATGGTTCTGCTACTTCTATTTTAGGAGAAGAATCCATAATAAAAGAGTAGTCACATCTTCTTTAGCTTCTACCAATTGAGAATACATCTCCAAAACATGCTTCTGCAAATCACTTATGACACCTGCACAACCATTTACTTGACCACTGAGCAAGTAAATAGATTTCTATGGAATGCCTAGATTAATTTGATTGTTTCTTTTTCCATTTATCTTATTCTAAGAATTTATGTACCTGCAAATGAAAATTCCAAAATGTGTAGCTCTATTAGCCTCAAGCTCAACAAATCACCTTCTCCATGGTGCAACCCTAACCAACATGACGATTTGCAGGAGGATTTTATAGGCGAGAAAGGATTGTTGAGGATCAAAAATGAACAAGAGGACCATGTTGTTAAAAAGTGGCACAAATTGTCAGCACAACAGTCTGTTTATTTAGAAGAATGCTTCAGAGAGAACCTTAAAATTTATAATGTATGGATACTTTTCACCATTTAATAGCAGATTTTTTTCTATCACAAAGCATTTGACTGATACAAATATCAAATAAAAATAAATTATTCTCTATCATCTATTGAATCTTCTATTTTTACAGTTCCAACAATATAAGGAAATGTTTAGTGAGCTTATATATATAAAAAATTGATAGCTATGCTATGAAGAGAAGGAATAAACTGGATAAAATAGAAAAAATCTATTATTAAATGGTGAAACTACACATACATTATAAATTTTAGGATTTTTTTAAGCATTTTAAAAATAAGAATATTGCCCCCCTAACAATCTGATCCATCTCTTAATACCATCGACCTCTTGTTCATTGTTGATCCTCAAAACTCCATTCTCACCTGTAAAATCATCCTACAAATCATCGTGCCTGTTAGGATTGCAACCTGAGGAAGGTGATTTGTTGAGATGCAGACTATTTGGGCTACACATTTTGTAATTTTCATTTGCTGGTACAAAAAGTCTTAAAATAAGATAAATTGGAAAATAAAAAATCCAATTAATCTGAGAATCAAAATTTTCATTTGCTGGTACAAAAAGTCTTAGAATAAGATAAATTGGAAAATAAAAAATCCAATTAATCCGAGAATTGCACAGAAATATATTTACTTGCTAAAAATTGGGACCCTAAGAGAGACATGAAAAAAGTAGAAGCTTAATGCGAAGTGGCCAAGAGTAATAGATCTAATTTAAGAGGAGGAGAACAAGGAGTACCATTTAAGTGGAACCCCAAACCAATACTCATTAATCTAATTAATCGGAGAATTGCACAGAAATATATTTACTTGCTGAAAATTGGGACCCTAAGAGAGACATGAAAAAAGCAGAAGCGTTATGCGAAGTGGCCAAGAGTAATAGATCTAATTTAAGAGGAGGAGAACAAGGAGTACCCTTTAAGTGGAACCCCAAACCGATACTCATTAAATTCTCCATCGCTTCATCGTAATCCACATTACCCACTTCCATTATAGTTTGTTAAGAAAGAGATAACGATTGACTGACTGATGAAAAACATGATGATGATAAGCTATTGGAAATCCACAAGTTTGAATACTAAGAGTAGGAGGAAAGGAATGATAAATAAGACAAATTACAATAAACATGGTTTTGATTACAACAATAAATATGTATAGATGTCTTCACGAAGAAAGCTTATAAAGAGAAATGAATCTAGGGTTAATATCTTGTATATTAAATTGCTAATTGGACTTCGTAAAAATACCTCTTTTATTCTAAGAAAAAATGGAATGAAAAATCTGGTTTATTCCTATTAATCACATGATTTATTCAAGACCAAAAAGAAGATATGGTTATAGGAGTTTATTCATCGCACATATGCTTCAAATAGTATTGTAACCATCGAAGTAAAATAGAAACCTACAGGATCAATTAGAATAGTATTGTAACCATCGAAGTAAAATAGAAACCTACAGGATCAATTAGAACGAGATACAGATAAGTAAATCCCTTATGAACTTCAAATGAATTGAAGGTCTTTCACAAAGAAATGTATCGTTCAAAAGGGAGGAGACTGCTCACTAATTCCATATTTATGTCATAATACGAATGATAAACCAATAATCAAATTCATTTAGAACTTGAGCAAAGAGTAACTATTTCATTTTATAGAGAGAAAAAGAGAGCAAAAAACATTTACACAATGATACATAATCACTTTCCATTTCAGTATAGTTACTTGAGCCGGATGAGAGGAAACTTTCATGTCCGATTCTGAGGGGGGGGGGAGAGAAATATTAGAAAACCCTATCCAAATGTTTGTATTACTAGGCCCACGGTTAACAAACCGACTTTATTGCGATTTGAGGGTTCACTGAAATATGACGAAGAATCCTGGCCAAAAGATATTGCTTATTTTCTCTCTTGGGATTTTGCGCTATTTCAAGAACGAGAAATAGCTACTGGAGGAAAAGCTATCAGAGACCAATTAGCTGGTCTAGATCTGCAAATTATTATAGATCGTTCATATAGAGAATGGGAGATAATAGATGAGCTACTATCTATATTATTTTTGGAGGCAGAGAATGCAGTTGGTAATATAGAAATATATTCTCAATTTAACGAGCAAAAACTTCAAAAACTTCGAAGAAGAAAGGATCTTTTGGTTAGACGGATGAGATTTGCTAAATATTTGATGCCGCCACTCGGATTCGAACCGAGATGCTCTAGCACTGCTTCCTAAGAGCAGCGTGTCTACCAATTTCACCATGGCGGCTTAGCATTTTAGTATTGTTTAGTTACTATATTAGACTATCTTCCCAAGATTGTCAATGCTAATATTGAGAGAAGAGTATTTTCTCTATTCAATGTCTGAATTGACATTAAATAGAGAAATGCGATGTTGGTCATTATAACGGAGTATGACATAGTTTGGTAGCGTGCCATCTTGGGGTGGTGGAGGTTGTGGGTTCAAATCTTGCTGCTCTGAAATGAACGGTAAACATTAATATATTCTTATTCGTTCCAAAGCTACAGGAATGTACAAATAATACATCTCCCCATAGCGGAGAAATAGCATTAATCATTAAAAGAAATTTGGAAAAGTAACTTTGTAAATATTATCACTATTTTTTCTTTTTAAAAAAAGATTTCAAATCGTTTCCCAAGAAAATATATATTAGATGTAGACTTTAGCCACACAGGAATAGAGAGGACCCATAATTTTTTATATGGGCCCTCAATTTTTTATTTCTTGCCATTACGTCTTCCAAACAAAAATTTGCTTCCCTTTATCTTTGGAAAAGGATACTTCTCTCTAAGCTCTCCAACTTTCTCTCCAAATTCTCTTAGATATTTTCTCAGAGATTTGTCTTTAGAAAGAGAAACAAGAGAAACTCCTCTTTAAGTTCGAGGACTTTCTCTTTAAGCTTTATAAGCTTATCTCTAAGCTCTCCAACTTTCTCTCTAAGTTCCTTTCGAAACTTAGCTCTAAGCTTTCGAAACTTAGCTCTAAGCTTTCGAAACTTAGTTCTAAGCTTTCGAAACTTCTTTCTAAGTTCCTTTAGAAACTTCTCTTTAAGCTCGAGAAACTTCTCTTTAAACTCGAGAAACTTCTTTCTAAGTTCCTTTAGAAACTTCTCTTTAAGCTCGAGAAGCTTAGCTCTAAGCTCGAGAAACTTCTTTCTAAGTTCCTTTAAAAACTTCTCTTTAAGCTCGAGAAGCTTAGCTCTAAGCTCGAGAAACTTCTTTCTAAGTTCCTTTAGAAACTTCTCTTTAAGCTCGTGAAGCTTAGCTCTAAGCTCGAGAAACTTCTTTATAAATTCCTTTAGAAACTTCTCTTTAAGCTTTATAAACTTAGCTCTAAGCTCTCGGACTTTCTCTCTAAGGGAACTTAGAGAATTTCTCAGATTTGTAAGAATTTCATCACATAGGGAGCTGTTAGAAGGAAAAGATGAACTTATGCTACAAAAAGAGTCTGTTTTTGACTCCTTTACCTCATTCATAGTTTCATTTCATCCAAAAACCAGCAAATGTCTCCTACCCAACACACTTTTGGTACGATTTCCCAGATCTTGAAGAATTGAAAAAAAACTATCTTTTATAAGATTCAAACTATTTTGAATATGTTCCCAATGATCTATTTTGGGATACATCTGGACCCTCAACATAGCAGATCGACTACCATTTTGTATTTAGATTGAAGTAATTTGTTATTATTTTGAGCAAGTTCATTATATATTTTCAAATTATGTGTCTAAAAAATTAAAAAAAAATTATAATTATATTCAAAATAAAATTATTTGTAATACTAAGAAATTTTATTGATTCAAATAAATAATGAGATCAGGCCATGGGTTTCTTTTATTCAACATTAAAACTAAAACCTTAAACTGTAAAATCCTCGTATTTGTGTATGCAATGGTATTCTAATGACAATTATAGTAAAATATTAAAGCTTCTATTTGTCTCCTTAGCATTATTTACTTGAGCATACACTAGGTTGATTGAAATGACAATGATCCATCTCTTTTATAGAAAACTAGATAAAATGAAGGGCTAAGATTAAAATCTAATAAGATAAGTCAATCAATGATGAAGAATGAAAGTTGTAATATGAAATAAGGTTAGGTCAAAATTAGGGAAAAGATAAGAATGAATGGTTAAGATTGAATTTTAAAATAATTCAATCAAGAGTGGAAATTGAATGATACATGAAGAGATAAGATTGACCCAAATAATTAGATTGGAAAAAAAATAAAGAGGTGTTTCCAAGAATTTTAATAATTGTAAAATTATTTACTTGCTTAAAGAAAACGAATAATTAAATAATGAAAGCATTATTTAATTATAGAAACATGTGATAGGTTGATATTTAATTAAATAATATTTTAATTCAAAACTGGGAAGAAAGAACAAATTAGTGGATAGTTTAACTTATGTCAAGGAAAGGTTAAATGGATAGTTAAATAATTGAAATTATTATTTAGTTATGGTAAAAAGATGATAATAATTAAATAAATAAAATTATAGAGGAAAAGGGACATCAGTAACATAATATGTACAGTATGATATATGAAGCAAGTGTATGAAACCATGATCTTGTCAATGATTGTGCAAGCATCATAAGTGATTTGTCAAATTTTGTTTAAAATGTGCAATCCCAATTGACAAAGCTAAAGAAGAGCTGACTACCTTACAAAAGACCAACTTCTCCTAAAGTAGAAGTAGCAGGAACCAAATTGGATTTGATATGTGGAACACCAAAAGACCTTGATGTTCTAATGGATAACATAATAATGATGGAAGATAATGCATATCATTCCCTCAACTGGGAGGAACTAATAACAAGGGACTAATAAAAGTGTAGTCACGTCTTCTTTAGCTTTTACTTGATCATCGTAGAAGTAAATAAATTTCTATGGAACGCCCAGATTAATTTGATTGTTTCTTTTTCCATTTATCTTATTCTAAGAATTTATGTACCTGAAGATGAAAATTCCAAAATGTGTAGCTCTATTAGCCTTGAGCTCAACAAATCACCTTCTCCATGTTCTAACCCTAACTGACATGACGATTTGCAGGAGGATTTTATAGGCGAGAGAGGATTGTTGAGAGGATCAGAAATGAACAAGAGGACCATGTTGTTAAAAATTGGCATAGATTATCAGCACAATAGTCTGTTTATTTGGAAGAATGCTTCAGAGAGAACCTTAAAACTAATAATGTGTGGATACTTTTCACAATTTAATAGCAGATTTTTTCTATCACAAAGCATTTGACTGATACAAATATCAAATAAAAATAAATTTTATTGTCTATCATCTATTGAATCTTCTATTTTTATAGTTCCAACAATATAAGGAAACGTTTAGTGAGCTTATATATAAAAAACATTGATAACTATGCTATGAAGAGAAGGAATAAATTAGATACAATAGAAAAAATCTATTATTAAATGGTGAAAACTACACATACATTATAAATTTTAGGGTTTTTTTAAGCATTTTTAAAATAAGAATATTGCCCCCCTAAAAATTGGATTTGTCTTTTAATACCATCGACCTCTTGTTCATTGTTGATACTCAAAACTCCATTCTCACCTGTAAAATCATCCTACAAATCGTGGTGCCTATTAGGATTGCAAGTTGAAGAAGGTGATTTGTTGAGATGGAGGCTATTTGGACTACACATTTTATAATTTTCATTTGCTGGTATAAAAATTCTTAGAATAAGATAAATTGGAAAATAAAAATTCCAATTAATCTGAGAATTGCATAGAAATATATTTACTTGCTGAAAATTGGGACCCTAGCAGAAACACGAAAGAACCAGAAGAATTATGCGAAGTGGCCAAGAATAAGAGATCTAATTTAAGAGGAGGAGAACAAGGAGCACCATTAAAGTGGAACCCCAAAACAATACTCAATAAATTCTCCATCGCTTCATCGTAATCCAATTTACCCACTTCCATTATAGTTAGTTAAGAAAGAGATAATGATTGACTGACTAATGAAAAACATGATGATGATAAGCTATTGGAAATCCACAAGTTTGAATACTAAGAGTAGGAGGAAAGGAATGATAAATAAGACAAATTATAATTAACATGGTTTTGATTACAACAATAAATATGTATAGATGTCCTCACTAATAAAGCTTATTCGAGGAGGAAGTATTTAGATTGAAGTAATTTGTTATTATTCTGAGCAAGTTCATTATATATTTTCAAATTATGTGTCTAAAAAATTAAAATATGATAATAATATTCAAAATAAAATTATTTGTAATACTAAGAAATTTTATTGATTCAAATAAATAATGAGATCAGGTCATATGTTTCTTTTATTCAGCATAAATCTATACTTAAGAAAGAATAGGAAAAAAATCAAGTTAAGTTTATAAAACATTAAAACTAAAACCTTAAACCGTAAATCAACAATGAAAGACAATCCAACATAGAAAAATAAACATAAAGTAATATTACCTACGCCATCTACATTTCCCTTCTCCATTTTTTTTAATATACTTATAAATGACAATGATCGATCTCCTTTATAGAAACCTAAATAAAATGAAGGGCTAAGACTAAAATCTAATAAAATAAGTCAATCAATGATGAAGAATGAAAGTTGTCATATGAAATAAGGTTAGGTCAAAATTAGGGAAAAGATAAGAATGAATGGTTAAGATTGAATTTTAAAATAATTCAATCAAGAGTGGAAATTGAATGATACATGAAGAGATAAGATTGACCCAAATGATTAGATTGGAAAAAAAATAAAGAGGTTGTTGGAAGAGTTTAAATAATTGTACAATTATTTACTTGCTTAAAGAAAACGAATAATTAAATAATGAAAACATTATTTAATTATAGAAACATGTGATAGGTTGATATTTAATTAAATAATATTTTAATTCAAAACTGGGAAGAAAGAACAAATTAGTGGACAATTTAATTTATGTGGAGGAAAGGTTAAATGGATAGTTAAATAATTGGAATAATTATTTAGTTATAGTAAAAAGATGATAATAATTAAATAAATAAAATTATAGAGGAAAACGGACACCAGTAACAGAATATGTACAATATGATATATGAAGCAAGTGTTTGAAACCATGATCTTGTCAATGGTTGTGCAGGTGTCATAAGTGATTTGCCAAATTTTGTTTAAAATGTGCAATCCCCATTGGCAAAAGCTAAAGAAGAACTGACTACCTTTCAAAAGGCCAACTTCTCCGAAAGTAGAAGTAGCAGGAAGCAATTTGGATTTGATATGTGGAACACCAAAAGAGGAACTAATATGCATTATCTTCCCTCATTATCATGTCATCCATTTGAATATCAAGCTCTTTTAGTTCCTACATATTAAATCCAATATGGTTCCTACTACTTCTATTTTAGGAGAAGAATCCATAATAAAAGTCTAGTCACGTCTTCTTTAGATTTCTATGGAATGCCCAGATTAATTTGATTGTTTCTTTTTCCATTTATCTTATTCTAAGAATTTATGTACCTGTAGATGAAAATTCCAAAATGTGTAGCTCTATTAGCCTCGAGCTCAACAAATCACCTTCTCCATGTTGCAACCCTAATCGACATGACGATTTGCATGAGGATTTTATAGGCGAGAAAGGATTGTTGAGGATCAGAAATGAACAAGAGGACCATGTTGTTAAAAAGTGGCACAGATTGTCAGCACAACAGTCTATTTATTTGGAAGAATGCTTCAAGAGAACCTTAAAATTTATCATGTATGGATGATTTTCACCATTGAATAGAAAATATTTTCTATCACAAAGCATTTGACTGATACAAATATCAAATAAAAATAAATTATTGTCTATCATCTATTAAATCTTTTATTTTTAGAGTTCCAACAATATAGGGAAATGTTTAGTGAGCTTATATATATAAAAGATTAATAGCTATGCTATGAAGAGAAGGAATAAGTTGGGGACAATAGAAAATTTTTATTATTAAATGGTGAAAACTACACATACATTATAAATTTTAGGGTTTTCTTAAGCATTTTAACAATAAGAATATTGCCCCCCTTAACAATCTGATCCGTCTTTTAATACCATCGACCTCTTGCTCATTGTTGATCCTCAAAACTCCATTCTTACCTGTAAAATCATCCTACAAATCGTCGTGCCTGTTAGGATTGCAACCTAGAGAAGGTGATTTGTTGAGATGGAGGCTATTTGGGCTACACATTTTGTAATTTTGATTTGTTGGTATAGAAAGTCTTAGAATAAGATAAATTGGAAAATAAAAAATCTAATTAATCCGAGAATTGCACATAAATATATTTACTTGCTGAAAATTGGCACCCTAGCAGAGACACAAAAAAGAGATAATGATTGACTGACGGATGAAAAACATGATGATGATGATAAGCTATTGGAAATCCAAAAGTTTGAATACTAAGATTAGGAGGAAAGGAATGATAAATAAGATAAATTACAGTAAAAATGGTTTTGATTGTACAACAATAAATATGTATAGATGTCCTCACGAAGAAAGCTTATTCGAGGAGGAAGTATTTAGATTGAAGTAATTTGTTATTATTCTTAGCAAGTTCATTATATATTTTCAAATTATGTGTCTAAAAAATTGAAATAAATTTATAATAATATTCAAAATAAAATTATTTGTAATACTAAGAAATTTTATTGATTCAAATAAATAATGAGATAAGGCTATATTTTTCTTTTATTGAGCATAAATCTATACTTAAGATAGAACAGGAAAAAAATCAAGTTAAGTTTATAAAACATTAAAACTAAAACCTTAAACCGTAAATGAACAATGAAGGACAATCCAAGAAACATAAACATAAAGTAATATTACCTATGCCATCTACATTTCCCTTCTCCATTTTTTTTAATATACTTATAATCCTCGTATTTGTGTATGCAATGGTATTCTAATGAAAATTATAGTAAAATATTGAAGCCTCTATTTGTCTCCTTAGCATAATGTACTTGAGCATACACTAGGTTGATTGAAATGAGAATGATCAATCTCTGTTATAGAAAACTAAATAAAATGAAGGGCTAAGACTAAAATCTAATAAAATAAGTCAATCAATGATGAAGAATGAAAGTTGTCACATGAAATAAGGTTAGGTCAAAATTAGGGAAAAGATAAGAATGAATGGTTAACATTTAATTTTAAAATAATTCAATCAAGAGTGGAAATTGAATGATACATGAAGAGATAAGATTGACCCAAATAATTAGATTGGAAAAAAAATAAAGAGGTTGGTGGAAGAATTTAAATAATTGTACAATTATTTACTTGCTTAAAGAAAATGAATAATTAAATAATGAAAGCATTATTTAATTATAGAAACATGTGATAGGTTGATATTTAATTAAATAATATTTTAATTCAAAACTAGGAAGAAAGAACCAATTAGTGGATAATTTAATTTATGTCGAGGAAATGTTAAATGGATAGTTAAATAATTGAAATAATTATTTAGTTAGAGTAAAAAGATGATAATAATTAAATAAATAAAATTATAGAGGAAAAGGGACATTAGTAACAGAATATGTAAAATATGATATATGAAGCAAGTGTTTGAAACCATGATCTTGTCAATTGTTGTGCAGGTGTCATAAGTGATTTGCCAAATTTTGTTTAAAATGTGCAATCCCAAATGGCAGAAGCTAAAGAAGAGCTGACTACCTTGCAAAAGACCAACTTCTCCTATAGTAGAAGTAGTAGGAAGCAAATTGGATTTGATATGTGGAACACCAGAAGAGGCACTAATATGCATTATCTTGCCTCATTATTATGTCATCCATTTGAACATCAAGCTCTTTTAGTTCCTACATATTAAATCCAATATGGTTCCTGCTAGTTCTATTTTAGGAGAAGAATCCATAATAAAAGTCTAGTCACGTCTTCTTTAGCTTCTGCTAATTGGGAGTACATCTCCAGAACATGCTTCTGCAAATCACTTATGACACCTGTAGAACCATTTACTGGATCATGGAGCAAGTAAATAGATTTCTATGGAATTCCCAGATTAATTTGATTGTTTCTTTTTCCATTTATCTTATTCTAAGAATTTATGTACCTGTAGATGAAAATTCCAAAATGTGTAGCTCTATTAGCCTCGAGCTCAACAAATCACCTTCTCCATGTTGCAACCCTAACCGACTTGATGATTTGCACGAGGATTTTACAGGCGAGAAAGGATTGTTGAGGATCAGAAATGAACAAGAGGACCATTTTGTTAAAAAGTGGCATAGATTGTCAGCACAATAGTCTATTTATTTGGAAGAATGCTTCAGAGAGAACCTTAAAATTGATCATGTATGGATGCTTTTCACCATTGAATAGCAGATTTTTTTCTATCACAAAGCATTTGACTGATACAAATATCAAATAAAAATAAATTATTGTCTATTATCTATTGAATCTTTTATTTTTAGAGTTCCAACAATATAGGGAAATGTTTAGTAGGCTTATATATATAAAAGATTGATAGCTATGCTATGAAGAGAAGGAATAAGTTGGAGACAATAGAAAAATTCTATTATTAAATGGTGAAAACTACACATACATTATAAATTTTAGGGTTTTCTTAAGCATTTTTAAAATAATAATATTGCCTCCCTTAACAATCTGATCCATCTTTTAATACCATCGACCTCTTGTTCATTGTTGATCCTCAAAACTCCATTCTTACCTATAAAATCATCCTAGAAATCGTCGTGCCATTCTTACCTATAAAATCATCCTAGAAATCGTCGTGCCTATTAGGATTGCAACCTGAATAAGGTGATTTGTGGAGATGGAGGCTATTTGGGCTACACATTTTGTAATTTTGATTTGCTAGTATAGAAATTCTTAGAATAAGATAAATTGGAATATAAAAAATCTAATTAATCCGAGAATTGCACAGAAATATATTTACTTGCTGAAAATTGACACCCTAGTACAGACAGGAAAGAAGCAGAAGCATCATGCGAAGTGGCCAACAGTAAGAGATCTAATTTAAGAGGAGAAGAACAAGGAGCACCATTAAAGTGGAAACCCAAACCAATAATCATTAAATTCTCCATCGTTTCATCATAATCCACATCACCCACTTCCATTACAGTTAGTTAAGAAAGAGATAATGATTGACTGAATGATAAAAAACATGATGATGATGATGATAAGTTATTGGAAATCCAAAAGTTTGAATACTAAGAGTAGGAGGAAAGGATTGATAGATAAGATAAATTACTGTAAAAATGGTTTTGATTGTACAATAATAAATATGTATAGATGTCCTCACGAGGAAAGCTTATTCGAGGAGGAAGTATTTAGATTGAAGTAATATGTTATTATTATGATCAAATTGATTATATATTTTGAAATTATGTTTCTAAAAAATTAAAAAATGTTTATAATAATATTCAAAATAAAATTATTTGTAATATTAAGAAATTTTATTGATTCAAATAAATAATGAGATCACACTATATGTTTCTTTTATTCAGCATAAATCTATACTTAAGATAGAACAGGAAAAAATCAAGTTAAGTTTATAAAACATTAAAACTAAAACCTTAAACGGTAAATGAACAATGAAGCACAATCCAACACAGAAACATAAACATAAAGTAATATTACCTACGCCATCTACATTTCCCTTCCCCATTTTTTTGAATATACTTATAATCCTCGTATTTGTGTATGCAATGGTATTGTAATGACAATTATAATAAAATATTGAAGCTTCTATTTGTCTCCTTAGCATAATGTACTTGAGCATACACTAGGTTGATTGAAATGACAATGATCGATCTCTTTTATAGAAAACTAAATAAAATAAAGGGCTAAGATTAAAATCTAATAAAATAAGTCAATCAATGATGAAGAATGAAAGTTGTCATATGAAATAAGGTTAGGTCAAAATTAGGGAAAAGATAAGAATGAATGGTTAAGATTGAATTTTAAAATAATTCAATCAAGAGTGGAAATTGAATGATACATGAAGAGATAAGATTGACCCAAATAATTAGATTGGAAAAAAAATAAAGAGTTTGTTGGAAGAATTTAAATAATTGTACAATTATTTACTTGCTTAAAGAAAAGGAATAATTAAATAATGAAAGCATTATTTAATTATAGAAACATGTGATAGGTTGATATTTAATTAAATAATATTTTAATTAAAACCTCGGAAGACAAAACAAATTAGTGGATAATTTAATTTATGTCGAAGGAAATGTTAAATGGATAGTTAAATAATTGAAATAATTATTTCGTTATAGTAAAAAGATGATAATAATTAAATAAATAAAATTATAGAGGAGAAAGGACATCACTAACAGAATATGTACAATATGATATATGAAGCAAGTGTTTGAAACCATGATCTTGTCAATGGTTGTGCAGGTGTCATAAGTGATTTGCCAAATTTTGTTTAAAATGTGCAATCCCAATTGGCAGATATGTGAAACACCAGAAGAACTTGATGTTCTAATGGATAAAATAATAATGAGGGAAGATAATGCATATCAGTCCCTCAACTGGGAGGAACTAGTAAGAGGCACTAATTCCCTCATTATTATGTTATCCATTTGAATATCAAGCTCTTTTAGTTCCTACATATTAAATGCAATATGGTTCCTACTACTTCTATTTTAGGAGAATAATCCATAATAAAAGTGTAGTCATGTCTTCTACGTAATGCCTAGATTAATTTGATTGTTTCTTTTTCCATTTATCTTATTCTAAGAATTTATGTACCTGTACATGAAAATTCCAAAATGTGTAGCTCTATTAGCCTCGAGCTCAACAAATCACCTTCTCCATGTTGTAACCCTAACCGGCATGACGATTTGCACGAGGATTTTACAGGTGAGAAAGGATTGTTGAGGATTAGAAATGAACAAGAGGACCATGTTGTTAAAAAGTGGCACAGATTATCAGCACAACAGTTTATTTATTTGGAAGAATGCTTCAGGGAGAACCTTAAAATTGATCATGTATGGATGCTTTTCACCATTGAATAGCAGATTTTTTCTATCACAACAGTCTATTCATTTGGAAGAATGCTTCAGAGAGAACCTTAAAATTGATCATGTATGGATGCTTTTCACCGTTGAATAGCAGAGTTTTTCTATCACAAAGCATTTGACTAATACAAATATCAAATAAAAATAAATTATTGTCTATCGTCTATTGAATCTTCTATTTTTAGAGTTCCAAAAAATATAAGGAAATGTTTAGTGAGCTTATATATATAAAATATTGATAGCTATGCTATGAAGAGAAGGAATAAGTTGGAGACAATAGAAAAATTCTATTATTAAATTGTGAAAACTACACATACATTATAAATTTTACGGTTTTTTTAAGCATTTTTAAAATAAGAATGTTGCCTCCCTTAACAATCTGACCCGTCTTTTAATACCATCGACCTCTTGTTCATTGGTGATCCTCAAAACTCCATTATCACCTGTAAAATTGTCCTACAAATCGTCGTTCCTGTTAGGATTGCAACCTGAAGAAGGTGTATTGTTGAGATGGAGGCTATTTGGGCTACACATTTTGTTATTTTTGATTTGCTGGTATAGAAAGTCTTAAAATAAGATAAATTGGAAAATAAAAAATCTAATTAATCCGAGAATTGCACAAAAATATATTTACTTGCTGAAAATTGACACCCTAGAAGAAACACGAAAAAAGCAAAAGCATTATGCAAAGTGGCCAACAGTAAGAGATCTAATTTAAGAGGAGGAGAACAAGGAGCACCATTAAAGTGGAACCCCAAACCAATTACCCACTTCCATTACAGTTAGTTAAGAAAGAGATAATGATTGACTGACTGATAAAAAACATGATGATGATGATAAGCTATTGGAAATCCAAAAGTTTGAATCCTAAGAGTACGAGGAAAGGAATGATAAATAACATAAATTACAGTAAAATTGGTTTTGATTGTACAACAATAAATATGTATAGATGTCCTCACAAAGAAAGCTTATTCGAGGAGGAAGTATTTAGATTGAAGTAATTTGTTATTATTCTGAGCAAGTTCATTATATATTTTCAAATTATGTGTCTAAAAAATTAAAAAAATGTTTATAATAATATTCAAAATAAAATTATTTGTAATACTAAGAAATTTTATTGATTCAAATAAATAATGAGATCAGGCCATAGGTTTCTTTTATTCAGCATAAATCTATACTTAAGATAGAACAGGAAAAAAATCAAGTTAAGTTTATAAAACATTAAAATTAAAACCTTAAACCGTAAATCAACAATGAAACACAATCCAACATAGAAACATAAAGTAATATTACCTACGCCATCTACATTTCCCTTCTCCATTTTTTTTAATATATTTTTAATCCTCGTATTTGTGTATGCAATGGTATTCTAATGACAATTATAGTAAAATACTGAAGCTTCTATTTGTCTCCTCAACATAATCTACTTGAGCATACACTAGGTTGATTGAAATGACAATGATCGATCTCTTTTATAGAAAACTAAATAAAATGAAGGGCTAAGATTAAAATCTAATAAAATAAGTCAATCAATGATGAAGAATGAAAGTTGTCATATGAAATAAGGTTAGGTCAAAATTAGGGAAAAGATAAGAATGAATGGTTAAGATTGAATTTTAAATTAATTCAATCAAGAGTGGAAATTGAATGATACATGAAGAGATAAGATTGACCCAAATAATTAGATTGGAAAAAAAATAAAGAGGTTGTTGGAAGAGTTTAAATAATTGTACAATTATTTACTTGCTTAAAGAAAACAAATAATTAAATAATGAAAGCATTGTTTAATTATAGAAACATGTGATAGGTTGATATTTAATTAAATAATATTTTAGTTCAAAACTGGGAAGAAAGAACAAATTAGTGGATAATTTAATTTATGTCGAGGAAAGGTTAAATGGATGGTTAAATAAATGAAATAATTATTTAGTTAGAGTAAAAAGATGATAATAATTAAATAAATAAAATTATACAGGAAAAAGGACATTAGTAACAAAATATGTACAATATGATATATGAAGCAAGTGTTTGAAACGATGATCTTGTCAATGGTTGTGTAGGTGTCATAAGTGATTTGCCAAATCTTGTTTAAAATGTGCAATCACAATTGGCAGAAGCTAAAGAAGAGCTGACTACCTTGCAAAAGACCAACTTCTCCTAAAGTAGAAGTAGCAAGAAGCAAATTGGATTTGATATGTGGAACACCAGAAGAGGCACTGATATGCATTATCTGCCCTCATTATTATGTCATCCATTTGAATATCAAGCTCTTTTAGTTCCTCCATATTAAATCCAATATGGTTCTTGCTACTTCTATTTTAGGAGAAGAATCCATAATAAAAGTGTAGTCACCTCTTCTTTGGCTTCTGCTAATTGGGAATACATCTCCAAAACATTCTTTTGCAAATCACTTATGACACCTGCAGAACCATTTACTTGATCATCGAGCAAGTAAATAGATTTCTATGGAATGCCCAGATTAATTTGATTGTTTCTTTTTCGATTTACCATCGACCTCTTGTTCATTATTCATCCTCAAAAATCCACTCTCACCTATAAAATCATCCTACAAATCGTCGTGTCTGTTAAGATTGCAACCTGAAGAAGGTGATTTGTTGAGATGGAGGCTATTTGGGCTACACATTTTATAATTTTGATTTACTGGTATAGAAAGTCTTAGAATAAGATAAATTGGGAAATAAAAAATCTAATTAATCTGAGAATTGCGCAGAAATATATTTACTTGTTGAAAATTGGCACCCTAGCAGTGACACAAAAGAAGCAGAAGCTTTATGCGAAGTGGCCAACAGTAAGAGATCTAATTTAAGAGGAGGAGAACAAGGAGCACCATTAAAGTGGAACCCCAAACCGATACTCATTAAATTCTCCATCGTTTCATCGTAATCCACATTATCCACTTCCATTATAGTTAGTTAAGAAAGAGATAATGATTGACTGACTGATAAAAAACATGATGATGATGATAAGCTGTTGGAAATCCAAAATTTTGAATATTGAGAGTAGGAGGAAAGGAATGATAAATAAGATAAATTACAGTAAACATGGTTTTGATTGTACAACAATAAATATGTATAGATGTCCTCACGAAGAAAGCTTATTCGAGGAGGAAGTATTTAGATTGAAGTAATTTGTTATTATTCTAAGCAAGTTTATTATATATTTTCAAATTATGTGTCTAAAAAATTAAAAAATGTTTATAATAATATTCAAAATAAAATTATTTGTAATATTAAGAAATTTTATTGATTCAAATAAATAATGAGATCAGGTCATAGGTTTCTTTTATTCAGGTTAAATCTATACTTAACATAGAACAGGAAAAAATCAAGTTAATTTTATAAAACATTAAAACTAAAACCTTAAACCGTAAATCAACAATGAAACACAATCCAACATAGAAACATAAACATAAAGTAATATTACCTATGCAATCTACATTTCCCTTCTCCATTTTGTTGAATATACTTATAATCCTTGTATTTGTGTATGCAATGGTATTCTAATGACATTTATAGTAAAATATTGAAGCTTCTATTTGTCTCCTTAGTATCATGTACTTGAGCAAACACTAGGTTGATTGAAATGACAATGATCGATCTCTTTTATAGAAAACTAAATAAAATGAAGGGCTAAGATTAAAATCTAATAAGATAAGTCAATCAATGATGAAGAATGAAACTTGTAATATGAAATAAGGTTAGGTCAAAATTAGGGAAAAGATATTTTAATTAAATAATAATTTAATTCAAAACTAAGAAGAAAGAACAAATTAGTTGATAATTTAATTTATGTGGAGGAAAGGTTAAATGGATAGTTAAATAATTGAAATAATTAATTAGTTATAGTAAAAAGATGATAATAATTAAATAAATAAAATTATAGAGGAAAAGGGACATCAACAATCTGATATATGAAGCAAGTGTTTGAAACCTTGATATTGTCAATGGTTGTGCAGGTGTCATAAGTGATTTGCCAAATTTTGTTTAAAATGCACAATCCCAATTGGCAGAAGCTAAAGCAGAGCTAACTACCTTGCAAAAGACCAACTTCTCCTAAATTAGAAGTAGCAATTAGAAGTAGCAGGAAGCAAATTGGATTTGATATGTGGAACACCATAAGATCTTGATGTTCTAATGGATAACATAATAATGAGGGAAGATAATGCATATTAGTCCCTCAACTGGGAGGAACTAATAAGAGGCACTAATATGCATTATCTTCCCTCATTATTATGTCATCCATTTGAATATCAAGCTCTTTTAGTTCCTCCATATTAAATCCAATATGGTTCCTGCTACTTCTATTTTAGGAGAAGAATCCATAACATGCGTCTACAAATCACTTTTGACACCTACACAAGGTTGTGCAGGTGTCATAAGTGATTTGCCAATTTTTGTTTAAATGTGCAATCCCAATTGGTAGAAGCTAAAGAAGAGCTGACTACCTTGCAAAAGACCAACTTCTCCTAAAGTAGAAGTAGCAGGAACCATATTGGATTTGATATGTGGAACACCAGAAGAGCTTGATGTTCTAATGGATATCATAATAATGAGAGAAGATAATGCATATTAGTCCCTCAACTGGGAGGAACTAATAACAAGGGACTAATATGCATTATCTTCCTTCGTTATTACGCCATCCATTTGAATATCAAGCTCTTTTAGTTCCTACCTATTAAATCCAATATGGTTCCTACTACTTTTACTTTAGGGGAAGAATTGGCAATAAAAGAGTGACAGAGGCCTTTTGGAGGGTAGTCAGGTCTTCTTTAGCTTCTACTAATTGGGAATGCAGCTCAAAACATGTTAGACACCTGCACAACCATTGAATTGATTATGGTTTCGAACAATTGCTTCAACAAGGAAATCGATTTATGTGGAATGCCCAGATTAATTTGAATTTATTTTTCCAATTATCTTATTCTAAGAATTTATGTACCTGCAGATGAAAATTCCAAAATATGTAGCTCTAATAGCCTTGACCTCAACAAATCACCTTCTCCATGTTGCAACCCTAATTGACATGGCGATTTGTAGGAGGATTTTACTGGCGAGAAAGGATTGTTGAGTATTAGAAATGAACAAGAGGACCATGTTGTTAAAAGGTGTCATAGATTGTCAACAGAACAATCTATTTATTTAGAAGAATCTTTCAAAGAGAACCTTAAAATTGATAATGTATGTATACTTTTCACCATTTAATAGCAGTTTTTTTCTATTGTATTCAAGTTATCCCTTCTCTTCAGAGCAGGGCCATCAAATATATATATATAAAATCTCTAAGCATTTCCTTATATTGTTGGCACTGTAAGAATAGAAGATTCAATATATGATAATAAACAATAATTTATTTTTATTTGATATGCTTATCAGTCAAAAGTTTTTTAATAGAAATTTTCATTTCCTTACTGTCATAAACTGTTTAATCTGTCGTTCCCCATCAAATATCTACATTTCAATTATATTAGGCCCCAAAAATTTCTCTATGATTTATTTTCATTCTTTTGTTTCAATCTATCAATTGTTACTTCTAAGATCTACCTAGATATTTACATAACAAACTGTTAAAAGCATATTGACTTTAAGACTAGATTTTGAGAATAACACTAAAAAATCATTTCGTACATACTGAAAATTAAAATTAAAATTGTTTTAAGTGAATTTTGCAACTAACTCACTCTTATTATGACAGGTAATGCTCATGGTTTTGTCCATGAGCAACCTATTATAAATTCTCCGTAATTTGTTTTGTGAAATAATGTAAGCCATTTTGTGAGATAATAAAGCAAAACAAAAGACTGAAAAAAGAGTTGGCAAAAAGTAAGGCCATTTTACGACTCTTCTTAATGATTAATTAGATTCCCCTCTCTCATGCGCGTAATTTTGTTTAAATTTTATTTTTCAAGATTTTGGGGATTTTTTAAAATAATGCTTCATTTTAAAAACAAAAATGGTTAGTTATGAACAAAAAGTTTTAAAAATAGAAATATAAAAATCAACCCAAGGAAATATGTAGATTTATGTAATCTATTTTCGTTTCCAAAAAAAATCACTGTCTTCAAAAATTCACTAACAAAAGTTCACTGTCAACAATTCACCGTGGAAAAATTCATGGTCATGAAAAATTAACCACAAGAAAAGTTCACCATCAACGAGTGGTGGTGAATTTTACTTGTGAATTTGTCATGACATTGATTTTTCTTAATTATTGGCCATGAATTGCTAGCTGTGAATTTTCAATATGCCCTAATTTTTACTACCTAAACCTACATATTATTATAGTTTGTATAACAAACCTACATAAATAATTACATCAAACAATCCTATAATTTATAAATAAAAATAAATATCTTTTATGTATTTGTGTTAAATAAGCACCTATTACTTCTAAGATTTTCTTTCCTAATCTAATCTATTACTTATTTTATATTCTTAAGATCACACTAAAGTGCAAAAAAAAACATACGGAAATGAATCTTAAAGATTAAACCCAAATCTAAATGTGAATATATTTAGATAAGTTAAAGTCCAATTTTAATTGTATGAAAAACACACCAAATAAAGATGTATAAAAAAAATGATTGTAGTAAACGATGAAGTTGAAAAAAAATGATGACTTTGACTGAGTGCAAAAGAAAGTGGCCCCCTCATGCCTAAGTTTTGGTCTGCATATGCCCAAAAGTTTGCTGGAAAATGTTGAGCACCTATTTAATAAGCCCTTGATCTCCCATATGCCGAGGGGCTATCACTATGAAAAAAAGAACAAAAAAAAGATTTTAAATAAATTGAAAATTATTATAAAATAAATATTCATTAAAATTTTACTGCTGGAGGCTTTTGGGATCCGCAGGCTTTACACAAACCCCTAAGTAAGAGATTTTAATGAAAAGATTTAAACTAAAGCTGTGCAAGTTAAAAGTTTCAATGAAAATAAAATAAAACTACTATAGGAAATTTTAACATGCCCAGTAAAATTTTAATGAGAAAATTTAATTAAAAAAGTAACGAAATTATATAAAAGTTATCCTGTAGAGATTTTAAACATATTTTATAATAATAAAATACTTTGTAAAATAAAATTCACTCAGATTTGTAAATACATTTTTATGACAATAAAATAATTTTATAAAATAAATCCTGTCTCAAATAAGATTTGATTGTTAAGTTCAAAGTATTTTTTTTAACTCTTTTATTTTTTTTAATAGATCTAAAAAACAAACTACTAATTTTATAAGCAATTTTTTTTTCAAACACGAGAGGGGTTAAAAATTAAAAAAAAATCTACAACCATTATATGTAAAAAATTATCTCTCACCCTTGATCCAATGTTGAGGCTATTTTTCTGATTCAGGGCTCCTATAAAAACTTGATCTCCAAGCCTCTTTAGAAAAAGCCCTTGACCTGAGATCAAAAGAAAAAGGGTTAGAAGGAAGGGTTCAACGAAATGTATGCATGTAAAATGGAAAGAAGTAGAAATATGCATAAAAATAGCTCAAATCAAACCAAAATGCATGCAAACCTCAAAAGAAGTCAATGTATTATGTTGTGTTGTTGAATATCTGAATGTGGTTTTTCATGATTGCAACAACGTGATATTAGCATAAAATATGTTGATGTGAAATTACAATGATAGATTTCTTTTATAGGAAACCAAATTTGAAATGAAGGGTTACGATTAAAAACAAATAAGACATGTCAATCAATGGCCAGAATTGAAAGTTGTAGTATGAAATAGGGTTAGGGCTAAAATCAGGGTAATGATAAGGATGAATGGACAAGATTGAATTATACAATCAAGGGTAGAAAATGAATGAGACAAGAGAAGATAAGAATGGTGTAGATAATGAGGCCGGCATAGAAAAATATATTGTAGGAGGAATTCAAATAATTATAAAATTATTTAAATTGAGAGGAAAAAAGAATAATAAAATAATGAAAACATTATTTGATTATAGAGGACATGTGACATGTTGAGTTTTTGATTAAATAATAATTCAAAAATGAGGGAAAATGACAAATTAGTAGATAATTAAATAAATAAAATCTATTTAATTTATAGGAGAACAGAATAATGAATAATCAAATAATTGAAATAAATGTTGTATAAATATGATAAGCATTAAATAAATAAAACTTAACATAATGATGTAATTAAATAAATTTATTTAATTAATCAAAAGAATAAATAAAAGGAAAAAACTAATTAATTAAATAATTAATTAAAAAAAAAAAATTTAGGTATAATCAAATAACTAAAATTATTTAATTATTGAGAAAGAAAGGGGGTTGATGAAGAAAACAGTGTTTGGAAGCTTAGGATAATTTTTATTGTCTACATAACCATGTAATTTTGGATCCCTAGAGATCAAAGTCCAATATGCCTTTAGAAAAGATTAAATAAAAAAAGTGCAACCTACTATCTGAATAGCCCTCCAAAACCCTTTATTTGTGTAAAGGATAGAGAGAGGTGTTAAAACCCTTACCTAGTATCCACAGACCTTTTGGTTAGTAGACATGTGAGAAAAAGGTGAGTTACAAAGATGGCCTCTAGAAGCCCAAGAGTTAGAGGCAAAGATATTAAGTAGATTCCATTTAAAAATATTCTTCCCATATTTGATGATAGTTTTGGTGAGGGGCATCAGGAGCATCATTTAGCTTACATTTTTTAATTTTTGAGTCTTAGGTTCTTTGTGTGTTTCAGTGTCCAATAAGGTCATTTATGACGATTTGGAATCATATGGATTCATTTTGGATTTTTAATTGGATTTTGATTAAAAAATATTAAAAAGTTTTCATGTTGCTAAAAATTTGTCATGCAACTTTGCTAAGGTGACCAAAATCAAGAAAACAGTTACATGCAATCAAGAAACCATTATAAAACAATTTCTAAATGTAAGAATACACTCTCAAAAATTATAATAGAGTGTTGGAGAATTGATTTTTGAAGTTTTGTTAAATGAAAGAAAAAATTTGGTGTGTTTTATCAATGTTGCAAATCTATCATTTTGTATGGCCTACATGACCAATTTAGTGATATAAAGTTGTTTGGATTATTTTGACATGTGAATCTACTTGTTGTTTTTTTTTGTTGCTCAAATTTCATTGAGTTTTTAAAAATTTGTTACATTTTTCCTAAAAACTATCAAAACCCTACTTAGGGTAATTCGAGAGGGGAAGAAAATATTTAAATTGGTGCGCCTAGGATAGTGGGGTCCGCCTTGGATGGTGGGGTCTTGCAGTCGAGTGCTAGTTCTATATCCTAGATGAGTTCGAACTCGAGGGCAGCAACCTACCTACGTGAGTTATAGGGATACAGGGTGAGTCAACCTATCCGTTGAGTCAGCAACCGAGGCCGGGCTATAATGGGGCTTGGGGGTGGCTGGGAGCCCCCCCGCTTTAGTAGATTAGTTGTTTCGGCTCCAGCATAGATATAGATAGGCCATCAGTCGTATCACGTATATAACACGATGTAGAATCATGATGATGTCGACCCCCTCTATATCTATATCTATATCTATTCATAAGTGGTAGGGGAAGGAGTTAGGGTCTCCTCCCAGTGCTGCCCTAGAACCCATGTCTGATCCCCTCTCTCATCCCTAGTTAGCTCCGAACTCCTCCCCCAGTAGGCCCGGAAGGCCCGGTCCCAGACACATCCGGACAGAGACGGGCAGAAGTTCTTCATTCGTGTTCCTTACCCCTTAGGGGCCTACCCGGCTTTACTTGAATCACCATATCTTCTCAAGCTGCTGTATCAGTATCCGTGATCAATGGATGGTAATAGCGATCAGTATCTGTCCCAGGATCGGGTGGTGGGCGCACAAGAGCAGGGATTCAGATTCCCTGTCGACTCGTTACCACTGCCCTTGCAATCAGTTGACTCCGATTCATCCGGGCAGGGGCGCATATGGGCCACCATACATACCCAACCCTAGCCTTCCTCTGGATCGGATGTGATTCCAATCCGGACCTGGTAGGGAGAGACTGAACAATAGCCCGGGACTGATGAGCCCCATCTACACCTGTGCCAAGAGTTTGTTTTCGGAGTTCTAACTGGATCTGCTCGATCCACACCCCCGGAATGTGGATGGAGCTGTTACATATAGTGGTGCTCCCTTGGGAACCGGGGTGCCCTGTAGGGGCAAGAGCTTGTTGGTTCTCGCATCCATGCTAGTTCCGGATCGAGCGACAATGATAGATCGCGGAAGAGGCAGGAGTTTCATTAGTAGCGGAGGCTCGGTACCAGGGTTCATCGGGGGGAGCAGAGCCTATTCCGGGTGGGGAACCGGTATCGCAGCAGCTAGGGCCCGCCATCTAGCAGCATCGGCGTGAATGGTTCCGAATCATCCGATGTATCACCACTGGAACCGGCATCCCCGTCACCACTTCAGGCAACCTTCAACGGCCTGCGCCGGGCACTGTCCCCCAACGTCATAGGCATCCGATCAAATGCATTCGACCAATCGTTCATCCCCGGCAATGGAAACACTTGTTCCCAGTTGTTCGACCTCTCCCTCCCATCCGCCTCCCACTTGTTCTTTCCCACCCCGACCCGGGAGGGAGGGGAAGAAAATATGTAAATTGGTGCCCCATGTTGAAGGTTCCGGATGATTCTAATGGACTGTAGGTTTGATATTTTGTATGTACCAGACTGTGAAGGTAGTGACAAGTAGTTTGTATGCAAAGTCAATGCAAGTTTAGTGTGTTTTGTGATTCGAAAAGGTGTGGAGAGTGTATGTGAAGGTCCTACAGACGTGGTAAAGGTGTTGGATATCAATATTGGCATTTATATGACAAAATTTCATGACTTTCCCAAGTAGATTGCATGAGACTTTGAAGCCTTCAATCTGTGACCAATCAAAAGCGTTTGGTGTGTGTAAACCTTGAATTCTCCTTGAAGGCACTTGTATGCAAGGTGTAAGGGTTCCCACATCAACGGTTAAGTGTTTGAATTTTTTTTTTTTCCTATTGATTCTTATCCCAATGAAGCTATCACTTCTAGGTGCAACAATACAAGAAATTGTAAGTCAATGAATTGTGGTATGGTTGAATCATAACAACATACAAGTGTCGAAGTTCATGTTCAAATATCTTGCAAAGATCATTCAAGCCTCAATACCAAGTCATAAATTTTGAAAAGTGTACTAAGATGCCCCATATTTTGTTGCCTATGAATTCTTAATGGAATTCTTTGAGAAAGACAAGTTCTATTAATCTATATAATTTCTCTACATGAAGTTGCTAAGCATTTTTTTCTATTAAAACCTTTGGTTCCTTTATTTTTTCTAAGATTCCATAGGGTTGCATACCTATTTATCTAGTCAGCCAATAGGGTAAAGAACTAGCTCCAAGCTTAAAGGAATTGTAGATAGCTAAAATGGTTGACAACTTGTTGATGACAAGCTTTTGAAAGCTTGACAGAGGAAGTTGAAGAGAGAATAGCGTTTCTTCTCTATCAAGTAGTTATGGTTTATCTCGACAGACCTTTATGGTTAGTTTTTGTCTTCCTCCAACCATGAACAAGTAGAGACAATTTTTGTTTAAATATTAGTGGAGCTTGTTTAAAGTATTAAAAGGAAGCCTAATATCTTGTTGGTTTATTTGAAAGAAATATTTTTCAGAGCTTCTCATTTTTGTTTCACTCTAAAATAAATCTATTAGGGTTTCATTCTTTAACCCGAGTTGATTTATCCAGTTAGATTGTAACTACATTCAAAAGTTAGTTTCCTAGATTCGAAGTATGTTTTAAAAAGATGATCATGAAGGTATTTTTGGTGGGAACTTGAATAGAGAAAAGATTGTGTGTAACTTGAAAAGAAGAGAGATTATCATGTTCTCAGTTTTTTTGGGTCATTAAAAAGAGAACATATGTTTTTAAGTTCAATTGTATTGAAAAACATTTTAAGGGGTTTTGAGATGTTCTTGGAAAACATAAAGAAGATGTTTTCATATTCATACATATGCTCATTGAAAATAATTATTGTCTTCTATTGAAATTCTAGAGTAGCAAAATCTACACTTCTAGGGTTTTGGGTATGTGCAGAATCATGATGGGCCCAAAATTGGTGATATATAAGTGATATGATGGCCCAGGTGACGATTTTTTTTTACCCAAAATCGATGAAACGAAAAGGTTTTTTAAAGGAGATTCTCAGATTTACACCAATATAAGTTATTCTTTATTTTGAATTTAATAAATAATTATTATTCATTTTTTATTTGAATTATGAGTAAAGTCCTAATTGATAGACTGATTCAAAAAATCTATAGCTTTCAAACGGTATCACATTTTTTGAATACGAAAAATGCATCAGATTCTATGCTATTCATACTATAGGATTAAAAATAACTAAATTGAATTTCATGAAATTTTGACCAAGTTAAGGTGGTTAGATGTACAAGTTTTTATATTTTTTAAAAAGTTGTAATAAAAAAATTATAATTAATTATCTACTTGGAAATAAATTAAAAAAAAAAAAATGCATCACATTGGGAACGAGTCCTTTACTTATATCTAAAATATTATAGAAAAATACTATCATTTTATTGTGGCTAGGTTGGTCAGATAGACACCTACTTCTTATTTTTTCCCGCAAATTAAAGTACTACTGCATTGAAAATTTAAATTTTTACCAAATAGATTTTTTTTTTCTAAATAAACCTAGTAGTTTAGAAACTAAATTCAATTTTCTACAAATTATATTCTTACATATTTTTAAAATAATATATATAACTTATTCAAATATTTACATCTGATAGGATGTTATAATTGTAATTCTTTAAAAGAAGTCGGTGCTTCTTTAAATAGGTGTTCCTAAATTGGTAAAGGAGTTGGTGCTCCATCAGTGTAACCAAGTTGGTGCTTTTTTGAATGAATAAAAAGATCAAGTTACGAGTGGTTTTCTATACCCCAAGAGGGTTTTTACACTCAAGAAAATATCATGTTATGTGATGAAATTTGTGCATATTGTTTTTCAGTCCATGTGCTTAAATTTTTATGTTTCTCATTTTAGTCACATGTTAGTACAAATACTCTAATACTTGTATAAATATCTAAATCTGTCATAAAAGTGTTCAAATATCATGCATAAAGTTATGTGGAAATAAAGCATTAAAAAATAATTGTTCAAATAGTATAATATGAATAATTACAATAATGATTTAACATGGTTAAGTAAAGTCTTTGTGATTAGTTCACTGACCTGTCCATGTTCACTCTACAATTAAAAGTTTACATAAAATTGTTTCAAGGTCTTAGTTCAAGTTGGTCTTAGTTCATCTTGTAAGTCAAGTGAAAATTTTATATTACTCTGATTTAGCCCCCCCTCTTAGAGTACTTCATCTTCCAACAATCGGTATCGGAGCGTAGGGCCCTACATTAGGTATCATACCAAGAGTTGATTCTAGTCTTGGAACTCAATATGTCACATGCACAAGAATGTTCATCTATTACAAGAGCTCCTTTGTTTGATAGCTCTGATTATGTTTTATGAAAAATTAGAATGGAAACATATCTGATTTCTATTGATTTAGATGTTTGGAATATTGTGCAAAACAAATATGATGTACTTGCATCAATACCCATTGATTTTGATGAGAAAATAAAATATTAAACAAATGCTAGAGATAAACATGCTCTTCTGTGTGGTTTGACAAAATAAGTGTTTAAGTGTTTGCTAAAGTTATGCATTGTAAATTAGCCTTTTAAATTTGGCAAAAGCTTGAGAATGTGTATCAAAGTAATGACAAAGTCAAACAGTCTAAGATACTCAATCTTAAAAATTAGTTTCAAGAATTAAAAATGAAAGATGATGAAAATATTGCAGAGTGTTTTCTAGGGGTAGATGAAATTGTAAGTGTAGGAAGAGGTTTAGATGAAACAGTCGAAGAATTTGATGTAGTTAGAAAAGTGATCAAAAATTTGCAACCTAAATTTGAGTCCAAGGTTTCTACTCTTGAAGAGAAGAAACATTTTAATGACCTTACCTTGGACAATCTACAAGGTATTCTAACTACATATGAAATGAAAATCTACAATACTAGTTCTACATCAAAATAAACTACCTTCAAGGCTGAAAAGAAAGAACTATCGGATGTTAGGGAATCTGATTTATCAAACTCAGAAGAAGCTCTTGTTGTCAAAAAACTCAAAAAGAAATATAAGGGTAAGCTTCCTTTTAATTTTTTTTCTTGTGGCATGTCTAGACACTTTTTTGCTAAATGTCCTTACGTGATCAAGCAAATGAGGATGAAAAGTTAGAAAAAATGATATAAGAAAAAGGCTTTTAATCCTAAAAACAAGGTTAAATTCAAAAATAAAAAGAGTCTCAAATGTTGAGACAAATGACTCACTTGGTGATGAAGGGTATGTGCAAGATCATGATGGGCCAAAAAGTGGTGATATGTAAGCCATATGATGGCCCATGTGGCTAACGACTTTTTTTTTACCCAAAATTGATGAAACAAAAAAGGGTTTTTAGAGGAGATTCTCAGCTTTCCACCAATATAAATTATGCTCTACTTTGAATTTAATAAATAATTATTATTCATTTACTATTAGAATTACGAATAAAGTCCTGATTGATAGGCTGATTGAAAAACATCTATAACTTTCAAATGGTATCAAATTTTTTGAATCCAAAATATCCATCACATTCTATGCTTTGCATACTATAGGATTAAAAAAAACAAAATTGAATTTCATGAATTTTTGACCAAGTTAAGGTGGTTAGACAGATGAGCTTTTATATTTTTTAAAATTTGAATAAAAAATTCATAATTAATTATTTACTTGGAAAAAAATTATAAAAAAATATGCATCACATCGGGACATGACTCCTCTAATTATATATAAAATCTTATAAAAAAATATTATCATTTTATTGTGGTTAGGGTGGTTAGATAGAGACCTACTTCTTATTTTTACCCTGAAATTTAAATACTATTGCATTGAAATTTCAAATTTTCACCAAATAGATTTAAAAAAAATAAAATAAAGGTCTATTAGTTTATAAACTATATTAAATTTTCTACATATTCTATTTTTACATTTTTTTGAAATAATATAGATAACTTATTCAAATTTTTACGTCAAATTATCTAACTCTGATTTTCTATCTTTTTATTGCCACTTAAAGGCCTATTTTCTCCATGATGATCCTGCACATACCCTGAAGATGATACTTTATTCATGGCTGAAGTCAATTCACAAAAGACTTGAAATAAAGAATCAAATAATCAATCTATTTTAGAAGATGATAAAATAGATCTAAAAGGTGAAACTGTATTTATGGCCAAAATGAATGAAATGGAACTGCAAGAAAATAGATTTGCAAAGACTTTTGCTTCTAATAAAGAATTGAATGGTTTTGAGAATGAATTGAAAATTCCTCTGAGTGAAGTTCAAAATTTGAAGATGGACCTAGTATATCAAAAAATTCAAATTGAGCAAGATACTGAGAATCTAGTAAGTAAGATTCTAATCACTAAAAAGGAAATTACTAATTTAAGAATTCAAGTTGAAATTCTTAAGATTACTAGCATACAATTCAAATTCAAGGAAGAAAAGTGTTGTATCTTAGAAATTAAAATCAACAATCTTAGAAAGGAATTTGATAATTTTACAGATCTTTTGAATATACAAAGGACTTATGAAGACAAGTCAGGTCTTGGTTATATGAGTGATTCAAGAGATTTTCTAGATGTAAATGTAAAAGCCAAATATGGAAGATCTAGCTAAGCTTCCTACAAGAAGAAAAAGAATAATCTTTCTAAGAAAACTATGTAAAGAAAAGTTAAGTTGGTTTGGTTGCCTAAAAGGACTAATGTAGAGCGAGAAGGTATCTTTAGTCAAACTGAATTACATGTTAAATTTGAAAATACATGGATCTTAGATAGTGGTTGTTCTCATTATATGATAGGGGACAAAATTGTTTTCACTGAACTTGAATTTGGTGATTTTGGTTTAGTATGGTTTGGTAATGATGATTACATACAACTTATGGCAAAAGGTATGTTGGTTTTTGGTAATAACATTTTATTGCTAGATGTTTATTATGGAGCATGTTTAAAAAACAATTGTTAAGTGTGACACAAATATGTGATTAGGATTTATGTATTTTTTTTATGATTGTGGGTGTCAAATTAAAAGGAAATCAAGAGAAATAGTTTTTTCTAGTTCAAGGACACAGAGAAATATCTATGAAGTGACTAGTGTGAAAGTGCTTAATCAGTTAACGAGGAGCCTCTATGATCTTCCTCCTATTTATTTTCACTAATCAATCTTTGTGACTGTAGGGTGCGCTTTAAATTTTTATTTTATATACCTGAAAGTATAAACTGCAATCAAATCTTTGCAATTTAGTTGGTGTTTTTGGAATAGTTTGCAATTTTTATTACATGAAGGATTATGATTATGGCAACAAGTTGTAGAAATATTTTTTCTTTAGAAAGAACTTGAGAATTGATATTAGTTGTTTGGTTAGTCAACACTTAGTTGTTCTATCTTCAGAAAGAGGAAGTCTTTACGTTATGAGGAGAAAATTCTAGAAACTCTATGTTTGAGGAGATGGAGAAGAAATATTATATTACTTCATGAAGTAATGTGGAAAAAAATTTCAAGGCTTCTCGAAACGCTCTTGTCTGAATGCTTTTAAAAGTATGCTAGGGGGAGACATTCTTATTTGTTTGTAGCATTTGTTTCCTTAAGCATTAGTTCAACACGTGGTTGCATTTGGTTCATCTTTGAATATTCCGCTCGATGGTATTCTATGTGTTTTGTTATTGGATTATGGTTTGGATTGAATATTGTTTGATATAACAGTTTCCTAATGCTTAGATTAATAGTTTAATTTGTTTCAGGTTTCACGTGATGATTACTTAAGATAGGACAATATCAGTGAAATAAATATTTGTTGCTTGGACACATGTCAATAATTAGTAGACAATTGATTGATATCACTCACAGTTTTCTAGTGGTATTTTTTTTTTTGTTGAAGATGTAAGGTGCTTGCAGGGGTATGGTAGCAATATTGGTGTTCTGACAGTGTGTATGCAGATGATAAAGTGACAAAATTGCATAACTCGATGATGTGTGTTTTGAGAAACACGAGTTTTTGACGATGTTTGCAAGAACATAGTCACGGTGATTTGTATATTTCCTATCTATGATAGTTATTTTTGTATGTTGATAGTATAGTATACTTGATGATAATAATTTTAGTTATCTTTTGCACAAATTTCACAAAAGACAATGCTTTGACAATGGAATAGTTGCTTTGGTATAACAGTGCTTTGTTGTTACTTGGTAGTTCATGTTGTTTAGCTTTTAGGTGATAGTACTTTGTTGGTTGGCACAGTTGATCATTATTTTGTTGATATGGTTTAGGATAATTGGGCTTCATCTAAAACAAATTGAATAATTGTGTTTCTACTTATTGAATTCTCTCTATCCTTGTTCAACTGTGGTATTTAGAAAGGAGTAATGATACCAGTTTTGATATATATTTTTATAACACTTCTTTATAGGGAGAGCTTAGTTCTATGTGTTTTTATTTACTGCAGTTGGCTTGTTGATTGAATAGCACTATATCGTAGAGAGAGGTTTCTTTCATATTTCATGATACAAAATATTTTTGGTGATTGCTTATAATACAGTTTGGTGGTTTATGCATTCTCAGCTTGCCATTGATGTATGGTAGAGGTATGTATTCTTGGGGTTCTTAACAATGATATTCATTTGTGCTTTTGACAGTGAGTTGCTATTTGTAGGATGTGCAATTGATGCATACATTGATAATATTGATCTCCCAGTACTTGATTTTATGATATTTACTTGTTGTCAGTATTATGGCTTGCGAGAGTTGTTGTATTTGCTCATGTGAATACAAGGTGCTATATGCAACAGATTTATTTTCTTATGTCTAAAGTAATGTTTTTCAGATAGATATGTGTTGGTTGGTTTCAATTTTTCTATTCATGTAATTTCACATTCTCCTATGTTATTCTTTGTCATTGAGGCAAAAAGGGGGAGAGTTGATATGTATTTTTCCATCAAGGAAACAGGGGGAGTTTGTTGACTTTCAATTGTTTTATGGTTTGTCCTTGATGTCAAGATGTTTTGTGATATGTATAAATGATGTCAACAATGTCAACATTGATTATGGAATGCTTTAGAATTCACATTGTTTTCTCAATTGATTTGTAGTCGCATGTTATAGTTATAGGTATATGCCATTATATAGGTTCATAATGCTTTATGAAAGAGTTTTTTTTTTTCAGTATGAATAGATCAAGGTAGACAAGTCATATGTTTTATATCATTACAATAATGCATTAGTTGACTTATCATGGCTTGGTGTATAAGGTGGAATACTTTGATACAAGGCTCTTTGTTTTTTATCACATTGTTTCCAAGGCCTTGATGGTTCAAGTTCAAGTATATTCAATAGATATATTATTATAGTTTGATCTTGGTTTCATTTTTTTAACAAGCGATTGCACCAATTTAGGCAGTTTGGTTATTGATTCATTTTGTTCTATGAATCTTGGCTTAGTGACATCATTGCACTCATGTTTATAAAGCCATCTTGAACTCACATTACTTAGAAGCATTGAATTCATACTAGGTTCTTGCAATGTCATTTGTTTGATGGTTCTAATCATATTCATTTGGCCTACTACATGATTTTTTTTTTCCAAAGGAGACTCCTTAGCATGAGCCTTGACATCATATTAAGCATCCAAAAGTGATCTAAGATATAAAGGTGATCATTTCACATAGAATATAATGTAACCCTATCGGGTTTCCCTAAGTCTTTATTAAGGGGCAATAGTGGTTTTGACTTGGAGTAAAGGCCATTGTATAGAATACTTGACTAAAACATTGCTTTGGACATATCTTTTATCCTGATCATTTATCTCATGACATTCGCAGAAAATTCATATTTCTTATCATTCAATGGTTTATGGGCTTTATGGTTTTTTGATTGATTTTAGTCAATGGCTGAGATAAGGTATGTGGAAATATTTAAAAGTTGCTATGAAAGTGACATGCCATCGAATATTTGGTAATAATGTTCATTTTTTATTGTGGTTGACATTTGGAAAAGACTTGGAAATAGAATAATTTTTATTAGATGTTTATAGTGTCATCAAATTGTATGAAAGTTTAGAGGTAATAATTGTGTCAACATCTATTGTAAATGTTTGGACATAAGATTCGTATTCATTATGAGTTAATTTATTTAACATAACATAAGTCATTTCAGACTTCAAAATTAGTGTGTTTTGATTTTTTCAATTGACTGACTTCGAAGGTAAATGGAAGAAAAGCCAAGGAAAAATAATTTTGTGAAGGGTTTGGAACCCTACCCACCATGAGAAAATTGCAGACCTATTTCTCCAGTCAGCCAATAGGGTAAAGAACTAGCTCCAAGATGAAAGGTAGTGTAGATAGGTAAAATGGTCAAAAACTTGCTAACTGCGAGCTTTTGAAAGGTTGACAAAGGAAGTTGAACATAGAATAATGTTGCTTGTCTACCATGTAGTTATAGTTTATCTCGATAGACCTTTGTGGTTAGTTTTTGTCTTCCTCCCACTATGAATAGTTAAAGATAGTTTTCATGTAAGGTATTAAAAGGAAGCTTAATCTCTTGTTGGTTTACTTGAAAGAAATATTTTTTAGAGCTTCTAGTTTTCGTTTCACTCCAAAAAAAATCTTATGGGGTTTCATTCTTTAACCCAAGTTGATTTTTCTAATTAGATTGTATCTATATTCAAAAGTTAGCTTCCTCTTTGAAGTATCTTTTGGAAATATGATCACGAAGGGTTTTTTTGTGGGAACTTTAATAGAGAAAATATTGTGTGTAACTTGAAAAGAAGAAATATTATCGTGTTCTTAGTTTTTTTGGGTCACTAAAAAGCGAACATATGTTTTTAAGTTTAATTGTATTGAAAAACTATTTGTGGAGTTTTGAGATATTATTGCAAAACAAAAAGAATATTTTGTCATATTCATACAACATTCTTCATTTTCATCATTTTCATCATTATTGTCTTCTATTGAAATCTAGAGTTCCAAAATCTGCACTTCTAGGGTTCTAATAGGATGTTATAATTGTAATGCTTTAAAAGAAGTTGGTGCTTTTTAAAATAGGTGTTCCTAAATCGGTAAAGGAGTTGGTGCTCCTATTGAAGTTGGTGCTCTTTTGAATGAATAAAAAGATCAATCTACAAGTGGTTTTTTATACCCCAAGAGGGGTTTTCCACTTAGGAAAATATCGTATTGTGTGATGAAATTTGTGCATTTTATTTTTTAGTTCATGTGCTTAAATGTTTATGTTTCTTACATTGACATGGTTAAGTAAAGTCTTTGTGACAGGTCATTCTGTTGTTGTGAAAGTTCGTTGACCTGTCCATGTTCACTCTGCAATTAAAAGGTTACATAAAATTGTTTCAAGGTCTTGGTTCAAGCTGGTCTTAGTTCATGTTGTAAGTCAAGAGAAAATTTTATAATACTTTTATTACTTCATCTTACAACAGAGCATCATATCGATGTCATGTTGGTCGTTGAGGCACCAAAACCTACCTCCTTGGCCTCCTTTGGCTTGCCCATGAGCCCAAACTGGCCACACTTGAATTTATTTTGTTACTCATGTCTCGATGTAATTTGAACTTAATTATCAATATAATAGATTTAAATGCTTTAAATGGACATTTGAAATAATTATTAAATAATTAGTATTTATGAACTAATGATGTTATTTTATTTTGATATGGTATATCTATATGTTTATCAAACTAGCCAAATATTTAAAATCTTATGAGAAATTAGATCAATTTTGCAAGTGCTCGAGGTGTAAGAAAAGGTGGATCTAGTAACTTATTTTGACTAGTTAAAGGTTGGGACACTTTTTTTACTCCACCTAATTAAGAGTTTATTTTTTAGTAATGCATCACTAGTGTGAGCTTGTTCACCTCTTCAATTGGTCAATTAATTCTCTTATTAATTTGTGAACATTCTTGAATTCAACCATAAGATGAATCAAAAGAAAATAAAAGAAAAATAATATTTAACCAATTTAAACCTATCCCTTACAATTTGGGAACAAAACAAACAAATAAAAAAATTGAAACATAAGAAAATAATTTAAAAGAGAATGTACATTAAAAATAAAGGAAAATGAGAGATAAAAAAGAAAGAGAAAAACAATTTAAAAGAGAAAAAAAAAAAAAAGAAAAAAAAAAATCATGAGAAGGAAGAAGTCATGGCTTTTCATAAGAGCAGGATGGTTATTTTCATTTCATAATGCCAAAAATAGCCATTATTTATGATGAGAGGGGAACATAAATTATGGCACATCTATGTCATTGTGAAGGTATGAAATCCATTCTTCAAAGGCATCTAAAATATCATAAGTATGGGTAAAATGGATGCACAACTCACCATGAAATCTATATGAACCATCTTGGAAATACATGTTGCTAAAAAGGTAAAAGATAGAGGCATGAGAGGAAGGAGGTAAAAGGAGGAGCAACAAAGGTGTTAAGGGACAATAAAATTCATGGGAAGCCCAAACATAATAGAGCTATTCCCATACAAGTTGCAAATGCCTTACAAATTTCTCTTTTCTTGTTGAATTTAGAAAATATTTGTGTTCATATTCTTCCTTTAAAATTAATTGGTATTAGCTTAAGGGTTAGTTGTAAGATGAACTATGTCAATATGAAAATAATTTATCTGGATTCTTTAACATTTGTACTCCATCTATGATTTAAACTATAAATGAAACAAAATAAAAAATAGATCTAGAACCCAATGTTGCCTCTAAAAAATGTAAATACCAATCAAAATGTTAAATCCTCAATAGGTTTGTTGCATATGATAAATTTATAAGAGGTGTATTTTATGAGTCTAGTTATGCTTGAGATTTCTATATGTAGTTCAAAATCCTAGACGCATATAAAAAATGTTAGTGTTCAATATTCACCTTAAGTATAATGGTTCAAAACACTCACAAGATAGATTTTATCATAGAAATGAATTGAAATCATTAGATTGAGAAACTCATCTAGAGTTATAAATTTATTATATTTCCATTTAAATATTATGACTTGTGTGTATGATAAAAAGCCTTTACAACATAAAAAATGCAAAACTAAATCTCAAGAGCATAATCTCATCCTTGATATAGATTTATAAAGAAACTATCAAATGAAGAATTTGTGTGGCCTACATATATAGTATTCTCATAGGTATGGGAAATTACCTCTATTAAAAAGTAATAATCATCATTTTTTCACATATTTAAGGTTAATTATAGACTTTCATAACATATTATTTCATTAATATCTTTCCTTTATTCTTCTCACCAAGGGTATGGCCTTGAAACTAGTAGAAGACCATTATTTCTCTTTTATTATTTTAGTGCATATATGATGAATAAACCTTCTCAATATACGCAATAGTGGGAGTCTTCCTTTGTTACTAAGGAGACTTCTACCCTCAACTTGAATGAATTTTATTTCAAGACCAACATAAGGGTTGGGGTGTTAACATATCCTTATATCATTTTCATGACCCTATAACCCTACCACTAGAGGAGGAAGATTTCTCATTATTAAGTCAAGTGGAACTTGTCACATGGACAATGATTAAAACTAAGGAATCAATATACTTAAGACTTTAAAAAAAATTGAGGGAAAATTATATTATATTCATTATAAAAAATATTTGTTAGGATGAATAACACCATTGACACCTTGAAACCACAATACCACCCACCATAGGTGGGTTCTTGTATTTACAAATGAACTAAATATAAAAAATGAGTAGTTCTAGTGAAGTCCATGATAAATTTATGTTTGTGTAGGCGTTATCGTTATTGATATCATATACCTGATTGATTTACTAACATAATTTCTCCCTGAATCAATAATCCTTATTTAATTAATTCATCAATTTTCCTCTTTTAATTAAATAAATCAACTTTATTTGATTAAATCATCATCTTCTTTTGATTAAATAAATCAATTTTATTTAATTAATCCTAACATTCCTCTTTTTAAATAAATCATTTTATTTAACAAATTCGTCTCCTTTAAATTGAATAAATTAACCTTTATTTGATTTAAATTCTAATGTCATCTCTTTTAATTGAATAAATTGAACTTTATTTAATTAAAGCTTATATCTCAAATTCCTCTCATTTTATTTTAAATAAATCTAAATATCTAAATAAAATATCAAATCCAACTAACTTCCATCTAAGTTAATTAAATCCTCATTAACTCCTAACACTAATCCTATTTTCCTAACACTAATCTAGCATCTCTTTGGAATATTCCCTCAATTTAAATCTCCCTTCCAAAAGAACTTGTCCTCCAACATGAAATTTATGGCTCTTACATGTCATTTTTCTTGAGCCAAGTGGCATTACCTCCTCTTTCACATCTTCTTGCACAAGTCATGTTTCAAAATTCAAATCTCCACCTAATTGCATTAATTTGCACATTGATCAAAATGTGCTCTACCTCTCTATTGATACCAAGAGCTTACCAACTTGCTGACTTATTGATCTAGACTTGAGACTTTGACGATTGAGCATTTACTTTTAAACTTGCTAGACTTGCTTCCAACTGACTTACCAAAGGGTTAAAATGATGATTGATTTATTAGTTCAATGATGATTATTTTGGGTGAGAGCGAGATGAGACAGATGCACCATTTTAGGTTTTTTCGAGCTTTTTAGATGTTTTTGGATTGTTCATTTTTTGAATGTTTTTGGATATATATATTTTTTTAATGGTTTTAGATTTTGATATGTTTTAGATTTTTTTGAATGTTTTTGGATTTTTGATATGTTTTAGATTTTTTTGGGATGTTTTGGATTTTTTTGGATATGGATATGTGATGATATTAGTGATTTTCTTTGGGATTTTTTTGAAAACCAAGTTAGGTTTGATTCATCAAATTGATGGATTTGTCGATGATAACACTTTTGAGGATACACAACAAAGCAAGGATAGTGTTTAAGCAACACGAGGATGATGATGAATTCATGTTGATAACATTGTTGAGGATACACAACAATGCAAGGATAGTGTTAAGAAACACAAGGATTGGTAAGGATATCCCGAGATGATGATGAATTGATTCGATTTTGATTGATCAATAGTTTGAAGCTTGATTTGGAACAAAGTTGTTTTGATGATTTGATGTGACGCTGAAGTACAAATTAGATGTGATTGATATTGATTTTTTTGCATTGATGTTCAATGAAAGATAAAGCTTGATACGGAACATCTTCTTTTCAAAATATGCCATGGGCTAGTGATTTGGATTGGTGCTCACAAATTATTGACTAATTTGATTTCACATTTTCCAATGTTTTGATCACCACATAAGTTAGAGGATATAGATCAAGATTCATTCCCGAAGCAAGATGTAAATATTTGCCCCTAGTGTTTAGCAATGTTTGAAATGCCATGGATGGATGCTTGGATAGATGTATGGATGGATGGATATGGTAAGCATGCAAAGCATACCAAGTATTATCTTGCAATAAGATAAGGTGTTTAAATAGAGGTTGCTCATTTGGATAGTGCTACATGACTCAGATAATGTTGGATTGGATAGGATAAATGAAAATGACCCATGTTAAGATGTTTACAATAAACAAGAGTAAAGTGTGCACCAAACTTTTATCAAGATCAAAATAATTTGGATTATGGATATAGATGGATGAAAATGGATTGGATAAATGGTTTATGGATGAATGGTTTTATTATTGATAAAATAGATGGAATGTTGGATTTATTATATTTGGGATGAGATGCTTCCAAATGAACTGGTGCACGCAAATTCTCGATTCTACACATGGCACATTTTTTCCAAGTTTTCATCATGGTACCTTTCCAAAGTACCACCGAAGTGGTTTTCACTAGAGGAAGATTTTTTTAGCTTTATTGTTTTCAATCCTTTTTCTATTTATTTTTTTGGAGTTTTATTATTTTTGATTTTATTAATTTTTTTTAAAGATCTTAAGTTCATGTCGAACCAACAGGTGGTTTCGATGTAAATGCTTCTATCATAATGTGCCACCAATGTCCTACTTGAATAAGCTTATTTTCTAAGATACATGCACTTGAAAGAAAATTTTGAGATTCCTGATCTACTTTGTTGACACCGAAGTTAACTTTGTCTTTGTGCGCACATCACGATAGAGTGCCTTTTGAATCCTTATGATGAATGGTTGTTTCCAACACATGGTCAATGTGAGATTTGGATATTATGTGTTGAGGCATGGATGGTGGAGTTTGTTTAATAATACAAAATGGATTGGTTAAGAATTTGAAACCTTTGACTCTCCAAACCTGGGAAGATGAGCAATGATGAATGGATACAAAATTGTGCATGAAATTAGGACCAACTGCTTGATATACTATGTACATCATTTGGGAAGATTAATTTTTCCTTTTTGGACATCTTTGATGGATACTTTTCCCTTTTTCATTTTTCCCCATAATTTCTTTGATTGATGGAGTTTGATAGGGGTAGTTTTTCCTTGTATTTCTTAGTACCCATGTGTATTTGATTTGTCCATTATGCTTCTCAGATTATTTTTCTTTAATAAGATTCTTTGTGCTTTGATTCAAATCTTTATTTTGATGTTGATCCCAATTCATGGATGGGGTGATGGGTGGATGAAGATTCATGACGTGGTGCATTGTAGTATTGACATTGGTTTCTTCATAAAGATTCTTCATGCTCCCTATGTTGACATTTTCTTGAGATGGAGTTGCCCTTATTTTTATAGAGGTATCACTGATATGTTTATATCCCTTTATTGTTGAATAAAAAAGACCTTGATACTTATGGTTGGCAATAATCTGCACTGTTCTAGGATACCCTGTTCATGTAGGCCTAGTCCTCTGCCTTGACAATTCATCTATTAAAACATTTTATTTACAATAGGATATGATTTACCTTAGAAAAAAGGTGGTAATCCTCCTCTCCTCTATGGTGGATCTTCAAAGGTGATAGCTTTTTCATTGATAAAATAACTTTCCCTTAAAAAGGTAAGAGATCCGACTTTATAAGTATTAGAATCCTCCATCTATGAGATAACCTCCTAATTGATATCTTTGGCTTGATCTTTTGAAATATATATTTTTAATGCTTCTTCAAGAGGTATTTAAGATTCACTATCTACATTAGAGTCTTTCTCATGATCCATTTTTTATATGGCTTCACAAGATTTTTTTGATTCACCACTTTTGTAGGAGCCTTCTTCATGACCCATTCATGATATGTCTCTAGATGTTTCTTTCTCTTGAAAATTTTCACAAATTTTAAGAGTAGGAGAATCTTGTTCCTTGGTAATGATGTCAAGAGTATGGGAATCTTTCTTTGAATAAAGATCATCTACGTGTTCATCAAAAGAATTCATCTCATGGGTTGATGGAGGAGTATGTGCTATATGGATATGGTCATAATTTGTGACATCTTGTATAGATAGGAGAGTTCCCATTAGATCATTACATAGTATCTTGGAGATACAAATTCTTGATCTTGATTAATTTTGAAATTGCTTTAAACATGCTTTGTATCAAGTTCTTGACATGGGTCAATTACAAAGGATGGATTGCTTACAAAATATTCTTGCATATCATCATTAGGTATGGGAAGTGGCTAAATATCCTCTTGATCTTTGAGTGGATTTTGATCAAGTATTGAGTTGAGGATCTCTTTAGTATCTATGACCATTATTTCAAAGGATGTCAATATGTCTTGGGAAGGACCATTGCTAGACCTTGATAGAAGATGTTGATCATGCTTTGGAATACGTTCTTGAGATATGCCCTCTAATTCATTAGGTGATGTAGAGACATTGTCAACATGATCATTGGTGCATAGATTGTGGATTATGTCAATGGGTCACATAATGTTAACACATCTTGAAATAGATCACTTAAAAGTGGCTCTTGATGAATGTTGATTTGATCAATTGATGGGGTAGACATATCTTCCAAATTCTCATTGATGGATTGATTTCAATCATTGTCCTCAGCAGTTGTGGTGGAGATATTGTCAAAATTTTCAGCCATAAGATCAAATGATGTTGACTTTTCTTGAATTGGATCATTATTGGGTTTCGTTGGTGGGTTTTGATCATGATTGAAAAATGACTCTTGATATATGTTTATTTGATCGTCGGAGGAGATGGAAACATCTTCAAGGTGCTCATTGATCAGTAGTTGTGACTGATCTTTGAGATGTGATGATTGATCTTTGAGATGGTGTGATTGGTTTTTTTATTGATGTTGTTGATACCCCACCTCTTGATATTGGACATATTGTTCTTGATGTGGTTGTGGACCCAGCTCAATGCTTTGATGACATGGTTCAACTAATGGAAATGTGTATTGATTTTATGGTGGAGATGTCTCTTGGTGATATGAATCAATGAGTTTCTTGAGTGTAGAAATTTTATTTCATAAGATTTGATCTTTACATTCTTGATATCATTGATTTGGTTGTTGACCAAGCATATCTGAAATGTATACTTGTGGTGTTTGCATGGAAGTATGGATGGATTGATCTTGAACAATGTTCAGATTTGGTATGATGTTTAGATTTTATATTATTGGTTGATATTGAACATTGTTTTGGTTTGGAAACATATTGCTTTGATTTTGGTAACTTTGATTTTGCATGGTGTTACCTTGACTTGGATCAATACATGGATTTGTCAATATATTTCTTGGATTTGAACAACATTTGTATTATTTGGAAACATATCTATCCCAAAGTTTACCAAGTATGGATTTGAAATGTTCATGTTTGGTAAACTTGTATTTGGCATGTATGGATTTGGTGGGATAATGTTGTTTGGAAGACTCATCCCTTGATTGTCTTGTTGATAGATTTGTAAGTTTTTGCTTTGATTTAAATATACCATATGGAAAGGTGGTCAAAAATTTAGATTGGGAAAATGCACATTTGTATCGTTGAGATTTGGAGGAGATAATGATACCATGTATGGATTGCATAAATGTGAGTTTCGATAATCAATTGGAATTGTGAGATTTGGATAGTTTGTTTGACTTGAACTACTCATGATGGATGAATTAAGTTTATATTCCATGTTCCTCTTTTATTTTTACATCATTGCAAAAGTGAACCGCTAAGGTGTTTAGGACCAATGATGAGATGAAATATGAAAGGGTGAAATGGATAGACTACACACCATAAAATCTAGATGACCCATCTTGGAAATATATGTTGTTAGAAAGGTAAACTATAGAGGTATGAGAGGAAGGAGGTAAGAGCAGGAGCAAAAAAAGGTGTTAAGGGAGAATTAGAGGTACGGGAAGCCCAAACTAATAAAGTTATGCCCATACAAGTTGCAAATGCATTACAAATTCCTCTTTTATTGTTGATTTATAAAATATTTGTGTTCTTATTATTCCTTTAAAATTATTTGGCATTAGCTTAAGGGTTGTTTCTAAGATAAACTATGTCCATATGAAAATAATTTATTCAAATTCTTTAACATTTGCACTGGACATTTATTCTTTAAATTATAAATGAAACAAAATAAAAATAGACCTATAACCCAATGTTGCACTTGAATAATGTAACTACCAATAAAAATGTTAAATCCTCAATAGTTTTGTTGCATGTAAATAAATGTTTTCCTTAGACTTTTGAGTTGTCGATGCTCACTCTTTTTCAGCTTTAAACTGATTCATGCTCAAATAAACAATGTTGCTCCGAAAGCACGTAATACACATGTCAGCTGAGAAAAGTTTATCTCTAAATCCATTCTCATGATACTAAAAGTCCCCATATGTTCGACACATCATCTTTTTCTTAAGGTAGTTTGTTTGCTTTGCATAGAGATCTTTTTGGATGGAGCTTGTTAGAAAAGGACATGTACTTTTCTTTTGGAGTAGAGCTTTCAAGTCAGTGCCATCAACCAAAGTATTGATGAATTGTATTTTTCCAAGACACACTTTTACAATTTGATCATTCTCTTGATAGTTATCTTTACTAAAATATCTAAGGAGCCATTAATATTGTAGTATTCACCAATTTATTTTACAAGAACATCCAACAAGCACATCAGATAAAAAGATAATGATCATTGCCCCATTCCTTTCTCTCTAAACCTGTTTTGTTTAGGCATCATCGAGAGGTCCTTGGAATGAGCGCAAAATAAGATAAGTCAAAAAGACCAAGATAAAGTAAATAAACAAGCTAATGTTCTTCGTATCACTAGCCAGGCTAAACTAATGTGGGGTACCTGATGCTTATGTCCATCGTGGGAAAGCTTCATCCTAGGACATGTAGTGATCAGGGTTTTGGTAGGACTGATTGGTTGATAAGCTATTGATACTCCGAGTGGACCAACTTGCTGACTTACTGACTTAGACCTTTGAGACTTTGACGATTAGGCGTTCACTTTAGAACCTGCTAAACTTGCTTCTGACTAACTCACCAAACGGTGAAAATGACGATGATTTATTATGAGTGATGACAATCACGGGTGAAAGCGAGATGAAATGGATGCACCATTTTGGTTTTTTCAAATGTTTTGAGGCTATTTTTGGAATTTTGAGATGTTTTACAAATGTTTTTGGTATTTTCAAGATTTTATAATGTTTTTGGTATTTTCAAGATTTTACAACGAACAGACTAACTTAAAGACCTATCCTAGGGGTCTTGGGAGCTGATCCATAGATTAGCCTTGCCTACGTTATATACGCAGAGACCACATAGTTCGACTGGTGTTGGACTGACTTGATGATAATATGGACAAATAGATTGCCATTTTATTGCCTAAAGGACTAACTTAAGATGTAGACTAGATGGGCAAACGGATTGCCAATGCGACGGACGCCTACAGGACTGACCTAACCGTCTCGGGGGATGATCAAAGATCAGCCTTGCCTACGTTCAAGCTCAGAGACGACGTAGTTCGATAAGGTAGAAAAAACTGACAAGACTTAATGATGAAATTTTTGAAGATTTTCTGATATTTCGACATGTTTTTGGATTTTTGATGATTTTTTGAATGTTTTTGGTTTTTTGAATGAGTTTTCTGAATGTTTTTGGAATTTTTGATGAATTTTGAAAAAGATCATGAGAATATACACGAATCTGATCCGATGTTGCGAGAACATGCCCCCAGTGTGGTGCGATAGACTACTTCGATAAA